>CM024245.1:32021464-32235448 GCA_013421045.1 Propylea japonica | reverse complement strand
GTTCGAGAGTTATTGTGCTCACGGACGGACGGCCGGCCCTACAGAATTGATTTGACCTCATATTTTCCATCAGGGAGTCGAACCCTATCGTTTGAGACCATTTCGGCTCAAAATTCGAAATTACAGACATTTGGGCAAAACGATATAGCAACTCGTCTAAGTAGAACGAGCGCTCAATAAAAACAAAACATGTCATCTGATTGTAAGGCGATGATGAGAAAAGCAAATCCTGTTGCAACTGAGTCATTATTTTCATTTTTACAATTGACCATATTCTAATTGACTGAATATTTTAAGCATATCATGCTGGGGGTTTAGATCAAATTTGAGGTTTTCGGTAATATTATAATTATTTTCAGGAATTTAAGTCTCTTAAGGCTGCAGCAAGGTGAACCAGATTAAAAAATTGAAATCTTATGCACA
Organism: Propylea japonica; assembly: GCA_013421045.1. Classification (NCBI taxonomy): domain Eukaryota; kingdom Metazoa; phylum Arthropoda; class Insecta; order Coleoptera; family Coccinellidae; genus Propylea; species Propylea japonica. The sequence continues at coordinate 32,235,025 of CM024245.1, read as the reverse complement.
AGTTGCATTGTATTCTCATCAAGAATTAATAGTCCATATTTTGAAGGTATTCTCTTCAACCTACCACAACGTTGTGTTCATTAAAATGCAACGATGATGGCTGAAGCATTAGTCCATGCCTGCATATCATTTTATGTAATGATGATGTTAAAAGAAGATGTTACTATTTGTGTAATTATATTTAAGTAATTAAAGATCTAAAATAAAATAAATAAAATTGTATTATTAACATGGTTATCCGAACATATATTTTTACCAGAAAAGCCAAACTAACAGATGGAATTTCTGGAAATTAGATTTTGGAACATACCGAAAAGCAAAGCGAAATGTTGATTGTTTTGCTATTTCAAGACGGGACCCAAAAATTCTTATTCGACGTGTTTAGAGTGAAATATCACCTCGTATATAAAATTTAGAAGTTTCGAGAAGAATTTTGAGTTGGAAATATCGAACTGAAAAGTACTTCGTAGTGAACGCGAGTCTTTGTGGCCTAAAGATGTATTTTTGAAACCAGAAATGATGAGCTGAGAAATATTCCTAATTCTTATTGTATTGTACTTGGATTTAAACGGTTCTTCGAACAGGTGAATATCGACTGAAATATAATCAGGGAGGATTCTGCATTTTTAAAAAACTTTTTAGATGAACTTTAGCCGAATTTCGTATCATTGCACCATATTATCTTCCCTTTTAACTTCCCGAATATTGCATTTAGTAGGTATGACATAATACTTCGTAATTCCTCAGATAAACTCAGATGAAACCTTGAATATCCATATTGAGCAGATCCAGTACGGTTACCTACTACACTGCATTCATTTCCTAAATGTCAACTGGGTCATGCAAAATTGATTCATCAAATGAATATTCATTGATTTTGAAATATTTCCTACTGGAATTATACTTTCGACTAGATGTTTTCTGAAATTATTTGGAAAATAAAGGAAGAAAATTAGAAAAGTGGATTATCGATTTAATAATATCTACTTAAATTAAAGGCATCTTTGGAAGATTTCAGCAATAAGTTTTTTTCTCTTTGCAGAGGGATTTTATTTCAATTTCTCAATTTTTTCTTCAAAAGTTTTCATGATTTTGTGAACAGACAGTAAATAAATCGAATATGAATGTTATGTTTTCGAAAATAGCGGAAAAAAATTATTATTCTTCATCATACGTTAGCTAGCATATTCAGCCGATCAAAATTACGGTTGAGTATGACCTACGCGTTAGCATTCATTTAATTTGTTGAGTAATGAATTATAGTTTACAACGATTCAAACTGGCCATTCTATTGTGAATCAACCCCACTAATTATGCTTGCTCGTAGGGGAAGGGTGTACAAAATAACATGCATTCTGAAAAATTTAAAATTTCAATGAAAACATAGTATTTTTCTAAAAACTTCGAACAAAAAGATAGCCAATATTTTCAGCTATAATATAAACAACAAAAAGACATTTTTGACATAAAACAAAATATTGTTTTCTAGTTGACGATAACAAAAATGGAGAGCATAAATTCATTTTATCCACTCCTATAGAGTAATATGTCAATTATTAAACTAATTTCTATGTGTAATAGTAGCTATAAACAACCGTAGACATGTCTATGAAGCGAAAAGCGAGTGTTATAATAACACCCGCTAATAAAAATACCTAGGAAAAATGAAATTGCTCACAAAAAAATGAATAAAAATAGGATCGATCGGGAACTCTGTTTCAGCCATCTAGATAACTTTCTAGCGATTCATTCCATATTTATTATTGGAAAACGTAAATTTTTGAAGTTGTTATAGTCAGAAAGAAATAACAAAACAATGACAGTTCGTTAGACTGCCCTACTACAGAGGAATATCAGTGAACATGGAAAATGTTTTCAACGCTTTTGACAACTGTTCAAAATTTTTTAAATGCAGATTAATTCGAATTTTACTGAAGAAGTCGTGGATAAAGTATAGTATTCAATTCGCGGTAATGCTCAAAACACACTTGATGAATTACACCACTCGTTTGACGGCTCGTGGTGCAAAATACATCTGAGTGTGTTTTGACCTGCATTACCGCTCATCGAATAATATACTATTACCCCACCCGAAGAGTAAAATGACACATAACACATTTTCATCTATACCGGCTTCCAAGTAATGTGCTATCTACCCATATAAATAGCATTTTAGCCGAATATCAGCCTATTTGGATACTTTGTACAGGTTTGTACAATATATGCACGCAAAATTTTCTTCCCTCTCGTCCGAAGATTAGAGTTTTTTTTTCATCTGACTCCAATTTTGAGAGAATCTTTTTGTTACTTTTCTTTTTTTCTCTTCTGAAATATTCATTTTCATTTATTTTGTTCCTAAACCTTTTCGAAATTTGGAGTTGAGTGTTTTGAAATGGACATATGGTATGTCGTCCTCTCAGACCCTTTCATTTAACCCACTATGTCACTCACGAAGCAGAAAGCAATTTTTATTTTATTATTATTAATTTTATTAATGAGATCTGAAGGGTATTTTTCAAAACCATCAGTAACGTAAATAATTCAAAAAATTTCAATTCACCTTCTCAAAACAATCGAGAGTTATAGCAGATTTCATTGCGTCATTTCGAAAATTTTCGGTATCTAAAAGACAATTATCTGTCGTGTATATCATACAATGGACCAATCAATACTGAATTTTAATTACAAAATCTTAAACTCCTTTGCAACAGTATATTCGTTTTGGATCGCCCCCCCTCGTTCGAACGAATATAGAATTCTCATTTGCGGTATTTTATTATCTGATGGTTTGGAGATGGATTCAAAAAACAGTGTACATTACCCCATACACTGATTATCATGAAATCCAACTTCTTTTTATTCTACAACCGCAAAACTAGTCATCCAACGCTGTAACTTATAACAACAGTATTCATCCGTCATATTCCACTATCAAGACAATCTTCCCATCCTCATCATTCACTACCATCATAACCGTTATTCTATATGCGAAAAACAGAAAATTGTATAAATTTGCAGATGATACAATTCCATTTGATAGTTCAATCGCGTGTTTATTCCAGAGCATATTTCAGTGTCGAAATTAACGCAAAACCGCTCTTTTCTTGTCTTACCTTCGTCCTAGTCGGCTACATTATATCCTCTCACATCGTATAACCGCAGGTTTTGATTTCAGGCGAATCTCTGGGAGACGTACGGCTGTAAACTGATCTGATTTAATGATAGCAGAGCCGAAGACTCTGTAGGCTGTTACAGATGTCAGATATTGCACTGGGGCGCGTAATGTCCAGGAGATTTTTATGCTAAAGTTCTTTCTCACACACCAGGAATTTTTTATAGCATCTGATATGTCTGGCGATGGTTTGTGGCGGCAAATTTTCAGATTTCTCGGGTATATACAGGGGGTCACGTGAAGGACTGTTATGGAATTCACTTTCAAGAAGTTTGATAGGTGTATCTTTCAGAACGAAATTTTCATAGGTTGATGAGCAATAGATAACGTCTATTCGAATGATGAAATGTTACTAACCCAATATACAACATAAGATAGAGCAGGAGATTCCCCAGGGCTCCATTTGTGTACCGCTACTGTTATTCATAGATGATTTCTCATTTCATCAGGCTCGTTTTTTGTTGATATTGCAGGTGACACATTCGTGGTTGTTTCAGCATGGAGTCGTAGGCGGTTCCACTTTTGTTGAAAACTAATTCATGGTAAATGTAAATAAAAACAGTTGTCTGTATTTCGTTCAGAGTGAACATCAGAGTCTTACATTGAAATTGAATTTTCTCCATTATACAATAACTCTAGACAATTCTATGAAGATTATGATAATATATGTAGGTACTAAAATGCACAATTTCAAACCTTCTTATTAAAAGCAGAAACAGTTTCCCTGTACTTTATCTGCAATGAAGCTTGTACTTCATCTTTTGAATGGCACGCTGTGTCACTCTGACGCCTGAAAGATTTCAATCGATAAATCGAAGAATCGTTATTCAAATAGTCAAATACTAAATGGAGGAATAGTGATCAAAATCAGCTGTTTCACCGCTGCTAACTATAGGCTGAATGGTATGGTATGAGCCATCGACGTTCTTGCATCGAAATGAAGAATAGCCACATTCATTAAACTTCGCGACAAGAATTATTACAAGAAAGTCGTGCCTTAACTATCAATACTGTAGTTCATTTTGTCGTCAGGACCGAAGTTAAGAGTTATTTAATGTAGTATCTATTCCATAACTCTGCATCATCATTTGTGAATTTGAACATTTTAAAAAGTATCGAATTTTTCGAATTTTTTCCAATATTCTAATTCATGATATTTCTCAAGAATGGGTATGTCGCTATACAAATAGTTATGAAGCTACTGAATATCGAATTCTGACACCATCAAATGTGTAGTTTAGAAAATACTGCAATTCTTCATAATTCGGGAAACGCCTGTTTACCCTACTTCCTCGAACCTCGGACCGAAATTCGGATCTTGAAGACATTTGCAAAAACAAGGGCATAAAATCGTGACAGTTGTTCTTCTCTTCTTTTCAATTTTTATATAAATCACTTCTGTTCCTCGAGTTAGTTTAGTTTAAAAGGAGTTACAGTTCATGCGACCTCAAGGTCTATTGTGCCCCCTCACAGCTTTTCGGACCATGTCCTCACAGCTCGCCTTCCAGTTCCATAGATATGATAAAATCCAATATCTGTGAAGGCTTCAACGAGGCTAGTTCCTCACGCTAGGATATACGGGCCAAGTACCAAGTGTGCAATGAGCGTATGAGCGTATTTCAAGCGAAAATCTTAGCTATTGAAAGATGTCTAGATATAAATCTAGAAAAAACTATCAGAAGTGCGATATAGTCATACACTCAGATAGTCAAGCTGCTATTAAAGCACAGAGCTCAAAGATGATCTGGGAGTGCCGGAATAAACTCAATGAGGTAGGCAAGAAGAATAAGGTATTTTTAATCTGGGTTCCCGGCCATTCGGGAATCAAAGGAAACGAAGGGGCCAATACACTTGCCAAAGAGGGTGCACGAATGTCACTGATTGGCCCAGAACCCTTCTGTAGTATAGGTAAATGTACCTGTAAGAAAGAGTTTCTGGAAAAGGAGAATGCCGAGAGAAAAAAACTCTGGCGGAATCTCCCGAAGGTGGATCATTCCACTAAGTTCCTTCGGAACTTATAAACAGCAGATCCAAAAGATATCTGGATCTTAGTAAAAAAACAATTACACCTCCTCACTGGCTTTCTTACGGAACACTGTCGCCTCAGGAAGCACCTGTTGAGAATGGGATTATCGGACACTGACGAGTGTAGGTTCTGCGGGGAGGAAGAAGAAACCCCCATTCCTCTAGTCATGGAATGCTCTGACATTGCGAGCCTAGAAGATAATGCCCTGGGCGAGAAACTTGTTCTCAAGTTACATCAGTCACATATAAAGTTTTCATTGACGTTCCTTCGATATTGAACAGATCTGCTCTATGCCTTCAGGGTTATTTTCTCGCTTTTCAAGTAATGCTGTTTCAGAACCTCAGATGCTAGATAAATAATTGTCTACAGACCCTTATAATACTGAATAATCAAGACACATTGATTTTAACAGCGGTATTTTTCACTGCATAGTAACTTTCAGAATAATGTTGAATAACATGTACCAGGTGTCCTAAACTCGTTTTCTAGTGAGGATCTCAGAAACCCGATGAGCTAGAACAAAATGAGTGACACATTTTCTGGCTCGATTTTTGAGAGTATTCATTTGGTAAAAACCGCAACCTTCTAAGTCCAACCGTTTCCGAGCTATCAGAGAAAATTAGAAAATGGTTGTCAAATGAAAAGTTCTCATAACTTCTCTATTACTGAAGTTATTACCATAAAACTAAAGCATTATACAGGCACTTTTTTGATAGCATTCATTGAAGTAATCAATTTTTTATTACATTTTGTTCTAGCTTATCGGGTTTCTGAAATCCCTTCACTAGACAACGAATTTCGGACACCCAATACAAGTTATGTCATATTACGTAAAATAAATTAATGAAAAATTCAATAAGTGTCAAGCACTTGCAATTCTTACTTCTCAATGTTTCAAGGTTTTTCAACATCTTCTAGCGTCCTTCAAATCCGAACGCATCACTTATAATTTCATTATCATGTACCTCGACTTTCAACTGAACACCAACGCAATTCGGCCCCTAGAGCGCCAGCAGCATTACCTTCCTTCCTTATGCGGACCGAAGACCGATGTACCGAGAGTTCAATGAAACTTCACCAACAGATGATCCCATTTATCCTTTCAATACAAAAATCGAACAATCGGACGGTCTTCGTAACGACCGCTTTGGATAGACGAAAATGTCGACCACCTACGCTGTGACCAAAATTGGACACCTCTACAAAATGTTATATATCAAAAAACGTGGGTTTTTCTGCGAAGGAGTTCGCAGGACTTTTACTTTTCTAAAAGTGATCGTTAGGTTAGTTCGGCATGGTTGGCAGTGGAGCTGAAAGAGCAGGACTGGCTTTGAGGAAAATTAAAAACTTTTTTATGTCATTTTGACACAAGTTTATCACACGTTTTTTATATTATTCCGAAATTGAACTCAATACTAAGGATGAAATACCACTATTTAAATCATGGGAGATGATTACTCTCCATTAGGGCAATGTAGCGGGCTTAAATAACAGGAGATTCGAAAAATCATAACTTGGAAAGTTTAAAACACTCTCCAGCCCGAGAGCAAGAATTAAGTAATTTGTATATGAATACTGAAGGTATTTATTTGAATAGTTGTAATTTTCAATTTTGTAGAAACGGTGAGGCAGGGTTTTTTCTACCGAGGTTTTTCCTGTGCTCTGGTATCATACGCCAGAAAAGTACGGTACCCCGTTTTGCACCAACCTCAGCTAGGTCCTTTTTTGTTTCATGTATTGTATTGTTAGCTCTCAATTCGAAATATTATATACAGGGTGTTCTCATCTATTTCCGACAAACTGAATTGGGTGATAGATCACATCATTTCAAGCCAAAAAGTCCTATAAACATGGATCCGGAAATGCTTCGTTACGAGATACAGGGTGTGAAATTTGAAAATAATTCGCTTTTTCTTTAATATCTTTCGACTGATTCCAAATAATTGCATGAAAGTTGGTACACAGGGTTTTTTTGAGGTGAGAAATTCAAATTTGTTGTCGATTTGGTGGTTTTTTCTAGAGGGCACACTGGCAATCATTTCGTCCCCTTTAAACCATTGAAACTTTTTTCTGTTACCCTGTACGTCATTTTGGACTGGAAAAATCGATTCCCTGACTTTTCTAGTCAAAAGGTATTCGTTATTCAAGTTGCTAGGAGCAACCGTTTCAGAGAAAAACACTTTTAAAGCTAAATCTTATTGTAATAGAAAGAGATTTGTAATAATTTCAAATTAAATATTTTTTAGAAGTAATAATTTGAACAAAACAAAATAACATAATCATTTTTAAAAAGGTGTTCGAAATGTCCAGCGTTCTGTTGAATGCACAATGACATCTTCGAAACATATTAAAGAAAACGCGAATATTTTTTCAACTTGAACACTCTGTATCTCGGAAACGAAGTATTTCCGGACCCATGTATATAGGAACTTTTTGGCTTAAAATGATGGGATCTATCACTCATTTCAGTTTGACGGAAACAAATCAGAACACCCTGTATAAATATATCCAAATTTCATTGTCTGTAATGTTATTCGGTCTATTTCATCATTTTTTTCTCTATATGATTTCAGGTGAAAAATCTATTCAACTTAAATCACTTATGGCTGGATTTTGACCTCCAAAGTTTTCAATATTAATTTGAAACCTTTCACAGGAGAAATCAACAGCTACTCTGACAAGTCACAAGGTTTAGTGAGTGGTTCTTCCTAGGAGAACATCAGACTATGGTTTTTGAGCCGGATGATTGTAATTTTAAAATTTTGGGACGGGTGATATCAAACATTCGTTGGATTCATTGATGGAGAGTTCTAAGCTAAAAAGTATTCAACAGTTTGTTCATAATTTCTGTATATTAATACAAATCTGCCAAAATTTGGTATTCACGTGACAGTTTGATAAATTTAAACAAACTCTTGGAAAACATTCTACGACGATTTCATCGTTAGCAAAAATCAAATTAATTTATATTTTGATAAACAACATTTTTGTTCGAATCTCAGAACGTTATTTCGAATTTAAATATCCCAAGAACTATTATGTCATTTTATCCATTCAGTATTCAATTTCGTGTTCAAATGAATGTCTCATGAAAATAGAATTTTTTATAAACAAGCCACAGCACATTCATCACACTTATGCTCAGTGGTCCAGTTAGTAGAGATATAATAGAACCTAAGAGCAAACATTTGCGAAAAAGCCCTGATCAGGAGCTTTAGAGCGCTCGTTCTCTGGTGGAGCAATAAGACTAATACCTCAAAGTTTTATATGGGACTTGAGATTGATACCAAATATATAAATGCAGAATCTCTGCACAATCAGAATTATATTCTAGAAACTATTCAAAAAATTTTATATGAAAAAAATACATAATTACAAAAATTAAATTTATCGATGATGCGATACTCCTGAAATTTTGCATGGTCTTTCAGTATGTCACTCTCCATTCACGAAATAAATCGAATTTCTCCTTATGGAAATATAAATATTCTTCTTTTCGATATTCCAATTGAATTATCTATAGTTCTGTTAACACTATGGCCACATGAAGATTCAGTATAACAGTCGTCATTCACAAAATTTCACTAGAATCGGATATCCTGCTGTGGCAATATAAAGATTCTTCTTTTCAATATTCCAATTGAATTTTTTACGGTTCTGTAACACTGTGAACACAAAATTCTGCATAAACATTCAGTATATCAATTTTATTTTATGAAGGAATTTGATTAGTGTTCCATATGCATCCACGCATTGCCGCCATTAAAAATGTGGATTTAATGCGTGTAGTTTTAATACAATATAGGATTGATTACTGACAGATTGATTGAACTGCTGGTATGCGAGAATTATTTTGCCCTAAGAGCTAGTTCGTTAAACGTTTGCACTGACTTCGTTTTTTTTTTGTTTCGAACGATATATGACAGTTCGCTTGGGGGTGCAATTGGGTAGCTTGATTTGTTCTCGAGTCAGCGTACTGATAAGGATCTTGAAGAGATAGGAACTATAACGAAGATGCTCGAGAGAATATTCTATGTGGTTTCATCTTTTTTTTTCCATTTATTATTTTCTTTTATACAGGGTAAGTCATTAGTAACTACCATTGATTTCTCGCATCGAATAGAATGAGTGAATGTTTTGGAATAGGTTATTACACCTATGCAGGATCTCCTAATCTTAGCTATTTGAGAATTTTCCAGCATTTAGGAGTTATGCTTCAATAAAAACATTTTGAATCCAAGTATAACTTACATTGTAGGACAAGATGTATAGAATTTTTTATAATCAAGTCGTTCTAGCGATAGCCTTACAGATGTTGGGGCTACAATCTAGATTTTCCGTGTTCATAGTTACTACTTTTTATATATATATTTTTCATCTAGTTGTATGAAATGTTTTGGCAGTAGTAGTTGTCAATTAATTAAAAAGTTGCACACGATAAAATATTTGCTCTTTCCTTGGTCCATATAACGGGCCCCAAACCGAACAGTCGATATCCTGATTTATAGAATTTACATTTTGGCGATCCTGCCAGGATATGTTGAGTTGTTGGCGGTGAAAACGGGAAATCCTGAGAGCTGGAATCAAGAAAATTGAAAATGATGTGTGTTCCAGTTCTGGTGGGACCATGGATGAAAATAGTGTTGAAATTTGGAAAAATTTGATCGATGATAAAGCAAAAAGAATTTTTGAACTTGACAGTAATATAAAAGAGATTTTGATGTCGGAAGAATCACTGGATCAAGATGAATGATGAGGAACTTACCGAGCAAGAAATATTCAGAGAAGAAATTATCAAGATGAAAAATGAAATAGTATTTACGCAAAATAAATCTGTAAGTGGAAAATCGAACAATTTGAACTTGAATTATCCGAAACTAGAACTGCCAAAATTTGATGGGAATGTCAAGAATTGGATCAACTTTCGGGGACAATTCAGAAAATTCACAAAGATCAGAAAATCATGCAAGAGGATAAACTTCAGTATCTACTTCAAGCCACCCTGAAAGAAAAAGTCATGCAACCTATAACAGGAAAACAAGAAAAAGTTTTCGATAATGAGGATTCTGAAGGAGATTTTGACACAGAAACTGATGAGAAACGAAGGCAAGCTATCTTCAATGATGATTATTACAAAAATGGCCCTAAAGAAGACATAAAACCATCTATTGATATAATTCATGAGGATGCTGCTGAACTACAACCTGAAAATTATGATAATTGGACAGGTGACACAAAAGTTGAAGAAAACGATGCCCCTCATTGTGAAAATAATGATTTCAATATGAATCCAGAATATGATCCAAAGCCACTCAGAAGGAGTTTGTGGACAGTACAAGATAGAAGAAGAAACGCAAGAGGAAGTCAAAAGAGGAAAGAAGCAAAATGAAATGGAAGAAGGTTGGTGATATAGTCTTGGTCGAAGGTGCAGGAAAGAAAAGGTTTTCTTGGCCCGTTGGAAAAATTGAAGAAATGTATTTTGAAAAAGATGGTGCCTGCCGAGTAGTGAAATTAAAGACGAAAACCGGTTGTCTGATTCGTCCTCTACAAAAATTATTTTTACTAGAAACAGGAAAAAATGACGAAGAGAAGAAACCAGAACAGGAACAAGAAATCAGAAAATCTAGATATGGTAGAATTCTGAGAGGGGAACCCTTTAGGCCGGAGGATGTTGGGGCTACAATCTAGATTTTCCGTGTTCATAGTTACTACTTTTTATATATATTTTTCATCTAGTTGTATGAAATGTTTTGGCAGTAGTAGTTGTCAATTAATTAAGAAGTTGAACACGTTAAAATATTTGCTCTTTCCTTGGTCCATATAACGGGCCCCAAACCGAACAGTCGATATCCTGATTTATAGAATTTACATTTTGGCGATCCTGCCAGGATATGTTGAGTTGTTGGCGGTGAAAACGGGAAATCCTGAGAGCTGGAATCAAGAAAATTGAAAATGATGTGTGTTCCAGTTCTGGTGGGACCATGGATGAAAATAGTGTTGAAATTTGGAAAAATTTGATCGATGATAAAGCAAAAAGAATTTTTGAACTTGACAGTAATATAAAAGAGATTTTGATGTCGGAAGAATCACTGGATCAAGATGAATTGATGAAGGAACTTACCGAGCAAGAAATATCAGAGAAGAAATTATCAAGATGAAAAATGAAATAGTATTTACGCAAAATAATCTGTAAGTGGAAAATCGAACAATTTGAACTTGAATTATCCGAAACTAGAACTGCCAAAATTTGATGGAATGTCAAGATTGGATCAACTTTCGGGGACAATTCAAGAAAATTCACAAAGATCAGAAAATCATGCAAGAGGATAAACTTCAGTATCTACTTCAAGCCACCCTGAAAGAAAAAGTCATGCAACCTATACAGGAAAACAAGAAAAAGTTTTCGATAATGAGGATTCTGAAGGAGATTTTGACACAGAAACTGATGAGAAACGAAGGCAAGCTATCTTCAATGATGATTATTACAAAAATGGCCCTAAAGAAGACATAAAACCATCTATTGATATAATTCATGAGGATGCTGCTGAACTACAACCTGAAAATTATGATAATTGGACAGGTGACACAAAAGTTGAAGAAAACGATGCCCCTCATTGTGAAAATAATGATTTCAATATGAATCCAGAATATGATCCCAAGCCACTCAGAAGGAGTTTGTGGACAGTACAAGATAGAAGAAGAAACGCAAGAGGAAGTCCAAAGAGGAAAGAAGCAAAATGAAATGGAAGAAGGTTGGTGATATAGTCTTGGTCGAAGGTGCAGGAAAGAAAGGTTTTCTTGGCCCTTGGAAAAATTGAAGAAATGTATTTTGAAAAAGATGGTGCCTGCCGAGTAGTGAAATTAAAGACGACAACCGGTTGTCTGATTCGTCCTCTACAAAAATTATTTTTACTAGAAACAGAAAAAATGACGAAGAGAAGAAACCAGAACAGGAACAAGAAATCAGAAAATCTAGATATGGTAGAATTCTGAAGAGGGGAACCCTTTAGGCCGGAGGATGTTGGGGCTACAATCTAGATTTTCCGTGTTCATAGTTACTACATTTTATATATATTTTTCATCTAGTTGTATGAAATGTTTTGGCAGTAGTAGTTGTCAATTAATTAAGAAGTTGAACACGTTAAAATATTTGCTCTTTTCTTGGTCCATATAACGGGCCCCAAACCGAACAGTCGATATCCTGATTTATAGAATTTACAACAGTATCATGTCCCAAAGCACTAAAAATATCACGGAATATATGCATTTCATCATCTCGAATTTTTCGAAAATTTAATTGCTGAATATCTTAAAATTGACCAGTTTTCAATGAAAAGATCAGTTATACCCTATTTGCTTAAGTAACAGAAATAGTTATTCAATCAACTAGGTTATTAAAGACAGCACCTAATGGTCAAGATATTTTAATGCGTGAAGGGAGCGAACGCGTTAATAGTTCGAGACCATTAGTCGCTAGATTAATAACCGTGTTGATTACAAGATTTGTCCGATGATCTCAATATGAATAGTGTATAAATTCTTGATTGAAATACATTTCCATTTTGCTCAAGGCATACATTTGACATGATGGAATTTCTATGTTTCTGTGTTCCAGTAGAGTTTTTGACAATTTTCTTAGTGCTTCTGAATAGTTTGTACGGTTGCCATGAGGATTGCACATTGAAATGGCTAGAAAATTGAGTATTAAAATGGGTCATTAATGCTCAATTCGTACACATTAAAATCACCTTTTATTTCGAGGTCAGCGGAAAATTCTATTAATGTTTCGAAGAGAAAACGGTTGTTTGTATATTGATTTCGAAGTGTTATATGAATTACTAGATCTGCAACTGAAAATTGATGTTGAAAGTGTTTCTGAAAGAGGTTATTCAAATTTCAATATCAATCAATTCTGTTTTTATTCTAGTCATTCAATCAAATCTTAATTAATCTTTCCTTCGAAATGAAAAGGAATTTTTTGAAGTTCAAGTTTTAGTTATGGTTATTTCATTAACAGTAATCAGGCAAAAGCTTCTGAGTTCTCGCCAAAGATCTTTCCAAGTTTTCCGGGATTCTTATTGATTCTAAATTGAATCGATATTGCAAATTTTCCATCCAAAATATACGCTATAGAGAAGTGGATTAATTGATACGTTTTCATGTTTGACCTGGTTGTCTTCGATCAACGCAACCTCGAGACTTACCATATAAAGAAACCCGCCATCTGATTGTTAGCGACTTACAATATTACACAATGTTAGATCATCGGTAATTAGCGATCACGAACCCAACATATCTTCACTTCATTATTCAATTACCTACATCAGTAAATGGAAATTCTCTCCATTGACAAGAACAATCAACAATCACTTAAACATGAAAGCAGACAATCTCGCATGATTTTCACAGATTTTTCAGACATATCAGAATTGATACTCTGATGACTGACCGTAAACACTCAAACTTCCGAGAATCTTCCATAGGAACAATCGTACTAATGCTACTGCATCTCTGAGTACAGACAAAGAAGTAAACAAAAGTTTCCTTAGACTTTCAGAGCAAGAAGTAAACAGAAGCTCAGTTTTTGAACGCCCGTTTTCCTTCCTAAACTAGTGCTATATCGTTTCACCCAAATGTCTGTAATTTTCGGATTTTGAGCCGAAAATGGTCTCAAAGTAAAGGGTTCTACTCCCCGATGACGAATTCGTGGTCAAATTCAATTCTGTCCGTGGGCCGTCCGGCCGTTAACACAATAACTTTCGAAGGGATTGTCCTAGAGTCTTGAAATTTTCAGGGTGAGTTCGATTGCAAATGGCTAGGTTATGTTCGTTAACCAGCCAAATCGTACCAGGTGTTCCATAAAATATGGCCGTTCCAAATTTTTGTTCCTCAATATCTCAGACAAAACGAAACCCATCGAAATGAAATGTTGCGGCCATATGCAAGATGCTCATAATGAGTTTCATGCAAAATTTTGTGGCCATAGTGTAAATGGAACCATAGAATATTTAATTGAAATATTGAAAAAAGAAACTCCATATTTCCATGAAGAAATATCCGATTAGAATGAAATTTATTTCATAATAAAGAAGGCAGAAGAATTGAAAAATATTGAATTTAACAAAGATTGAAAAAGAGCACGAACCCTAAACATATCTTATATGTATTAACCTTTCATTGAATAAATTAGTGTATAGAAAATTCCAGATTATCAATTAATTCGACACAACAATAAAGATTGACACACTGAATCTTCATGCAGAATTTTGTGACCATAGTGTTAACAGAACCATAGAATTAAATAAATTGGAATTTTGACAAGAAGAATCTTTATATTTCCATAACAGATCCCACTCAAGTGAGTTTTTTGTGAATGAAGACTGTTTTAATGAATTTCCATGCAAAATTTTGTGGCCATAGTGTCAACAGAGCCATAGAAAACTCAATTGAAATATTTAAAAGAAGAATCTCTATATTTCCAAAACAGAATAACTGATTCAAGTGAAATTTATTTCTTGAATCAATACGATAAACTGAATGTTCGTACAAAATTTCAAGAGGATCGCATCATCAGAACCATATAATTAAATTTTTGTAATAATATGGTTTTTACATATTTTAATTTCTGAATAATTTCCAGAATATAATTCCGATTGTACTGAGATTCTGCATGTATATATTTGGTATCAATCTCAAATCCCATATACCGTGATCCGAGTAATCCGTCACGTGACCAAATGGATTGAGTTAATACCCTCCTGAGTAATTTCCGAAAACGCCTAAAGTTTATAACGACACTGAGATATTTTTGTAACGATACAATCGTTACAACTTTTTTTTTTTTGAAATTCAAATTTATTCATTACATATTTGTTGCAACCGCCACTGCATTTGTACCTATACGGAAGAATTCAGATCTGCAGTTTGGCGCATGTTTTCAATCTGATAAGATATCAATCGGTTATTCGAAGATATTATTCTTTCTTTCTGCTTTTTCTGGTGAATGAGATAAGTCAGTCATCAGAGTTGAGTTCTTGATCTAGATAATTTTTGGTATTAAATTTTGAGATTCAGTTAATATTTTATAGTTTCTATTGGTTAAGTGAAACTCAATTAAAATTGAGGTAGATATATTTTGAAATTTAATTTTTTTTACAATCTCCTCTGCCGACAAAATTTTTTTTTCTCTCATTTCAACTTCGAAATTCGATTCATCCTTGCTGTTCAGGTTCATTTTCATTCACTTCAAAATTAATTTTCTTATAGCTTTCATTATTCAGATCATTTCCTATTCAAAATCTCACGTCATAAAAAATGAATCTTCACTAAAGTGTTTCCTTCCTTCAATTCATTCATTCATTAAAATATTTTTTTTATTTTCATATTCAAAATTCAATGTAACAATTAAAATCAGTTTCAATTATATTTTCTAAATTATTATTTTTTCTTGAAAAATGGCTGTCGATTCACATATGTAATTTTTTTTTATATATTTGAGTACACAACTTTTTATGGAACATGGACGGCAAGGACAATATGTTTTACTGAACGGTCTCTGAAAGAATTAATATTTTCCAGTTTTTGGGTGAAGCCCAGAATTTCGATTTGAATATATATATTTCCAAGATTGAACTTCTTTGACCATCATCCAACTTCGAAGAATCTATCACACCTGAAAACTGTGGTCACGGAACCTGGAAATTCTTATATTGTGCTGTGGACAGTATCGTACCAAATCATCAGATGGTTCTTTCTGAATAGGAGCACTTCACCTGGATTTTGATTGTTAATGGAAGTATTCTGTTATGTATTTTATAATTTCATTTGATATCCAGTTTATATAATTTCGTATGCTCTATTTCATTTTGCATTTGAGACTTTTCGCTTCGAAGCTTTTCATATTAATTTTCATTGTTGTAATTCAATGTAAGCAGCTATTTTTCAATATTTCACTCAACAATTTTTATTCGAATTTGAGCAATTTAGTCGTCCATTTCATATTATTAATTGGTAATAAACCTCTGAAAGTGGATAACTTGTTTTTGGTGTAGAACCAAAGCCTTCAAAATGTTTTCTATTTTGAGAATAGTTCCGGGCTAGCTAAAACCTAATAACCCCGACCACCTCTCCGACTGAAGCTTAATAATAGATCTCTGAAGAGAGGAGAAACACTTAATTGGTTACACAATTTTTGGCGCCCAACGTGGGGCGATTTTTTCGTATTTTGCATTTTTTTTTGTTAAAATTTTTGCAATTTTGAAGGCTCCTCACACAATTACAAGGTCATAGGTATCTTTTTCACATTACAAAGGATAGCTCGACAAGTGATTGTCTCAGCTGGTATTTGTCTCCACAACATTTTTCACTTTAATTAATCTCATTATGGTTAAATTAATCCAAATCATTTGAGAGTGTTCGAACTAACTTATGAAATATCAATAAGAGGTATTATTCCTCCTACTACTGTTCAGGAAAAACGAAAAGTTTTAAGAGGTCTTTTATCTCAGGAAAATTCCGACAGAGTTTTGTTGAGATATCAGACAACTATAAGTTTGATGAAAATGTTAAAGAAATGGTGATACTTTAAATGACATTGAGCTTTGCTGCAGCATGTTAGTGATGAAGCTTCTGATGATGATAAAAAGTTAGAGTCTAGAATAACTCACGCCACAGGCGAATTTCGAGGTTGTTCGCGCAATCAGAATCTGAAAACAATGTTAACAAGAACTTTTGAAAAGGTAATGATTTTGGAAGCGGATCTTTCAGATAGGCATGTTAATAGAAATCCAATTGTTCAATTACCATCTCATTCATCACAAGATAACAATCCATTACAGTCATCAACGCCAACTCGTCATGGTGCAGCAAGTTTCTCGGTGTCTACTAAAAGGTACCAGTTTATAAGTGGGGTATAAAGAAATTTTCTGGAAAAGAAGATTTATTATCGTTTTTAGAGTTGATTGATTCATTGAAATTTTCTAGAGGTTGTGATAATGCCGATCTTTTTGATTCGTGGTCAAATTCAATTCTGTCCGTGGGGCCGTCCGGCCGTTAACACAATAACTTTCGAAGGGATTGTCCTAGAGTCTTGAAATTTTCAGGGTGAGTTCGATTGCCAAATGGCTAGGTTAAGTTCGTTAACCAGCCAAATCGTACCAGGTGTTCCATAAAATATGGCCGTTCCAAATTTTTGTTCCTCAATATCTCAGACAAAACGAAACCCATCGAAATGAATGTTGCGGCCATATGCAAGATGCTCATAATGAGTTCATGCAAAATTTTGTGGCCATAGTGTAAATGGAACCATAGAATATTAATTGAAATATTGAAAAAAGAAACTCCATATTCCATGAAGAAATATCCGATTAGAATGAAATTTATTTCATAATAAAGAAGGCAGAAGAATTGAAAATATTGAATTTAACAAAGTTGAAAAAGAGCACGAACCCTAAACATATCTTATATGTATTAACCTTTCATTGAATAAATTAGTGTATAGAAAATTCCAGATTATCAATTAATTCGACACAACAATAAAGATTGACACACACTGAATCTTCATGCAGAATTTTGTGACCATAGTGTTAACAGAACCATAGAATTAAATAAATTGGAATTTTGACCAGAAGAATCTTTATATTTCCATAACAGGATATCCCACTCAAGTGAGTTTTTTGTGAATGAAGACTGTTTTAATGAATTCCATGCAAAATTTTGTGGCCATAGTGTCAACAGAGCCAT
Organism: Propylea japonica; assembly: GCA_013421045.1. Taxonomy (NCBI): domain Eukaryota; kingdom Metazoa; phylum Arthropoda; class Insecta; order Coleoptera; family Coccinellidae; genus Propylea; species Propylea japonica. The sequence goes on along the minus strand of CM024245.1, from coordinate 32,217,086 downwards.
AGAAAACTCAATTGAAATATTTAAAAGAAGAATCTCTATATTTCCAAAACGAATAACTGATTCAAGTGAAATTTATTTCTTGAATCAATACCGATAAACTGAATGTTCGTACAAAATTTCAAGAGATCGCATCATCAGAACCATATAATTAAATTTTTGTAATAATATGTTTTTACATATTTTAATTTATTTTAATTTCTGAATAATTTCCAGAATATAATTCCGATTGTACTGAGATTCTGCATGTATATTTGGTATCAATCTCAAATCCCATATAAAATTTTGAGGTCATAGTCTTATTGCTCACCCAAAAAACGAGCGTTCAGAAGCTCCTTCTCAGGACTTTTCTTAATTTTTTTTTCTAGAATTGAGCTAATGTTTGAAACTCTATTTCGGTAGACAAATTTATTGTCTTACTGAAAAACCAATTCATATAAAATTGAATAGTTAACTAAAGAATATTTCGTTTGAAGTGAATTCTAAAGCAATGAGGTACTCTTGTGAAAGATTTTTGAGGAAAACCAGAAGTTATGAAACAATTAATCACACGATTTAGATTCAGAAAAATATACCACAGGCAAGAAACCAAATGGCTACCATAACAGTCACCATGCACATATAGTTAATACTTTTCAAAGAACGAATAAAAGGTTTGAAACAAAGCTCCTACCTGAGGGGTGAACATATCACTCATGCCGAAATTAACATGTTCTGCAAAGTAATCTAATATGTCATAAACCCAGAATAAAGAAAGTCATTGAAACCTTAACAGATCGTTTGAAACTTTGGCCAACTGATCCGAAGTCAAGGCTGTTTTTGGAGTCACAAACTTGTGCTTTCAAACATTCCAGGTTACTTTTAAGTCAAGCTGCCAGTGAATTTTGAAAAAACATAATTAGCATTAACAGCTCACTAAGCAAATAGAGAAATAAAGCCAGCAGATGGAATTCTTGCTGTAGAATCTTTTCGTAAGAATTCATTCGATTTCATGCCAAATGGAATTATTGTCATGGGCGATAAAAAAAAACTACTTCAATGAAGATGAATCAGATTTTTTCCCATACTTCTGGTATACATTAGATCCAGAAAACTACTCCATCTGTTAATTATTGCTACTCTGTTTTTTGAGAACAACTTATTATGAGCATCTTGCATATGGCTGCAACAGTTCATTTCGATGAATTTAGTTTTGTCTGAGATATGGAGGAAGAAAAATTTTGAATGGTCATAATTTTTTTGGTTAACGAACACAACCGAGCCATTTGGGAATCGAAATCACACTGAAAATTTCAAGTCTCCAGGTCGATCACTTCGAAAGTTATTGTGCTAACGACCGGACGGACGGCCCCACGGACAGAATACAATTGGACCACGAATTCGTCATCGGGGAGTAGAACCCTATCGTTTGAGACCATTTTCGGCTCAAAATTCTAAAATTACAGACATTTGGGTAAAACGATATAGTATAGCACTTGTTTAAGGAGAACGGGCGCTCAAAATAGTACTTCATTGGGGTTTCTCTCAGATCTCTGATGGAGTTACTCAATGCTTGTATTAAAGTAAATTGGACTAAAAATAGCGCCCTAGGTACCCCAATTTCAACGCAAGTCTTTCTTTCTTTGAAGCATTGTTAGTACCTTTTCAACATTGCTCAATGCCCATCTTCTTACAGAAGAAGCAAATGTGGTCAATGAGCTAACTAGAGGCGACACGACTCGAGATACCAGATAGGATCAATAACCAGCACGGTCTATCACGCAAGAAAGTTTTAATCGCGTATTTAAAATAAATTTACACGTCAAAATAACTGAAGTTAATTATAGTATGGGATTACAGGCCGCCGAAGACTTTGCAAGCCGGATACCTCGAGAGGATGTGACAGCAAAGGACGCCGCATCCCTTCTGATCAGTGAAACACCCACGACACCGTGAAGACAGGGGCGAACCTGATAATGGGTTCACCCGAGGGGTGGTCCGTTATAGAAGAACACGTGTTATAGGTGTACAAACATAAAAAAGTTTGTTCATCAGAGTCAATTTTTTGATTCGGATTAATACCAGATATGTATGAGCTACAGAATTCTTTTTTATTAGAAAGGCCTAAACACGCTTTTTTATGTATGGATTGTCGAATGTTTACATTCTTTTGAATTGAGTGCTGACAAAAAAGTCCCTAGCTGAGGTTGTTGCAAAACGGGGTACCATTCTATTTTTGCGTATGATACCAGAACACAAGGGAAAACCTCAGTAGAAAAAACCCTATCTCGCCGTTTTTACAAAAATTGAAACTTAAAACTATTCGAATAAATACCTTCAATATTTAGATACAAAATACTTAATTCATGCTCTTGGGCCAGAAGGGTGTTTTGAACCAGGACTGGCCTGCCAAGTTATGATTTTTCGAATCTTCTGTTTTTCTATTACCGCTACAGGACCCTAGTCAAGGGTAATCATCTCCCATAGATTGAAATATGTAGTAGTATTTCATGCTGAATATCGAAATCAATTTCGAAAAATGGTAAAAATCTCTCGAAATCTGTCGAATATTCACCGTGACTTCTCAAACTGGCATGTATCCCTTTGGTCCAATTTATTACTCTGGCCAAAAAGCTGTCGAACGAAGAATATATTAAAAAATCTAAGGATAAGACAAAGGCTACCTGGACGCTGATAAGGGAGCTTACAACCCAGTCACAGAAAAGGGACTCCATTATTACCGATCTAGACGGTCAAAATCATCCAAAGGAAACTCTGGATCGGGTTAATGAATTCTTTGTTAACCAGGGATCAAATCAGACAGCAACCGGAAACATACAAACTCTCGTGGGCACACCAGCAGATAAAAATATCGTTAACAGCATAGTCCTTCAATCCACAGATCCGACAGAAATAAGAAGAAGGCTCAAATAAGACCGGTGCATAAAAAAGGAAAAAGGGACGATATGAACAACTACAGACCAACAATGTTATCTATGCAGACCAATTGCGATACTACCTAACATCAGCAAAATCTTTGAGAGAGCACTCTACAATCGCATAATAAATTTCCTTGAGTACTTTAACCTAATATATGAACATCAATATGGCTTCCGACGGTGCAAGCACTCTACCGAGTAATCTCCAAGGTAATAGATTCGCTAAATAATGGAAAATATACCCTGCTTTTGTGCGCTGACCTTACGAAGGCTTTTGATAATGTGAACCATGCTATTCTTTAAATAGACTGGGAATCCGGGGACTCCCGCTCACAAACTCAACTGGACATGATGGAATACCGGTGAGGATACTGAAACATTTGGCTGATGAGATATCGGGACCACTATCCTCTATCATAAACCTCACCTTTGAAACAGGTGTATTCCCAGATCAACTCACCAGTAAAAATATTCGGCGCATTAGATAATCTGAATAACTGGTTCAGCAGAAATAACCTAATGCTAAACCCTGAGAAGACACAATTAATAAAATTTGAATTTACTACAGAATTCCAGCAGCGATCCTATGATGGTGCCGACAGATCACTGACCACCACAAACTCCGTACGTTTCCTGGGTGTTGAAGTAGACTACCGTCTGGATTGGACATCTCATATAGACAGCCTGTGTAAGAATCTGGCTAGGTTTGGATATGCACTGAGAAATCTATCTCGTCTGGTGAGCCCAACAACAGCAATGACAGCATACCATGCATATGTACATAGCAGAATTAGATATGGGATCGTGATCTGGGGCAACTCAAGCGAAATCGACAGAATTTTGTTGCTACAGAAGAGATGCATAAGAAGTACCCTAGGTCTCGATAGGCTCGAGAGCTGCCGGGAACACTTTGTGGATCAGGGTATTTTAACAGTGGTCTCATTATATATATATGAAGGAGCCCTTTTTGTTGCCAACAATCCTCCATTCTTTCATGAAATGAAAAAAAAGCACAAATACGCCACTAGAGCCAAGGAACATCTTAACGTGCCCTCATTGAGATTCTCATACCTTCAGAGAAACTCTTACATACCCTGGTGAAGATTTATAATAAAATACCTGATGAGATCAAACAGCTGCCTCAGAAAAGAATGGAGAGAGTACTTTTCAACTACATGAGGACAGACCGTACTATTCATTAAATGAATTTTTAAACACTTAATTCTTGAATGTTTTTAACATAGACTGTTTAGGGACACCTTGTTTGGAATTGTATGTGTTTGTACCCTTTGTTTCTATTTTAAATTTTTATTATTGACTAGCTCTACACCCTAACAGGGTAATTTGTATTGGAGTATTTAAATAAATGATGATGATGATGTTGGACAGATCTTAGTTAATTTGAACAATTGTATTGTTTATGGATTGATAATGAGTGCATATTTCACTGCGACCCTTAGGTCTACTGTGCTGTGTCCCCTATCAGAACTATTTCTGCAAATGCACTACATCTCGCCCTCAAGTTTCAGAGCCCCAAATGAACTCCAGTATCTGAGGAGCATTAAGGAGGCTAGATCCTCTTTTCTCCCATAATTCTCTTGTTCAAGATATTCTTTGCTCAGGCTATGGCGAGGCCTTCGGTAACTAAGTGAACAGTAGTTTCCTCATCTCCCCGCAGAATCTACATTCTTCAGTTGCTGCTGAGACAATTCTAATAATATGTTTTACTATAAGGCAACAATGTCCTGTTGGAAATCAAGTGAGGAGAGTTAACTCATTCTTACTGAGATCCAAATACTTGTTGGAACTTGGAGTTCAAAAATTCCAAATGAACTTTGCGAAATGATCCATTCCCGGAAGATCCCTTCAGATTGCTTATCTTTCAGTTGATACCTTCCCCAAAAACTCTTTCTCACAGTTGCATTTGCCCATATCACAGAAGAGTTCTGGGACAGTGGCGTTTGTGATTCCTGAGTTACCATTAATCTAAACTTAAGAGACCCTATTTCACAGTTATCTTCGTCACTCCCATACTAGCTTTGAGTCGATGGCATAGGAGTTCAGTGCTTTCATAGCCAGAATGGACCACTTTGTCGCTCCTTGAAAGGTCCTTTCCAGGAAATCTTTTGTAATGATTCATTCCGAAAAAGTTCTTTTATAGGGCTTATCTTTCAGTTTTTTCCGTGGCTAGTTAGTTGGGTTCTTCAATTCTTCGAAGATGCTAACACACCAGCCAAAAAAGGATCACAAACGTCACTTACTGACGTAAAAACCTCCTGTGTTACAGGCAAATGCTCCAAGGTATAAGAAAAAGTTTTTCGAAAACGAAGAAACTGAAAGAGAAGCAAATCGATCAAGATTTCTGCTAGAAAGATTTCGAACGATATTAAAAAGGCCCATCCATTCCATGTGAGATTAATCTTTCCCGCAATTCCTGAATAACCATAACAAGTTGTTGGAAATCTCCCTATTCATCCTAAAATAATTGAAACACCCTTTTCCTCCTTACAGAAGGCTTTTGTCCAGCAGTGAAACAGAAAAGCTGATTGATGATGATCCGTTTAATGACCTCAAAAATTTATTTTTGTGATGTCCTGCATCAAAATGTTGTAGCTTATTGGTGAATGAATAATCCAAGACAGACCATGAAACGATTACTTCTGGAAGAATCAACTTCAAAACTAGAAATTTTCAGGATAGGTTCAAGATTTCAATCAGAAAATTGAATTCATACATGGATTGAATGAAACCAATAGGCTCTGTAGGTATTCAAAATGAACAAGCGTTCAAACTTAGGGGAAAGTGAGGTAATACGATCCCTAAGGGTCAAATGATCCCCCGCCGTAACTAAGAAACAGTTTGTACCATCTATCCAAATACACATGAAACATGTTCCCCTGCTCCCCTGCGAGTTACCTGTAAAATGTCAATGCGGTGCGAGTGCTTGGCGTGATTTCATTAAAAAATAATCAAAAAGTGTGGCTCTGATCTAAGGTAAGCATGTTTTTGGACTTTCGTTTTTTTTACATGTAAGTGTTCATTGAAATGTTGTTTCATTTGCTGGTATTAGTAGCAGTTAGCTAATATTTAAGCAATGTTCGATCATCGCACGCGGTATGTTAAAGTTTTGTTTTGATCGATATTTTGTAATTTGGTATTTGGGGTGAAATGATCCCCTCTGTGTGTCTAAAATGATCCCTGGAATCATTTTACCCCATTAATAGTTTTTGTTTACAGATCATGCCGAGAATTTATAAACGTAAAACTAATCGCCAAAAGAGGCCTGAAGAACCAATGCAAAAGGCATTAGAGATGGTATGGCTTACAAAACCGCGAGAAGAGAATTTTACGTTCCTGTGATGGTATTAGAAAGAAGAGCCAAAGGTAAAAATAAAATAGCTGTAGGCTCAGCTAAAAAGTTAGGTAGCAAACAAACAGTGTTCAACCTGGAACTTGTTGACATGGAGTCCAGAATAATATACGGGTTGACCACTCAGGATTTCTTAACCTCAGCTCACCAAAAATGGCAGAAAGAAATAATTTACCGCATCAATTTTCCGAAGCTAAAGGAAGAGCTGGACTTGAATGGCTTCGTGGATTTAGACGTAGACATCCAGACATTACAATGCGTGCGCGAGGTTTTAATAAGAATGTGGTGGATGAATTTCTCCCGACTTTGAGAAACGCCCAAGAAAAATATCATTTTTCAACCCATCGAATATTTTTGCTTTGTGTAACTTGCTTACATACTTAAATTGTTATGAACAACACATATTATCATTTAAATAAATAGCAGAGTTCTTTATTTCCTTTTTTTGATATTTATTAACTTATAGTACAAAATGATCCCTGGGATCATTTTGCCCCTACCCCAGGGATCATTTTATCCACAAGGGTGTAAAAATGATCCTTTACTGAACTTTTACAAAAATGTCTAATACAAAAAAACTACATAGATGAAATGAAAAATAAGTAGGCAGATACAAAGTTAAGTAATTCACTACCTTCAACAATTGAAATCTTGCGGTTTTGCCTACAACTTTAGCCACAATTAAAATTTTCCCTTAAGGGGATCATTATACCTCACCTTCCCCTACTCACTTCAATCAATGGCTTTGTCAAATTTTCATTGCAATAGGTAACAATTGCAAGATACTTTTCTTGGTCATCAAGTAAAAAAATCCCATGTAACCAAATTGAAGTGACCTTAAAGTCACATAATCAATTCACAATCATTCGTAAAAACAAGAGACCGTTCATTTTATGGGACAAGTCACCATTATCATTTTCGCGAGGGGGCGCCCAGCTCAAGCGAAAGGACAAGAAAGGTGACGTCAGCCGTTCAAGCGTAGGCTACTCGTCCTTGGGAGACCTTGAAGCGCACTGACCCTGTCCAGTGTTGTCGGATCTGGGGGACGCAGAATCGAATTTTTCCTTTTTTCATCGCGTCCAGATGTTATGGAAATGAGAGTACCATTAAAATATCAAGTTACCTAGGGTGCTCAGCAGTTGTTTAAATCATTCGAATTTGCAACCTGGGGCTGCCGTGTAAATCGATTCTAAACGTTTCGAGAGCTCCAGGCTCGATGATATCAATTAGCACGAGATTTTCGAAATGGATGCCAGTGGGAGGCACAGAGTACATGCTTTTTTTTAATTTTTATTTTTGTATGGTTTGTTGGATAATCATTTCTTCGATTCGATTCGTTGGAATGAGCTTTTAATTATGGAAAATTATTGATATAGTACTCAACTGTTCACTTTTATATGTTCGCCACACTCAAAGAAATGAGTTTAGGTCTACCTTTGGGAGTTCAGTCAATATCAATAGTGAGGAAATTCATTCCATTTCGATAAATACGTCTGTGCATGAATGACTACAATAGTTTTAGATTTTCCAGTTATTGCTCAAATTTGTGAAAATTCCTCTGTTCTGAATTTCCAGTGATTTCCAGAAAAATTTATTTAAGAAATAATGCACCTTCAGAGAATCATTCTGATTATCCCTTTTCCGTGTCGTAGTGAGGTTTTCGAAAAAAAATTATAGAAATCACCGAAATAGGTTACGGAATTCCAACGATCAGAATTGGTAGTTGGGTGTGACGTACACGTCAGCATTCATTTAATTGGACAATTAGTTGAATATCGATTGGAATACACTGCGCAAAAAAATAACGCACATTATGGTAATCTCAAATTTATTCTACAACTGAAGGTGTTCTCAATGATGATTTTTTATCTGGAAAGAGGCAGATTGGAAAAGAGTTCTCTTCACAAATGAGTCTAGATTCTGCATCTACCATTGTGATCGACACTCCCTTGTAATACAGACGTCCTCATAAAAGATATGCTCAGTGCAATTTCCTGAATACTACTGGTTTCGGGGAGAATCGATCGGCATGGGGTGGAATATCAATATGACTGCTCGCACAGACCTAGTAGTCGTTGATAATGGAGCTATGAATGCTGATAGGTATATAACGAATATTCTTGAAGAGCCTGTAGTGCCATTTGCCTCATACATTGTTGAAAATTTAATTTTTATGGACGATAATGCCAGACCCCATCGTGCGCGCATCGTTCAGAAGTACCTTGAAGAGGTTATAGTCTCTCCAATGGAATGGCCAGCAAGAAGTCCAGATCTCAATCCGATTGAGCAGGTTTGGGAAAACCTCAATAGAAGGTTGTGAAGTGCAGAAAATCATCCAGCTACTCTTAATGACTTAGGAATCCAACTCAGAGAAATCTGGGGAGGATTAAATCAGAACATTTCAAGATCACTCATTTTGAACCGTCGCGTCGTTGCCGAGCTGTAATTAACGCAAGGGTTGGAAATACCAAGTATTAAATCACTTATCAGCATTCCAGTATTTTGTAATTGTTTATTTCTCTTCTTTCACATAAGATTCGGTGAAATCCTGAATTTTTTCTTCCATTTAATGTGTCTTGTTTCGTTCAAAACCTTCCCGAGAGAACATAAAAAATAAGTTATAAAGTCAATGTAGGGTTAACTTTCATTAAAATTGAGATTTTCAGAATGTGTGTTAATTTTTTTGCGCAGTGTATTATCACTCTGGAACTTTTCGAAGGTGAAATTTATTATAGAAATCAATTGTATCAGTAAATGAACACAATATTGTTATACAGTGATAGATATACCAAAATGTGGTATTTATCCATTCAAATTATTTTTTTGAACGCCTCCATCTAGAAATATTCTTCATACATTTTCACATTTACATTTACATTTATTCCGATTCAACCTATTCGTTAATTCATAAATTTTGTGTAGGTAACAGATAAAATTTGCGCCATGTAAAAGTCGCAATAGGCAATCAATAATACTCATAGTTCATTAGTTAGGATTCCATTTTTCCTGTCTGTATGGTGGATCGAATAATTTTCCGTAACAGAAAGTATCTCAAGTGAAAAACTCACCTGAGCTGTCTGAAACAAAATTTCGAACCGAAATTCCTCTATTATTTCTATTTCCAGAAGGCGATTAAGGACCTAATAGATAAAGTCAAGGAAAAAAAATAAAATTAAAAAGAGTAGTTATTCGTGATATTTTGAGATGACACACTTGTCAAAATGAAGTCGTTCTTTTTTTTTCACACTGAAAAGTTCATAAATAAATTCTCAGTCAGCAAGATTATGATAATAGATAATGAAAATTATTTAAAGATATTTAGGTATCCCCAATCAAAATGCATCAAACATACCTAGAATTCGAATCAATGTCAAAAGTAGTTATTTGTGATATTTTGTGATGACACACTTGTCAAAATGAAATAATGGTCATTTTTCGTTTTTCATACTGAAAAGTCCATAAATAAATTCTCAGTCAGCGAGATTTTTTCTCCAACGATAGATATTGAAAAATACTTTCCTTGATTATAAGATTCTTTGAATAGTTCTAAGAAACAGAATATCATGGGGAATCAATGACTTTTGGGTATTTCCAAATGAAAAGTATTAATTCTTATTCGTCCTTTTTGTTTTAATGATATAATTTTTCTCTACATGGCTGGGGAAATTTGATGAGTTCAGATCTGCTTGATTTATCTTTATTACAATACACAACTAGAAAAGATATACAAAATAACAATAATGGCTAGGGATATCTCTTTTAAATGGATTTATATTTAATCATATTGTCGAAACATCTGATATCTTACTCTTGTTCAAATTGTGCCATGAAATGCACAGATCCTTCGTTATCACCATCTTCTGAAACAACTTTAATCATCTAAAGAGTTTCAATTTTTTTAGGACTTATATATTGTAAATGGAGATCTCTCAAAAGGTCCCAGAACACCAAACACAAGGCTCCATGAGGTGCCAATCTCATATATTTGGGCCGATTCCTTTATAGAAAACCTTGGAATCCTTCTGCTCTCCATATTTTCAGGAAACAATCACCAAGACCGTTATAAAGTAAACCTCTACCTGAGGAGTCCACACCTGTAATGCAATTTTTATCAAAATATTATAATAATTAATAATCTATGTATCTATAATATAGTTACATCTGAGCTACTAATATACTGTTACTGTAAAGTGATAGAGATATTTTCTTTTAACAGCTCCAATAGTCCAGTATCAGATCACTAGATAAGTAGATATACAATAAATGATAAATAATAAGCAATAAATGGTTGATTATCTAGCAAAACTTTGTCATGCTCGAAATGGCATTGGCTTGGTTCAGACACACGTCTACTTAGTAGAGACAAAACCAGAAATCGCTCTGTATTACAATATGTTAAATTTGATATCCAAAGGTTTTCCAATAAGAGGTTTTATTTTGAAAAGCCCGCTATTTCGGTAGATTTCACGTTTGAAACTATCATTTTTTGACATTTGACAAGTAGGAACTACGCCATTAATAAAATGGAACGAAGCGCTTCAAAAACGCATTGAAATCATTGAAATCCACAAAACAAATTGTGAAAATTTGGCGGAGACGGTTCGTAAAACTCGAACATTTTTGTGTCGTCGTGAAGCACCTTGTCGGACCGCAATAATTGGTGGAAAAATTCGAGCTGTTGGGACAAGTTATGATGTAAAAATAAAACCCGTGCACGTCGCTCAAGAACAGCCGAGAATACTGCTGCTGCAGCCGAAAGTGTTGAAGAAAACCCAGGTTTGTCCATTCCTCATCGTTCTTTGGAATTAGGCATTCCACAAATGTCATTACACCGTCTTTTGCATTAAAATTTGGGTCACCGAGATCTAGTGATTGAAAACCTTGCAACTTCTTCCTTTGGGGCCATGTGAAAGAGAAGGTCTACGCCAATAGCTCAGCGTCGATTCAAGACCTCAAAGATGGAATTCGTAAAGCTATCGAGGACATAGGGCAGCCACTTTGCGATTTGGTCATGGAAAATTTCATTAAAAGGATATGGTCCCGTAAGCGTGGTCGTGGTGGTCTTTGCTTGATGTTATTTTTCACTATTAACGGCATAGCTTCGTCTTCATAATGAAATAAACATCCGATCATTGATATTGAAAAATGGCATTTTTATTTGAATACCAAAATAACCCTCTTATTGGAAAACCCTTTACATATCAACCTACCTTGGTTGTAAGCCTGGTTGACACCAAATCAAACGGAGTGATGGCCACAGTCTGAAAGATGGTACTGACAAAACTTGCACTGATTGAAGCAAGAAGTGGACTATTTTTCATCGATTCGTACTCTCTGAGCATATCTTTGGTTACAGCGAAACTTGTAAGCTGGGCTGAAGAGCCCACAAGGGCTCTCAGCATTGTTCCTGAGACTCCTCGCCAAAGACCCTTTATCTGAAACAAAAAAGATGAAAACTTTAGTTGGCATATAATCAGTGACTGTTGTTCAGTAAAGGCAGAGGAGGCCGTGCCTTCCCTAATGTAACTGCATTTTATTCAATTTTAAATTCAAGTTCAAATGAAAAATAATCACATTTCTACATCTGTATAATATTTCCATCATTCTATCTACTATCCAAATCTCAAAGTTATAAACATATGTTTATTACTCAGCGATCTAATACCATCACACATAATCCGCAACACACAATACAGCGTAACGGATAGCAGGCACGCCTACACGATTCGAGATTCGTTAGAATGTAGCATTTCAAACTTCTTCAAATGGACGGTGCGGGAACCACTCAAAATTCAAGCTGTAGATGACGTGTCGGAGGCCCGGCCCCGCGGCATTATTTTCGCCTCTAGACGAACGAGCTTAGCCGAAAGTGAACGTCCAATCGACCCGAATCAACCAAGGCAATCGTGGATGGAGATCAGCTGTTTTTTTGATTCCCTCCCTTTTTATTTACGAATTATTAATCCTCTCAACGTGCGGTTTGTGGTTTTGTGACATTATGCGGAAAAGTTAGTAGATAAGATTTCAATATTTCAGCCAGAAAGATGAAAACGGAAACAAGAAGTGTGAATTTTAATGCTAGAAGTGAACTTAAAGAAACGCAAGATCCTGTAGATTCTATTTTGAATAATAAATTGAGTAGAATGTCTTACGATGATGAATTTTCATAACGCAAGTAGTTAGGGTACCTCGACCAGCAATGCCAAATTTAAATAATTAATTCTGTTCATAATCCTTCGTTCTGCGTTGAATCGTATAATAAATGCCAGTGGCTGAGAGGAAGCCCAGATCGAAATAAATGATTTTGTTGGTTGTATGGTCTCGGGTCTCCTATGATTGAAATCTCACGAGCCGCCACTGCATATAATCAACAGAAATATATTTATGCATGTTATTTCTTATAACTTATAGTATCAGTCAAAGGTACTCTTCTCAGTACCATATACGAGTATCTCATGAAAAACTTGGGAGAGATATTTTATTTGCAAACTGCCAAAACGGAATTCTATTTGATCGAGTAGGTATACTGCATCACTGAAAATTCAATACTAATTATCCTTATAATTTAGGTAGTAGCAGAATTTGTACTTCTCCCGAAGAATTTAAAGCTTAAAAACTGAAAATCACTCACTCCCTGAGAACCATATATATTTCTGAGTGCTGCTGCAACTCCCTGATGATGATGCTGATGTCCTACAGCAATTTGTTGGGCAGCTTGGGACTGTAACTGGGTCTAATCAAGAATAGAGGACTACCAATAAAAGCTCCTGCTGCTCCAGTAAGAGCACTAGCCACAAAACTTTTGTACATTATAGTTTTTCCTTTTGCATCAGTAAGATATCCTTCTTTCTGCAACCACGAATAGAGCCCTAACCTCACACTGTTTCTCATTGAATGTAAAATCAGAGCTGCTCCTAACCTTTCTGCAGGCCTCTGATGCCTTCGTTCTTTGCAACAACGCAAGCTGCATGAACCGTGTTTCTGTAGATTACTGCATGTTTTCCTTTTGCTTGAAGCTCTCCCTGGAGCTGCATTCTAGTCTTCAAGACGTCGAATGGGTTGCTGAAAAGAGCAGCACCAGAGGCTGCCATGCCTCCTATGACGAAATCCATGTTGTACGTTCAATTAATTCTTTACCTGAGTTGAATAGTTGATTTTTCGTTAGCTCACTTTATCTGCATAGTTGTGTTCCATATTCCTGAAATTTGAATGAGTTCTAAGAAATTCACGAACCAAAAGAAATATTGGATTACATAAATGATTGGTGTGAACTCCAGCTCAAAAGTGGCAAAAAGGTATTAGATATCGATTAAGATAATCTGGGAGGATTCTGCATTTCTAAAAAACTTTTTAGGTTCACTCCCAGTCTCTAAAACAGAAATAATTCAAAAAAAATTAAATAAGATGAATTGCTTCTGCGAAAATCTATGCACTTATTTGTCAGGAGCAAATCGATTTTTAAAAAATTGTTGCCTAACAGCAAATCTGAAAAAAGGAATATATGAAGAGGATAATGTAACGTTTCGGTGTCTATATCTTATTAGACTGCAAATGAAAAACACACAATTCCGAATATTTTACACGTTTGTCAGAAGAAGGTGTCTGATATAGACACTGAAACCTTACATTACATTTTTCAGTTTTACTGTTAGGCAACAATTTTTTAAAAACCAATTTGCTCCTGACAATAAGTGCTTTGATTTTCGCAGAAGCACTTCATCTTAATTTTTTTTTAATTATTTCTCTTCCAGAGACTGGGAGTGAAAAACTAAAAAGTTAAAAAAAAAACAGGTATTAACAGAAGCTCCCCTAAAAACAAAAAAAACTAAAAAATTTGGCCCTATAGGTGGCAATAGTGTTTATATGGGTATAATTTTACTTCGTGATTTCATGAAAGTGTTACTGATTTATGATTAATTATTGAAGAATTACTAAGAAGGTGAAATCAGGATGTTCACGAGTCTGTGCAAGAAAAATCGATCTGATTGTAGGTTCAGTTTCGATTAAAATTGATTCAGGTTTGCGAATTTCAATCGACATATATTTGCAGGCTTGTTTCATTCTAGTATTCCATTCTAAATTGATTTCAAACTTCTTTCTCGCTTACAGAAATTTGAATCCAGAATTGAAGAGAATGAATCAATAAATTCGGTATATTCGAATTTACAGTAGGTTCAAGTGCAGTTTTCTCATTGGAAAACGCTATTAGTGAATTCAAAACATATCACCATAATGTCCTTATGAATAATCCATTGTGATTCAAAAGTCGAAATTGTTATTATAGCAGTCAAGAAGACTTTTTAGAATTTCTTACGGATTTCGAAAAGAAAAAATCTACAAGATCCATTTGAATTAACAAAGTTCATTAGTATTTCGGGTGAAGAAACGATCTAACAACAGAGGAAATACCGCATGATATTGGACCAATGTATATGGTTTGATACTATATCGGTCAATTTAGGATATTTTTCTGGTAATACGAGCAATGTTAATGCAACACTCATTATTTATTTTGCTCTATCTTTATCGTAAGTTCAGTTGTATATTTATTGATTTTGTTTCGAAACTATCGTTGAATCAATCTCGATATTTAATTTTCACATCTTTTTCGTTCATTCATTTCATTTAATTCTAATAAAATACGTTGAGATATTTCAAACTGCATATGGAGATATATGAGTTCATTCCGCAGTGAGAATTTCCAATCGAAACTACGTAATTTTTGGACATTTTTCACAATTTCTCTTCAAGTTTCCAAGACAAGAATGAATACTGGAAAGCACAAGCTCCAACTCTGGTATTCGTTCCAACAAAGGTAGGTCGAGTGCTTCCAATGTTGTCTGAAGAATGTGTCTGATATAGACACCGAAACGTTATATTGCCCTTTTCATTTATTTCCTTCTTCAGTTTTACTGTTAGGCAACAATTTCTTCAAAACCAATTTGCTCCTGACAAAAAAGTGCAAAGATTCTTAGAGGAGCACTTCATCTTAATTAATTTTTTTTAATTATTTCTGTTTCACAGACTGGGGTAAAAACCTATGAAGTTTTTTAGAAAAAAAAATTTAAATGGGTTCGCAAAAGAGCCGTTTTAGAGATATAAGCAATTTTTGGTTTCCAAATCAACTACTAGAGCAACCAAATACGATATTCGATTTATTTATTTAATCTTTTGGATGTCTTGGCTTTCGGTTTCCAATGAAGGGATGTGTCTGGGTAAGGAAATTTTTAAGTATAAATGTATTTTATCCCTGAAAGCACTTCAGTATCTGTGGTTGATCGAGACTGCAACTGGGCAGCAAGCTATAGGGCGTGTACTGTAAACAGCTCAAGATATCGGGAGCACAACATAAGCATTCCATTAGGTCGTCTTTCATGGGTACCTCCCTTAATGAATCTTGAATGTCTTGTTTACTGAACTTACATTCAAAATATTTTTCAGTCGGTCCATCAAAAACAATCACTACTGGCATCAAACATTTTGTTTCCATATGACGTACTTTCATTGAGTATTTTGGTTCCGATTCGAGTTGTTTACTTTCTTTCAATTTGTTCAGAAAAATTTGTTATTCCTGATGATACATATCGATAATTCTTCACGAAATATTCTGTACCATTTAATTTAAGATTCTACAAATTTTGTCTGAAGGTTCTTCTATTCTCTCTATTCGTATACGTGAACAGTTCATGCAGTACGGACCTGTACAATGTTGACGGAACATCATCGGTATCAAATATTGTAAATATTCCAAATGATCCATTTATAAATATAATTAAATTTGGGAAGGAATTAGGGTATTACCACAAAACTATGATAACAGCACTCTAATCATATCATATCAGCAATGACAAAAAATGCCTTCGTATAGAATGAATTGCATCAAATTTCCACAGATTAAAAAAATTATAATAGGAATTTTAAGTATCTATATATCAAGACTGATCGCAATCTGAATATTTCGAATCGTCATGAATGTCTCCAAAAATATCAATGATGAAAAGGGTTAACCTATATGATTATTTTTCCTCAAGTATTCCAAAATTTTTCCAAAAATAGAATCTGACGGTCGAATATGAAGGCTTCCAGGAATAATTGAGAAATTTCTAATAATGGATATCGGTGAAAGAAAGGAAAACAAAAATGGGTTACATTAAAAAGCAAAAATCAACGTCACATGGCTTTTAATGCTGAAAGTATGGATTTAATGTATGCTACAATACAAACTGAAAACTATTGTGTTAATTTCTTCAGAAAACTACTCACTGTAAATCATTAGAACCACTTTATTCAATTGAAAAATTTCGAGTTTTTTTAACTACGCCGATTGTGATGAACTTTCTTTGGTGAGGTTATGTTCGGTTGTGATTCAGCATCAGTATTCGACGACACTGGTGATTCCCTACGGAAATAGCGCATGCGAGACACAGGTGTGTAATAGGATAATTTGGAAAACAATCAGAGGTCAATATTCTCAACATCGTTGAAGCATATTACTGAAATAGCCATTTCTCTAATCTTGTGGTGAATACCTTCATTCTACTACCCTGGGGCCTATTGAACCAAATACTTTGCAACTTTTCACTTTACACTTTTCACTTTTCAAATGAATAATGTTGCACGAAAGGCATTCATAATTGAAAAGTGCAATGTGGAAATGCAAGTGCAAAATGAAAAACCTTCGCAGAAATCAAATCTTGGGAGAAATGTTGTGCAACATAATTAATTTTTACTTTGCAAATTTGTCAGAATGCAATAGACCCCTGATCCAGAGATATCGTGTGTGAATCTCCCAGTTTCAGTCAGATTCCACATGGTTCAAATCATTATTAATTTCATTAAATAATTTACACATCTTTTGTTTTGCCATTTATTCCGTTTAAATGAGTTGTGATATAAAAACTGTGTGTATTTTTCAATGAAATTGTTCTAACAAAACTCCATTGGTTCTACTTAAGGCACTATCTTTCATATCTGTGATACAGAAATTTTTTTTACCAATCAACAGTTTTCAATGAAAAGATAACTAAGTGATATTTGGGAATTTTCCATTCATTTCAATATAAATTCAGGAAATCAAAGAACATGATCTATACTAATATGGAAATTCATGTCGGAATCATACGATATTCAATGCATCAGAGAGAGAACTTTGCCGTCCAGCTGAACAATGGTTTAATCGAAAGATTTACGTGCTACGTTTATGGCAAAATCAATGTTCTCTTTCTTGAATTCAGTATCACGGGCAGCTTGTCGAATTGATCATCCAATGGTTCAATAAGTCAGGCTGCACGTCACTGGCGCAGCTAGGGGGGCTTTGGGGCTGCAGCCCCCCAAAGATTAATTTTTTCGTTATTTCTTTCTTCTTTTTTTTGCAACTTTCGTATTTGTTGTATATCATCAAGAATTGTTCAGTTCAGCCCCCCATAACAAAATCCTTGTTGCGCCACTGCTGCACGTTATACTTAATTCAAGTAGTACCAGCCAAACTGCTTGAATTAAGCAACTTCCAACGATAAAATAAAGACAACAGCATTCGCATTTGGTCATACTTTTCATCAGAAACTTAGCACGTAAATTTTTCGCGTATAAAACTGTTCAACTAATCGGCGTTTTCTAACTCGCCATCCAACTTTCTAACTCACCATCCAACATCCAGTAAAATATTGGTATTTTTTTTGCTTTGGTTTTTGCATTTTTCTGTACCTCTACTGCTTATTGCATTGTTTGATCAGTAATCTTTTTATTCTGCACATATACCGTAATTTCTTAGATGTACCTACTGACCAAATTTGACTTTTTTTGATGACTGTTCAGTGATTTCGACATTTTATAAGTGTTTTTGCCCAATAGAAAATTTTTTTTATAGCAGGTACGTATACTAAATTTATGAATTCCTCAAGTCCTGAACTGATCTTTTTATGAATGTCATGTTGAACCAAGGTATATTTAGAGCATTACTTCCATTTCAAGAACGAGGAGTTTATTTCAGATTCTTGTTATTGTTTGAGGAGGCTTGTTAAAAAGTAGAGATCGTTGATTTATTTAGCGATAATGCAGACCTATCCAATACCTACTAACACAAAGTACCTATCTAGATATTTTTGAAGAAAAATACTGCTATAAAATTATAACTTGATATCACTTATCATGAACTAGATACTTCTCAAAATTCGAGATGTGATTCTTTATTAGTTCATTCTCTACTCAGTTATCGATTACATCGAGTTGGAAAAACTAAATCATAAAACAGAAAAAGGTTCTTATACTTTTGAAAGAAAAGTGATTATTTCAGATAACAGCTGTCGATCTGTTATTGGCGAAAAATAATTTTTCCAAGGATCTCAAAAGGAAAGGTGATTTTAGAGTGTACGAAATTGAGAATTAATGGCCCATTTTAATGCTCAATTAATGCTATTTTAATGTGCAATCCTCATGGCAACCGTTCACAAAGTATTCAGAAACACTACGAGAAATGTCAAAACTCTACTGGAACATAGATACATAGAAATTTTATTATGTCAAATGTAAGTCTTAGTCTTGTTCGAAATAAGAATGTATTTCAATCAAGAATTCATACACAATTCATATTGAGATCGTCGGAAAAGTGTTGTAATCTTGTTCAAGGTTGTAATCAACTTGGTTATTAATCGAGCGACTAATGGTCTCGAACTATTGAAGCGTTCGCTCTCGCTCACGCGTTAAAATATCTTGACCGTTATTTGCTGTCTTTAATAACTTAGTTGATTAAATAACTATAAATCACGAGCCTCAGTTTTCCTTAAAACAGATTGAAAAAACGGTTCATTTGCCTTATTTGTAATATGAATGAAAAGAGAATGATAAGCCACACAACCTATATTTCCACTATTCAAAATTTTGTCAATAGTAGGGGGTTCAAAATTTTTTTTCTTTCATTCAATAATAATCTTATTCAAATTTTGTGGAGTTTCAACTACTTCACTATACTTGAATAAATTGAGATGAAGTGGATTTCCGGAAAAGACATTTGAAAAAATAACCCTTTATTTCATATAACTCGGCATTTAGTTATGCCGATTCATCACACTGTTTCAGCTACACAATAAAATAAATTAAATAAAATAATTATAACAACAAATATCACAATTTTTTGCATTTATATAAATTTTGTGTCATAAAGATAAAAATACTTCCATTTAGATATTGCATATTATTTTAGACACATTTATCACCAATATAATTCACAGGAGTTGTCATGTACTACTTCCTTCTCAAACTGCTCGTTATAGAAATTTATATTCGGGCTATAACTATTGTGAGCCCTTTCACAATTGTCGTAGAGTCTTTCATTTGCTCCCAAAATAGTAAACATAGAACTGTATGGGGCCCAAGTTTCATGTAGAGTGGTCCCAAACCTCTATAAAATGGTCTGAAGCCTTCTTTACTGTAAGTTTTTTTGAGACAATCCAAAAATCCATTGTAAACATGTGATGTGCCTTTTGGATTCATAGCTGGAACAATTTTGAAAATCACAATATTACATTTTAAATTCAGCAAGATTGCTGTCACTTTTTATCCATTCGTATAAATTTCTTGTTTGAAGATTAGGGGAAAAAGTTCCTGAATCACCACTTTTTTTGTGCACTTGTTCCTAGGGTCATATAGAAAAGGCAAAAAAATCTTTGAATGGAAAGGCTACAGACTTCAAATTTCCAGAGCTCTTGTGTGGTTGAGTTTTCTCAGATTACTTTATTTTTCAAATCGGTCACGTGGATTTGAAAGTTTTTTCTCTATAATTTACAAAAATAGTGATCTGATCGGGTCGGAATTTTATTGGTTAATGACAGTACGAAGGCTCATACAAAATTTCTTGAAAAAGTAAAAAAGTTTTTTCCCGAAATAATCCAAATTTCATAAACTATTGAAAAAATTCAAACCTCTAGATCGTTCGCTAGAAAAATATTCGGGTTCATTTGATCGAAAAGCCTATGAATTTTCAGTAGTTATTTGAACTTTAATTTGCATTCAATGCGTAATAGTAGATTGAAGAAAGAAAATAATGAGTGATTCAAAAATTCCGTAGAATTATTAGCTTTATCAGGATACAATTATTACAGAATTACAGATCGCCCAAAGTTTCATATTCAGGTGACAGTTTGATGATTTGAAACTCTCAGAGATAACTTTTTTTACTTTTCAACAGACGTAGCTTTCATTTGTTTTTCGAAATAATAAAATTTCAACATTAAAATTTAAAATGCGAAAATAAATTCCGAAAATCTAATCATTGAGTATTTAATATTCAAATTACTTCTGACAGAGTCAAGATAGAAACAACCAGTTTTATGAAATGAGTATATCAAAAAAAATATTATTTCGCATCGCGTAAAATATCATCTTCAGTATTCCTTCAGTAAAATTGATTTCATAGCTTGAAAATTCTTTAGATAATGCTGATATTTACCTTGTTTGTAGAGTTTTGTGAGAACTGCATCAAAAGGTGTCATAGCTAGACTTAAAACTACACCAGCTACTGAACTGGCAAGCAAAGTCGTGAGGAATGGAAATTCCCTAAAAGTGTCCACTTTGTTGAAATTTTCCCTTGCTATCGCAAACGAAGTCAACTGTGATGTGCCAATGAAGGCTCTCGGTAAAGATGCAGTTGCACCTTTGAAGAACCCACGAATCTGAAAAAAGACTGAGTTCAAGAAAAACCTATACTTTTCAGACTTATAAAAAATATGAATCTATGGATTTTATCAGAAATATAGGGATGAGTACTAACAGATCTAGGAAAAATCTTGTATTTTGAATGGGCGAAAGTATAGTGATAAGATCCTGAGATGCATTATCTCTAGGTTCTAGCTACCTAGCGGACCGTAAACATGATAACTAATTTTGGAAAAATAAAATATATTTTATCAATAGTCTGAAGTCGAAGTTTCACTTTCTACATGTAAACACAAATTTTTGGAGGGACTAAACTAGAGATACAGGAACATAAACAATCTCACTTTCCAAAAAATAGAAGTCTCATTACGTCTAAAACTTTCCTTAATTGAAAATTTGGTTTGGAGTAGTAAAATGATGATAAATCGAAAATTTGTCCGAAGTTTTTTGTCGATTCCTAGAAATAGTTGGAAGCTAAACAATATTTTGAGTAGATTTGAGGCATGTATGTCTTAGTTGAATTTACCAACGTAAAATGCCAATGCGTACATACATAAGAGAGAAAATAATGAATAAATTCAAAATTTTCTTCATTATTAATGTAGGATGAGGTATTAGTTTCACCAGTAATATATGTAATCATCTGTATACTTACACCATGGTCTCTGTAAATTCTTGCTGCAATTTGAGAGTATGAATTCTTATCAGATTTTTTCTCTTGTTTTTCGAGTTCCATATGAGTTTTCACTAGATAGAATGGTGAAGACATGTATTGTCCAGCAATTCCTCCAACTGTACTTGATGCCAAACTCATTGGGATGTTGACTTCACCCGATGGGTTCGTAGTATATCCGCGTTTTTGGGAAAACTGGTATGTACCTTAAATTAAGAAAAGAACATAAAATATAGTAGTTATAAATGTTCTGCTTTTTCTTGTCTACCATCTTTAGGAGACTTGAAAATTCTTTACCGAGAGTTTAATGATGTTGAAAAAAACTATTTTGTCAAGGAATCGAACTAAATTTGTTGTTTTAAAATAACTTGAAATATTTTTGATTCAAATCAGAATATACCATTTCTGTCAATTCCAAAATAGTTGATATTGATTTTTCATAAATAGAAAAATTGTTTTCCTTATTTTAGTGATCACTCACCTACTAACAACCATAAAGATATACCCAATAACTTTTTTCAAAGAAATTATTGAATTTAATTCAAATATTAACGACGGAACAGTTTTTTCGAATTTCAACACTAAATCTCATCTTATCTGAACTTTTCACTCCCAATTGTCGAATGAATGATCAAAAAAAATTTATATTACTCAAAAATATAGGAAATTTACATTTTTCCTAGTTTCTTCTGGTTTGTTAATTGAATTTAATTTACTTTTCTTGAGTGAGTAAGGAGCTCTCCACTCCATAGGTAAAAAAATGATAAAAATCGGTTGAATAAAAGTATAAATTGATGAAAAAATTACAGCATCCTTGCATATGAACGGATCGACTACAATACTTCTGGAGACTAATGGAAAATCACACAGGAACCAGTATAAAGAATTAATTTTAACTCGAATCGATCAGCTCTTTATTTGACTATCTTGGGAAAATGAGAATGGTTCCAAATTATTATATTTTATAACATCATTCATCTCAATAAGGAATTAATAGTTATTCAGGTTATTAAAGACAGCGACGAATGGTCAAGATATTTTAATGCGTGAGCGGAGCGAACGCGTTAATAGTTCGAGACCATTAGTCGCTAACTCGCTACATTAATAACCGTGTTGATTACAAGATTTTTCCGACAATCTCAACATGAATAGTGTATAAATTCTTGATTGAAATACATTATCATTTTGCACAAGACATACATTGACAAAATGGAATTTCTATGTTCCAGTAGAGTTTTGACATTTCTCGTAGTGCGTCTAACTAGTTTGTCTACGGTTGCCATGAGGATTGCACATTAAAATGGCTTAAAAAATTGAGCATTAAAATGGGTCAATAATGCTCAATTTCGTACACATTAATTTCACCTTTTATTTCGAGGTCGGCGGAAAAAGGTATTTTCTTAAAATAAAAAAGACGATTTCAGCGTTTTTCTGATGATGCTTCCAGTATGAAGTTCCTTCAGTTTAACGTTCGCAATTATTCCGTAGCCATTTTTGCTCAGAGAGAGAAGCTTTTCATACTAAAATATCAGTCATTTCTGGGCTATGGGCCGAAAATCATTTTAATCTGTTTTTAATTTTTTAGCAAGAGCAAAATTTACCGAATACGGGGTCAAATCATTTTAGAGTTCGAATAAATTCTATAACTTTCTATTCATATGTGAAATCAAAACACGTAAACTTTTGTTGAATGTTGTTTATTCCGCCAGTAAAAAATAAGAAAAGTAATCCATACAGTATTTGCCATAATCAGTATCTGAATGGACAAAAGTGCGATTTTTTGCCTAAGTGGTCAAACGAAAAATTGAGCAAAAGCTGAAAATCCAATGTTACTTACCAAGTTTCATACCATAGCTGGTCAGATGGGCAAGCATAGCAGGACTTAGACCTTTCTGTAAAGACTTTACACCACTGCTTCTAGACACAACGTACCCGGCATGTATGAAATTCGATACTTCTGATTCACCGGACTTTTTTTATCCAAATCCATATGATGCTTCATAACATCCAGAGGATTGGTCAAGAAACCCGCACTCGCAGCTGCTAAACCTCCTATAACAAACTCCATGTTTGTTTGGGAAAATTCAGTTTTCGAGCGTAGGTTCTAATAAATTTTATCTCGTATGCGTTTTTAAATTTGTGGTTTGAAACAGAAAGTGTGAAACTGAAAGTCTGGAGGTTTTTCCAACCTTTATATACTCGTAAATGTCTAATAAACATACACCAATAGTTAATTGTGGGAGGGAAATTGCTTTTTTATCGTTAGCAAATTTTCGCTATCTCTTTTTCTCAGACAACACAATTGTGATTCATGTACGGGCCACGTGCCCCCTGATTTTGCAGTTTTGTGTCTGTTTCCAATAGGAAGATTCCTCGAAGTTGTTTATCTTATGAAAAATTCCTTTATGTTACGTTATCGATTTTTTTTTTTCGTGGGTTCGATGATTTCTTATGTTGGTGTAATATTATGATATCACTTGAAAATCTTCGAAATAATTTAATTGGTTCATAGAATTGAGAGTTTTTTTATTGAAAATTTATTAGTTTCCACAAGAAAGTATGAGTAACAGTAAATTTTCTCTATGCGAACAAGTTCACTTATGTCGAAAAAATTGCGGTTCTCGAACAAACCTAACCAACTCTATACTTACATGAATTCTGATTAAAAAATTAACCAATAGGGCTTTCAAAAGGAAATAATTCTCAACATTTCCCAAATGCATTGAGACATGAGTTTGTCACACGTTTTTTATCATTATTCCGAAATTAAATTCAAAATCATTGAGGAAATACCACTATTTGAATCTATGGGAGATTATTACTCTTCAATAGGGGCCTGTAGCTGTCTTAGAAAAACAGAAGATTCGAAAAATCATCACTTGGAATGCCAGACCTGGTTTAAAACACCCTCCTGTCCCAAGGGCATGAATTAGTTATTTTGTATCTAAATATTGAAGATTTTATTCGAATAGTTTTAAGTTTCAATTTTGTAAAAACAGGGTTTTTTCTACAGAGTTTTTTCCCTGTGCTCTGGTATCATACGCCAAAATAGTATGGTACCCCGTTTTGCACCAACCTCAGCTAGGGACTTTCTTGTTTCATGTATTGTATTTGTTAGCTCTCAATTCAAAAGAATATAGACAGGGTGTTTCCTAAACATGCGGCAAAAATTCAGGGGGTTGTTCCTTGGACTATTTTAAGCATGTTTTGTCCTTTGATGATTTTTGAAAAACCTCTTTGTTTCGAAGATACAGGGCGAACAACATTTTTCATATTTTTAAAATTAATAATAATTCAAAAAAAATGCGTACCGCACTGTTTTACTAAAATAGTACAATTTATTTTTAAATTTGTTTAACCAAATTCCAATTACTAAAACGGCCAGTTTTTCGACTTAAAATTGATAAGTTCAGATGGTAAAGGAATACAGATTAAACACGGTTTTCATTTGAATTCGTTTTTTTGGCTAGAGGTGGTCATTTTCAACAGTTTTTTGTAGGCTAAGTTAAATTTTCATGTAATTTTTCATAATGAAATGTTATTATCTAAAATTTTGTTTCCCCTGTATCTTCGAAACGAAGAGGTTTTTCAAAAATCATCAAAGAACAAAATATTCTTAGAATAGTCCAAGGAACAATCTCCTGAATTTCTGCCGCATGTTCAGGAAACACCTGTATACTGAAAGATGAATAATGATGATATAGGTGCCTGTGATAGGTACCTATGATTTTCAGTAACGTTAGAGTTGCTTACAATCTACTATTGAAAACTAATAACTGCAAACACACTTCAGAAAACATGAAATAAAGAGAAATATTTAATTTGATAAGTGGTTTGAGAAAATATAGATCCATTTCAGTAAAGACTAAAGAGGAAGATTAATACTGAGTACCACGAAATATTATTAGGGACCCTAACTTTTGTATAGGTGTTGCTTATGATGGATATGATGGAAAAGTTTTGATATTGTTAACTTTTTTCGTAACAAGAAATTCATTAACGACCTACGATAAACAAACGTTTATGCTATTGACAAGTAATGGTATTGGAAAACTGATAAAGGTACACTGTTGATAAAGGAAGAGAAAACTTTCCTTGAAATGAAGATCACGGATCAAATCAAATATTTTGATAATAAACGCTTTCACTTACTAGAATTAGATACATATGTAGCTATCGAAAGGATTGAAGTAGGATCATTTAATATAAAAAAAGTTGAAATAGCTGAAAAATGAAGAATGTAAACTTCACGGCAAATCAATATTTCGTCAAGATATTAAAAAGTATCGCATGTTTTGCTAGATCAGTATCATGCTCACTTCATCCTTGTTTATCCAGTTCAACGAAAAAAGACAGCAACAAATTTTGATATCATTAATTTATTTGCAATAAAAATTCAAAAATCAAAACGAACCTAAAATAATCAAAGCTGAAATAGAACTAATGAAAAACCTTATTACAGATGAGGCCAAAATGTTTAGGGTGTATCAGAACGCTAGTAGTTACCTATCATTCCCATAAAATATCACAAATAATTATTAAATAACTGAAATGATTTATCAATTTGTTCATTCGATATTTGGCCTCTTTTTCCTGAATCAATAATCTCAAAGAAGTTTTCGTACTTAAGAAGAAAACATTTTGGAGTAATTATATTAAAAAATTAAAAAAGTCCTGAGCTCAGCAGATGGTTTTAGCTCTCGTTCATTGGTGGAGCAAAATGAATATTATCTCAAAATTTTCTATAGGACTAGGAAATTGGTACCAAATATAAAATTTCACTTGAATCGAATATCTTGTTATGGAAAAATATGTAGAGATTCTTATTTTCAATATTGAATTTTTATGGTTCTGTTCACACTATAGCCCCAAAATTTTTCATGAGGCTTACTTTGAGCGTCTTGCATGTAGCAGCATAATTTCAATTTGATTGGTTTCGTTTTGTCTGGGAATTTCGAACAACAAAAATTTCGAATGACCATATTTTATGGAACATTCTGTACTATATGGCTGGTTAACGAACTCAACCAAGGCATTTGGAACCGAACTCACATTGAAAATTTCAAGTCTCTAGGACAATCCTTCGGAAGTTATCGTGCTAATGCCCGGCCGAACGGGCGGCCCCATGGACAGAATTGAATTTATCGTATGAAACCATTTTCGGTACAAAATTACAGATATTTGGGCAAAACGATAAAGCTCTCGTTTAGGAAGAACGAGCGCTCGAAAAGGTTTTCAAATTCCTTCAATTAGGTTCCGCAATGAAGATAACAATAATGTTTATGCTATGCAGAACAGACAGTGAAAATTTGCCATAATGATGATTAATTCATAAAGCCTCCAGAGGTCTCGAGATTAAGGTTTAATATACAATATAGGTCATCAAAATAAAACATTCCAGACAGGAATTAATTCTACATGTGTAAGTGATAAAACCATCGAACAGATAATGTAGATCGCACTTTGGAATCCAAAATGATTTGTCTACACACGATTTTTTTGCATGATCCTAGGCAGTCTGCAAAGACGAAATATACTACTCAAAATATGAATAGGATGTTCTTTTTTCGCAATTGTTCATTGGGGAAGAGCATGCTACAATTTCGCCCAAATATTTGAAAATTTCTATTTTGAGCCAAAAGTGGACTTAAACTGCTCAGTTAGACTCAATGATGAATAATACGAGGTCAAAACCAATATCTGATCGTCCTGCTGCCCGTCAAGCGGCTAAGAACTCTAACTATTGAACTGAAGGAGCAAGAGTCTGATAATTTTATTTTTTTTTTAACTAGAAAACGATCGGGTATAAATTTCAAATTTAATTAAGTACTCAATGATGTTATAAGATCTTCCTCAAATAGAAAATCTTTAGATGCTCCAACCATGTTGCAGAATAACAAAGAATCATGGAATTTTTAGATTGTGGTTTTGTGTGATCAGAACCACCAATGAAAATTCTCGGCCACCACGATATATGACGTCTTATACAGTTTTGACGGGAAAAAAACGGTGATTATTTCTAAGCAGAAATAAATTATTGTTTCCACAAAAAAAACAAAATTTCATGTAATAAATTCCCCTCAGAAAAAATTAGATTAAGCCACTGGATTCCTATCAAAGACGTGTCTCTATAATGTTTTTGTTTCGAGTTCATATCATGAACAGGAACGGAAATAATGACCAAAGTTGAAATTGCCAAAATATAAATTTTGGATTAAAACTCGAAACAAAAGACGATAGCACACTTTCCATTGCGTAAAAGTAAATTTCGATAGAGAACGGACAGATTTTGAATCTTTAGTTTAACCAGGAATATAATTAGATAAAGACTACATAAACTTCGATATTTATGTTTAAATTAGTTCAAATTCTCTGAGACAATATTCCATGACGTTAATGCGTTCTGCCATAATCATCAGTTTTAACAAGAATAATTTCACAGATCATCCAAAATTTAGATGTTCAAACAATTCGAACTATTTGTAACATATCCTTCGATGTAAATTAATAGTTGTTGACATTATTCAAATCAATTTCTGTGGTAAAAATCATACTAGTCAGAAGCTTTCGCACGCTTGTTTCAACGATCAATTTCGTGATAATTCTCAAATTTGAATAATCACTTTTGCACAAAACTTCTGATCTTATGCAGAGCTTTTTTCAATTTTTTAAGTTCTTATCGTTTTCCATTAGACCAACTTTCATCGAATGAAATCCAAAAATTCTGTTTCGCGAAATTTTTTATCCTAATAAACGAAAATTTTAAATGATTCAAACAAATTTTGTATGTCCGTCCCCAAGAACATGCGGTCCATTTCATTGTTTGAGAAGTTTAATAATAATTCGATAAACGATGACTGAACACCCTGATTGTAAAATATCGGAATGAAGAAATGTGGTTAGTAATTTTATCTTTATTGGAAAGAAAGTGCGTGTGGAGAATCCTATTTGATAATAATATAATGTTCTATCAGTTTGAGGTTCCCATTCAGAGAATTTCTTCAGTTGAATATGAATAATCTATGTGTTTCAACTTTGGACTAAAACTTACAAAGAAAGTACTATAAATAAACGTAGAGGTAATCAATTGGGGAAATGCAATGACGTTGTCTTATTACTCTGCGGTTTCGTACCATATCACCATAAATAGTAATGAAAAAATGTTAAAAATATGGGTGCGCGCTTTGGAGTGATATTATTTCGCAAAATAGTACCTATGCTTTCTGAGTTTTGGGAATTCTGTTTGATAAAAACGCGAAAACGGTTGGTCATTATGATTTAGGACAGGTAAAGGTCCCACAACAAAAATGAATTTCGTAATTCACCTAATTGGAAAAATGATTCATGAACTCTATAGATTGTTAAGAGGGTTACATTTGACTTCGACTTTTTAAGGTTGACGCTCACTTGGACGAGACGAAGCGACGCGTTAGTTCGCCTGGGACCGCGAACTTGGACGAAGCGTTGCGGCTATCAGCCATCGGAAGAAATTCCCCCTATTTTTGGGCCGCAATAAATTTTTATTACCCATTCTGCATGCCGACTACTACCCGAATGAACAAGGGTAGAGCTATTGTTCGAATCGTGTTTTTGGTCATAATCTTGTTTTTAAAAGCTTCGTCGTCCTACCTTCATATAGGAATGAAAAAAAATTATGTGTCGTGAAGAAAATTCGACATTTTATCTCTGTTGGCAAGTTACAAAAGTACTCACTTTTCTGCCGGATTAATTTCGTGAAAAAGAAAAGTTATATTTCTTTCCATCGTCATTTTTCTAGTCACAGAAAAAAATTATGTATTATACAAGGAAAAAAGTACTAGATTTTAGATCGAGGTTATGTTGTCTTCCAGCGAGAAGCGGAGTGTGACAAAAACCGAGAGTTATTTTTTTAAAAACTATATATAAAATCATTGATACGAAATGTTTATTTTTTCTTAACCGATTGAAAAAATTAAGTAGTAATCTAATTCTTCATTCTGGTGATTTCAGAAAAAAATACTTTTCCTACGACAATATCGAAAAATTTCCAGTAATAAGTTCTGCTAAGTTGCATTTTTTATTACCTTGCTGGTATACCGCTTACCTGTATAAGCTTCAAATCAGACTAATTTATATTCAATTTATTCTGAATATACTCTTGCCGGGGCGGTAAAATCTCTGGCGCTGTCCACGGTTATTTTTGGGTATGGTCAGCCACAAGGCCGTAGCTAGAAAAAATTTCGGGGGGGTCCACCGAATGACAGAATGGCAATTTTTAAAGGAAAATGTTCTAGTCCTGTACTTCAGACAAATTTCGGGTCCGATGGGGTCCGGACTCCCCCCCCTTCCCCTCTCTATGGCCTTGGTCAGCCATGAAACATTTGTAAGAATCGTGTTTTGGTCATGATCATGTTTTAATTGGAAATTTTCCAATGAAATCCTCGTAGTTCTTCATCCAGGAATACAATAAAATACAAATAATTAATACGAAATG
This sequence comes from Propylea japonica, assembly GCA_013421045.1. Taxonomy (NCBI): domain Eukaryota; kingdom Metazoa; phylum Arthropoda; class Insecta; order Coleoptera; family Coccinellidae; genus Propylea; species Propylea japonica. Next base: position 32,187,006 of record CM024245.1, on the reverse strand, counting down.
CTTATTTTCTCTTTTACCGATTAAAAAAAACAAAGCAAGTAATAATCGAAAGTTCAATGTTTGCAGATCATATATCCCTCGAAGGAATTATTCCACAGTTTTCCAATTCTATCAGATATTTTAATTCTTCGGAAGAAGGGTTCATCAATATTTGTTGTATTTACATAATAAAATACCTATCCTTCAGACGATTTGAATTCACATTCACAGTTGTACAAAATACATAAATTTTGTTCGTTTTGTATATAAATTTCGTTTTTCCAGATCTCAATCGAGAAAATTCTAACCAACACTCTCATGAGCCATTTGAAACAAACTCATTTCACACAAATTCAAAAATAAACTGTGTATTTCCCATTGACAAAATTTGAGTATAAATTTGAAACTTCCCGTTCCGGCCGTTGGATACCTACTTGCCGCCTCGAGAAATTTCGCTCACATGCCCCAAAAATCATCCTGGCGAACAACGACTCGCCTCCTCGCTGCTCCTCGCTTCGCGCCTCCTAGGTGCGTGTCTACCCATTTATTTAAATGCAAAAGATCCCAGCGGAAAACGACGCGTTCCTTCCGACCGCATCGCTTCGTCCAAGTGCGCGTCTAATTTGATTCAGTGCAAATCGTGCCTGCGGAAAAACAAATCTCGCTTCGTCTCGTCTCGTCTCGTCCAAGTGAGCGTCAACCTCTATTGTGCCCCCAATCAGAGCTGTTTTCGCAACTACGCTGCAGCTCATCCTCCGGTTCTAGAATCCCAATGAACTACTATATCTGAGAGGATTTCATGTAGGCTAGATCCGTGATTCTCCTATAATTCTCCTATCCAAGACATTCCTCCGCTAGCAATGGCGAGGCATTCTGTTAATAAGTCAACAGAATCTACCCTCGTTAGTTTCTGGTTTGCCTATTCTCATCATATACCTCCTGCTAGTTTATCTAGTTTGTTTCATTAATTTTTTCTCGAATATCTAACAACGAAACCAAAAACAGATAATCGCTACGATTTTCTGATGGTTCTTCATTTCCGAAATGATTTTTTCTGTAAATGCCAATTTTTGTTGCTATACGAAATGACGAATGCGCCGGGCTAACAGCAATTGGTTATACCACAGCTCAAAAACGGACGAAAAATCGAATAGAAGTTAAAGTGTAAGAAACGCATTCTTTCTTGCTTGTTACATTTGTTACCTACATATGAGTTATATCGACAATTTTACTCTTTTACCATTGTTTAAGTCCTTACAACAAATGCTTTTACCTAAAGAAGTCGTGTCACTTTGTTCTCTTTGCGACTCCGAGTTTTTTTAGGATTTGCGCCTTTGGTTCAGGAACAGCCGGCAACCGTTTTGGCAAGTGTCAATTTTGAATGTGCTAGATATTTTCAGTGGCCTTCATATCTCGTTGAACCAAACCGTTCTTTTATAGATGCGGAGGTTTTCTTTCAACTTCTTGTCTTTCGAAACCGAATGAGTTAGAAATTTGAAATATTCAGATAAGGAGTGAGTTGTAATATCTCAGCTAAATTTAGGCCAATTCGGTAGAACAGTTGTCGAATAGGTATTATGATCTGAAATTCTCAAAACAAGAAACGATGGGTTCAAAATGTCATTTTAAGCTCATCAATAACGCTACAATGATTTGCGTGAAATTTCCTAAAGGTTGCTTGAGAAAAAAATCAGAACTCTAGCTTCCGAATGGAATACACTAGAGACTTCAAAGTTTCTGATAAGGAGTGCAATCCGAATATACAATATATGTGGACCAAATCGGTTCAACAGTTTCAGAGTTAAAATAATTTGAAACTCATTTGCCCCATACTTTGAAATCAGAAATTTCAGAGCCGGACCGTGGGCGTGGCGAGGGAGGCATTTGCCACGGGCGCAAACGACCTAGGGGCGCAAAATGTGAAATATGATATATTCCATTTTAAATCAAGATTGACAACAAGCTCTATATTTCAAAGTGGCGAATTTAACAGTTTACAAAATTGAGAAACACGTAGTTAACGAACACTACCAAAACGGAACAAAATCCTAGAATTTTATACATGGCGAGAAACACGACTCGCGGCGCATTATCCATTACCTTAAAATATGGGAGATTATTGTTAATAAAAGGTTCTTCAAAATAAAGGGTTTTCCAAAAAGAGGTGTTATTTCGAATAGCCCGCTATTTCGGTAGGTAGATATCACGTTTGAAGCTGTCACTTTTTGACATTTGACATGTAGAACTACGTTATTAATAAAAATGGAACGATACACGCTTCAAGACGTATGTATTGAAATCATTAAAATTCACTATAAAAATGGTGAAAAATTGGGTCGTCCGAAGCACCTTGTCGGACCGCAATGAAGAAATTGGTGGAAAAATTCGAGTTCTTGGGACAAGTTAGTGATGTGAAGAATAAAACCCGCGGCACGTCGCTCGAGAACAATCGAAAATATTGTTGCTGCCGCCGAAAGTGTTAAAGAAAACCCAGATTTGTCCATTCCTCGTCGTTTTTGGAAGGGAAACGTCATTACACCGTATTTTGCATAAAGATTTGGGTCTTATTGCTTATAAAGTTCAGTTAACACAAGAACTCAAGCCGGCCGATCATCAACAACGACGTGTCTTTGCTGATTGGGTCGTTGAAATGCATGAAAATGATCCGGAATTCCATCGAAAAATCATCTTGAGTGATGAGGCCCATTTCCACCTCGGGGCTTCGTCAACAAGCAAAATTGTCTGGGCCTCGGAAAACCCAAGAGTTATTGTTGAAAAGCCTCTCTATCCTCAACGTGTGACTGTTTGGTGCGGTTCATGGTCCGGCGGAGTCATTGGACCTTACTTTTCGGAAAATGAGGGTGGAGCAACAGTAACGGTGAATGGATTGCCCTATCGAGATATGATCAATGATTTTTTATGGCCGAAATTGGATAGTACTGATCTGGACAACGTTTACATTCAACAAGACAGCAACGAAACCATTGGTCCCTCGAAGAGGTGATTACAATTGGCCACCGCGATCTTGTGATTTAACACCTTGCGATTTCGTGAAAGAGAAGGTCTACGCCAATAGCCCAGCGTCGATTCAAACCTCAAAGATGGAATTCGTGAGGCTATCGATGACATAGGGCAGCCACTTTGCGATTTGGTTATGGAAAATTTCATTAAAAGGATATGGTCCTGTAAGCGTGGTCGTGGCGGTCATTTGCTTTATGTTATTTTCCACTAGTAACGACATAGCTTCTTCTTCATAATGAAATAAACAACCGATCATTGTTAATGAAAAATGGCATTTTTCTTTTAATGTCAAAATAACACTTTTTATGGAAAACCCCTTATAATCAATAAATGTTAATTATAAAAATCATATATTTATTGGAAAATAAATTTCTTCAAGGGCGTATTATGAAAGTTTGCCACAGGCGCTAGAATCCTAGTTCCGGCTCTGAGAAATTTGATTGAGTCCGAATGGAATGTTGAACTTCTCAATAACACAATATCTGTGCAACAAAATGTGAAGAACTTACAAATGGTAAATTGAAAAACTGGATTTTAGAAACTTCCGAAAGAAATTGTATTTAGAACTCTTAAAAGAAATACAACGTATCCATAACCTTCTTCGCGAGAAAAGTTATTCTGATTGGAAAATGGAAAATTTTTGCGAAAAGAAGAAAAGTTTTCCTAATGGTTCTTAATCTGTACTTAATTTCCATCTTTCATGTGTAATACATCAAATAGAAAGAAAAAATTAGTAGTGTCAAAAACAAAGGTTTTCAAAATTTTCGTGGAACAATTAGGTAATTTAACCGGAAATACAATCAAAAATTGGCTGCAATTTTGACGACATTTTGAGTGATTTAAACACTCTGTAACAATGGATCATGTATGTATGTTTAGTTGAATAATGCACATGAAGGTTGAAGGTACCTACGGAATATTATTTCTGACTAAAGTCAGAACTTTTGCACACTTCTTCATATTGAGAAACTATACAGGTTGTCCCGGAAAATGTGGAATATCTCTCGGATTCAGACAAAACATAAAAAATGAAGATGACAAGTTTCCATTTTTTTTCCTAGCGGCCCACCCAACGAAGATACGACCTCCTAAATGAAGCCACTGGAAATCCATTTTAGTGGAATAAGTTTCAAACTACTCTATATAATTTGATGAAAATTTGATATGATTGATAGTATTAAGGACCTATTAAATCACTGCACTCAAATTTCAATTAGCTTGTTCAGTTTACCAGGGGCGGACTGGGTTGTACATTTAGTGCTTACATTTTTAACACCCTGTATGATAAGGTGCTAATAAAACAAATTTGGATACCTTGAACATTAAGCTAAAGAAAAGTTACTCTTGTTCAGTGTCGATAAAATGAACCATTTCCGAAAAAAAAATATGAAAGAAGTAAGTAATTGAAATTTATTCCACTAAAATGAATTTCCAGTGGCGTCATTTAGGAGGTCGTATCTTCGTAGAGAGGGCCGCTAGGAAAAAAAATTATGGGAACTTATCCTCTTATTTTTTTATGTTCTATCTGAATCCAAGAGATTTCCCACATTTTCCGGGACACCCTGTGTATCATTGAAATTTGAATATCTAAAAAACTATTGATGTCACATGCTACTCATTTATTAGTTTTTTTTTATTTTTTCATTCAAAAATTAAAAAACCTGTTATTTGAATCTGAATAATCCATGTTCACAATTTGAAAAAGCGCACATAAGGTGCTATTTTCAATTCAGTGAACTGACCCAACTCATTAAGTTTTATGTCTGCGTTTGAATTTAGTTGACTTCTTCAGCTGCAAAAGTCAGAGAATTTCTTGCAAAATGAGTGTAGTTCCACTCAGCGTCGATAACTGAAGATAAAATTCTGAAAGGGCAAAGATATTCCATATCTAGGAACTTCAAAATTTCTTTTTCAATAAATCTAGTGATGACATAATATTATTTCTATTTATTTTCGCATTGATACTGAAGGTGAAATAAATATTTACCTAATACCAGACACAATACAATAACTGGAAATACCTAACGCTCGTGCGTAAATTCATAGACAGATAATGATTATCGTTCATTCTCAGAAATTTGAAGAAAATTGAATAGAGGAAGAAGATTTAGATTACCTCATTATTGATTTCCCCATTGATGTTTGCTTAATCTCAATAGATCATCATCTTTAATCTCTAACATTTTCGGGGAATTATTTAATTTCATTGTTTGATAATATATTAAAATCATTTTCCAGAAATTCTCATGATTTCATATGGCAGATTATTATTTTTTTTAGAAAATAAACGAAGAACGTATTTTAGTGATAGGTTCTCCTCTGACTAACCATAGGTATTATCTATTTTGTTAATAAACGAATTCTTGGAAAAACAATAATTCTCAATTTTCCGACATGAAATTATGCAATACAATACCACATATGTGTGAGTAACTGCAAATAATAAATATTGTACTGTTGTATAATTGTTTATATTCACAACCACAAATAAATGTGTGTCTGTCATTATTTATTAAATGACTAAATGAACTCCCAATTTATATTTATAGGTGTTTCATTTTGTTGTTGCTTAAGTGATTTAAAACCGCATTTTTTTCTTTAGTTTATGACTAGGACAACATCGTTTTACTTGAAGATAATAGCCTATATAACCTCTGGTTCTACGATCTTAAAAAAATTGAAGAAAGCCCTGAAGTGAAGTTAGGAGCTATTTTGGCCGCTTGTTCATAAATCGGAAAAACAATGAGTAATTCGAATTTTCTATATTTATACTTCCAGAAAATTTCAAGATTGATGTCGTGCTCTTTGGATGTTATAGTAAACGGTCGGTCGTAATTACGACCGACCGTTTAATTTATAAATTAATAGAATGCAAACAGTACCTCTCAAAATATTTAAATGGGATTTATCGTTTTCCCAAAATAAAGAGTGTGTCGTGTAAGATAAAAAAAATTAAAAACTTTAAGAAAAGTCCTGAGCAGGAACTTTTGAGCGCTCGTTCGTTGGTGGAGCAGAAAGACTATTACTACAAATTTTTATATGGGACTTTTTAGGAACTCTTTTTTTATTGATCTGGGGCCGCCTCACACGAAAAAAAAATGAACGGATAATTCAAAAATAATTGTTATTTTAAAATATCTAAGTGGTGTATGTAACACCACTGTTTAATGTATGGAGGTAAAGGAACCTCCAACTCCATGGTTTAATGAGTCTTCTCCTTGAACACTTTTTCAGTCAGTTTTCACTTTTCAAATAAAACTTCAGCTTTATCTAGGGCCATTCTGAAAAAAACAGAGTAAGAAAAGTCAACTGTCATTGTCAGATCTGACAGCACATAGAATATACAAAACCTCACTTTTTCAAGGTGGTTTGACTTGTCAGTTCAAGAAAACTCGTGTTATTTTGGAAGTTAAATTGTTTGTTATGTAATCATAACAAAAAATATTTACTTTTAGGGCAGAATCTGTTCGAAAATACACCATAGTACTATAAACGCCGTTTTCAAAATTTGCTAAAACAATTGATTGAAATCCCATGACATTGTCATATCACTAATCAGATTACATTCAACAAAGTTCATGTAAGCATATTTACCTCATAAGAAAATAGGATTTAGTATCAAATTGCCATACCGAAGTGATTTCTTCACGAAAATATTCAGTGGAAGGCTTCATGTTATAATTTTGGAATAGTCAAAAATGTCTAAGGAGGAACGGTTAATCAAAATTCTGACTCTGCATGTTTTTTGCATTTAGCTAAAATTAGAATTGAGCCGACTTTGTATGAACATTCATGATGTAATCATCGTCTGTACTCTGTAGGCGAATGTAAACCTCAGAATGTCACACCTTTCTGTTGTCGTATTTCTGAACTAAAATTATGTTTTCAAACTAAACAAATTTCATTAAGCAATAATTCGAAAACAATTCCAGTTGTACATTTTTACTTTTTATATGGTTTTGTTTGCTTTCTTCCTTTTGTTGAAGTTGATAGTGTATTTTCGAAATGTCCTTCTTACAGGTACATACACATCGCACTTCCCCACAATATTCCATGTTTTGATCGTGTGACACTAAAAATAATTGTGAAAATCAATGTATATTATGCTTATTGTAAAGCTTACATATATTGCTGTGTTTAAGCTATAATTTTTTTGTTTCAGTACCTAATTGTCGCATGGTAGCTGTTTGAATTCTAAGCCACCTGCAGACCTAAAATGGCTGCTTATATAAATCCGCACAATCTCATTAATGTCTGGGGATGGACCCCATAATAGACCCATAGCTCCCATAGTGGATCCTAGAACTACTCGACAGATGACTGATAATTCACCCTTACAGATTTTTGTCAAAGCTAAGAAGAAAATCAATGATATCTTTATTGAAATTGACGACTATGTTAAGGACACTGTGGAGTATATGCACGGTATGTAAACATAGCATTCAGTTTATTTGAATTGATAGGTCAGTGAATATAGTAGTGAAAGAATTGTAATATTCAATTTAGAGAGACTTCTGACTTTAATGATATTGTTTACAATATAAATTGATCCGAATATTGCCCATGTCAACCATATATTCGTCATAAAACATTGTCATAGAGAGTTTGAATTATTCTGAAATACTCCTTTCAGATATTATTGAGCACAAAGTAGTACGTGGAAATTTAGCATATTCCACTGTGTTTATTGAAATTTTAGGTTAGGTATGTGTTTATTTTTGTCAGATTGATACGCAATGTTGTTGGTATCACGAAAAATTGCATAAATCGCGGATTTCTCACAACGTCAATTTACATTTGAAAATTGACAAATTGATAACGCAATTTAGACAGTTCTATAGTCCGTTCACGAAAGGTTGAGCCGTCGGTAGTACGTGGAAATTAGGCATATTCCACTGTGTATATTAAAATTTTAGGTTATCTCGTTTATTTTCTTGTCAGATTGATGCACAATGTTGTCAATATTGCATAGAGTTCTCTGATAACTAGCAAGCTCGTTTGGACGAAGCCGGTACATTCGGCAACATTGACTTTACGTTTTGAGAGCAAATACTGCCAACTTCAGATACCTAAGGACAGAAAAGTGGTATTTTACATTAGAGATTTAGTACTTGAATTGAATAAAAATATCACTGTTTGAACAATGGATACTAATTATATTGTAAATGTGCTCTGATCTCAAAAGCTTGTCTGATGAGGCAAGGTACATTCGGCAAGGTTGACTTCATTTCACGTTATGACAGTAAATACTACTAACCTCAGATAAATAAACAATAGCCTACTTTGTGCTCAATAATATCCAACGGAGTATATAGCATCTTACTATTACTAATTTGACATTTCATGTTCAAATTAAATGTGTTTTATTTTTAGAGATTGAAAAGCAACAAGAAATTATAAATTCTGAAAAGGTAAAGCAAACGGAAGACTTTGTGCATAAAGTTCATGGTATTAGAGATGTTCTCAGCAGAGATCATATGAAAGTTGCATTTTTCGGGAGAACATCAAATGGAAAAAGTTCAGTCATAAATGCTATGCTCAGGGACAAAGTGCTTCCAAGTGGAATTGGACATACTACCAACTGTTTTTTACAGGTAATTAATAAGAAAGAATTCATTACAAAAGAGAAATTATAGCATAGTGCAGAATTAATTAATGTTCATCCTCGAATTTATGTTCTTGATTCAAAGTTTCGTAAATATTTGAATTTCGGTGACCAGCAGATATTTACCAAATTTTGGTGTCATTGTATTCATGAGTCTTCCTGAACAACATCAGTGAAACCACCAGGTGGCGGTCCGCCTTAGTTTAGAAAATTTGGGCCCCTAAAGTTCCAGAGATATCCATCTTCACGTCACTTTTTTCACTATAAAAAAACAGATTTGCTGCTCCTAATTAGTCTATTAATCACGTTTGAATATTCATATAACTATTCGATTAGTTTCATTGCAGGTATATTGAATAGAAACATTGAAATTCAAGAGGTACCACATATCTATAAATTCTAAGGAAAGCCCTCCGTTCTTCATGGTAAGTTTGGCACCACTGCTCCATTCTTTGGCGAGTGACATAGCAAATGATGGTGGGAATTATGGGAGGGAATCTTATTCTATTCGCGCGACAAATCTGCAGTAGTGCCAAATCTACCATTAAAAATGGCGGGCTTTCCTTCGAATTTGTGGTTATGTGGTACCTCTAGAATTTCGATGTTTTTGTATAATTTTTTAATATTCCTAACATGAAACTAATCAAATCGTTATTTGAATGTTTAAAGGTGATTTATAGACTGAAATGGAGCAGTATTTCTATGTTTTTATAGTGAAAGAAGTGACGTGAACAGTGAACATTTTTGGGCCATATTTTCTAAACTAAGACAAACCGCCACCTATTAGTTTCACTAATGTTGTTCAGGAAGACTCAATGAATACAATGACACCTTAATATGTGTATTCAAAGTTTTGTAGTATGAGACACCTCAAACATTTGGCATACATGACATTTAAATTTTTTTTCAGGTTGAGGGGTCACCCACAGATGAACCATATCTTATTTTGGAAGGTTCAGAAGAACATTGTGCTGTGGACTCTGTTGGTCAGCTAGCTCATGCTCTGTGCAAAGAAAAATTGAATGAAAACCAGCTGGTCAAAGTTTTCTGGCCAAGAAATAGGTGTTTACTTCTCCGAGACGATGTTGTCTTTGTTGATTCACCCGGTGTTGATGTAACCCCTAATCTGGACGAGTGGATTGATAAGTACTGTTTGGATGCAGATGTTTTTGTTTTGGTCGCTAATGCAGAATCAACTCTGATGGTGACAGTAAGTTTTGCAGCAATTTTTATTAATTTTGCTATCAACATTTCATTATCTTATTCATTTAATGGGTATTTTAAGTTTGTAACTCACATATTTGAGAGTTTCCATTTTGTTAAAGTCATCAGAAATGAAGAATAATGGTTAAATTAAATAACTTGTTTTAGCGACCTGCCTCGATCAAATTTTTAGATGAAGTTCCATTTCTCTACATTTATAGAACTTCACATTGGATATATTCGATATTCAATGCATCAGAGACAGTGCAGTCAAACAGTGGTATATTCGAAAGATTTACGTGTTACAATACTGACTGTATAAATGATCAATTGAAAAAACGTAGTGTTGTCTTCTCTAATCGTAGTGGCATCAATCAAGCAATATGTTTGGCAACCTAAAGTGCATGAATCAATTATTAATGACAGCCTGACGCATTAAATAATTTGATTCGAGTACTTCAGGTTGCCTAACATACTACTTGAATTAGGCCATGTCCAACACTGAGAGAAAGACAGCACTACATTATTTGCAATTGGTCATTTATTCTGTCAGCAATATAGTAAGTAAATCTTTCGAATATACAACTGTTCAACTGGAACGTCAAAATTTTCTGTCTGATGCATTGAATATCCTTTATTCCCATACCTGTTTATGAATTTTTTTATCAAATTTGCATATGAAAATAGCATCTTAAGAATGAAAAATTTCAGTTGATGGTCATTCATCAACAATTAATTGTTTTTATTACCTTCATGATATTGAACTGATATTTTTTTCTTAGGAAAAAAATTTCTTCCACAAAGTTTCCATGCGTCTATCAAAACCAAACATTTTCATTCTCAACAATAGATGGGATGCCTCTGCAAATGAGCCAGAATATTTAGATCAGGTAAGTTAATAAGACGATTTCTATTGTTATTCTGTGCTACATCTATATCAATGATTTGATCTGAATAAGAAGTCAAGTGAGCTAGTATATTTCTTACATATCCTTGAAATACACTAAAATGTTTAACCCAATACAATAAATTTCTTTTGAAAAATGCGAGGTTATTATGTATATCTCTTAATTTCGCATTCATTCCAACAAAAATTAAGAATAGAAGTATGAGCTACTTTACTTTCTATTTCCATCAGTATCTGTCGATATAAAAGTGGTAATGTATAATAAATGTTAATCTTTCCTTGTTGAACTATCTCACGTTCTTTGTTTGCATTGCAATGCTTATTCTGATCTTTTTCCATATCTCCAATGTGCAGATATTTGCTTTTCACTAGCTTTTTTTTTATTATATTTGGAAATTGTGGTTCCAAATTGAAAAGCAAATGATATATTATGCTTAATGCTTTTAGGATATATTTGTATAATAAATATAATAACTTAATAATGCATATATTTCCATATAAGCTTTGCAACGAACAGGAAGAGGTGAGTTTTTATTCATTTTTTTCTGTGGAAAAAAGATGATTTTGCATATCCACAGTATTGTTTGTATTTTTCTGTTCTGGAATTGAAATATTGTGGATTTTGCCAGTCTCAAACTTTAGGTTTATGTGAGAACTCAAATGGGGGCAAATTCCAATTGTCTACATTAGAATCTGACTCCATATTTTCCCTCATTTAGAGCAAACTGATGTTACAATTACAAAAATTCACGGCGAATTGGAACTACCATTGCAAGAAATAGGCTGTATTTTTTTTTGTAGAAAATCTCATCAGAAACATGCAATTTTCAATGCATAAGGGAGAGAGAACATTTTTTGGTTCAGTTGAATAGTGTTATATTAGAGAGATTAACGTGCTACGTTTCTGATTAAATGAATGAGATCAACTGCGGATATTGTTGTCTTTTTTTTAATTGTTGGGGTGGTCATTCAAGCAGTATGGTAGGCAACCTAAGGTACTGGAATCGAGTATCACGGGCATCCTGACGCATTGATAATCCTATGATTCGATGCGACAAGTTGCCGTGATACTCGATTCGAAGAAAACGACTATATTATTCGCAGTTGACCATTCATTTCGTCAGAAATGTAGCTCCTAGATCTTTCGAATATTCCACTGTTCAACTGAATGACAGAGTTCCCTCTCTGATGCATTGAATATTGTGCTTGTCAGATGTGAACTTCCGTACAGGTATATCTACAGAATAATTAGACGGAGTTTGCTTTTTAACGATCTTTGAACATATTTTAACTAGAATTAGGTGAGGTTGCCGTTCAGTCATTAAAAGCAAAATTTTCGGACTTTCATAGATTCAAGATAATGAAATCTTTACACATGCTGAATGCATATTTTCTTTCTCGAAAAGTCCTGTTTTCGAAAATCAATTAATATACTTTCTTATTTAGAAAGTGTGAGAAATGTGTGATTGTTATGTCATTCTTATAGTTATCTCACAGAACTCGCATATTTTCATCGTAAAGTATAAAATAAAATTCAATCAAAAAGCGTACCTTATAGAATTGGTTCCAATCATTATACAAAAACTGCAGGTCAGGAGGCAACATCAAGATAGAGCTGTTGATTTCTTGGTAAAAGAATTGAAAGTCTGCACCCCTAAGGAAGCCGATGAACGTATATTCTTTATATCCGCCAAGGAAGCTCTTCAGCCAGATTAGCGGAAAGAGGACAGACAGCTACAACACCTTTCACTGAGGGATTTCAGACGAGATATTTCGAGTTCCAAGATTTTGAAAGGAAATTCGAAGAATGTATTTCGAAGAGTGCCGTCAAAACGAAGTTCGAACAACATTCACAAAGGGGCAAATTAATTGCTACGTAAGTATTGAAATCCATCAAATTGATATTTCTTACCCTGATCGAATATAATAAGATATATTAAGGATATCTACACAATTTAATTCCATTATTTTTCTTTGCAGTCAATTGCGTGAAATTCTCGATAGTATTTACACCGACGCCCAGACTGAGAGATGAAAAGTTAAATCGAAGAAGAGAATTGCAAGATAAATAAATTACACAGAACAACAGCTGATGCTCATCACTCAGGATGAAGCAAAAAATACATCATATGGTTGAAGATGTTGAACAACGAGTTTCAAAAGCTTTAAACGATGAAATAAGAAGATTGAGTACCTTAGTTGACGAGTTCAATCTGCCTTTCCACTCGGATGCTTTGGTTCTGAATGTTTACAAGAAAGAACTTCATTCTCACGTAGAGGCAGGCTTAGGATCGAATTTGAGAGCCAGACTATCGACCGCTCTGGCTATGAACATGGAAGCAAGTCAAAGAGAGATGACAGAAAGAATGGAAACCATAATACCAGATAAGAATAGGGCCAATGCTTCTCTGATACTACCAAGAAGACAACCTTTCGAAATTCTTTACAGACTAAACTGCGATAATCTGTGCGCGGATTTCCACGAAGATCTAGAGTTTAGGTTTTCTTGGGGTTTAACTGCAATGATTCAGAGGTAAGAGAAAGATTCAAGTGTAAATTTTTGTATGATAAACATTACTTATATGGCCGATGCCAACTTTCTTATTTAAATACAACCCCCTATATATTATTAGTTTTGTGGATTCTTCAGAAAATTCTAGACATAATTCTAGTACAATGTTCCATTCCTATCATCAACTATTTTGGAAATGTTAAATGTTGTATGTATTACGAAAATTTACATTTAAAAAAATATTTTATTTACAAACAATGTAAAAATATATATATTAATTTCAATGTAAGAGATGTTCAAAATGTTCGCCACGAACGTCTTGTGAAGTAAATAATAATTTTCTTTTTTTAATGTTAATTTTTACAATACATCTGAAAACACTTAATATTTCCGAAACAGTTAAAAATAGGCATGCGACATTGTACATGAATTATGTCAAGAATCCAGAAACTAATATTATACAGGGGGTTGTATTTGAAATAAAAAATTTGGTATCGGCCACTATCATAATATGATAGTGGCCGATACCAACAAAAATTTATATAGGGTGTGTCATATTATGACACACCCTATATAATTTTTTGTTTTTGAAAAAAATGCGCATCTATAAATACAAATCGACGTGTCCAGCGTTCCCAATACGCTCTCCTTTATTCATTATAGAATTATTCCAATTGGCTGTTCTACACTGTATGTCCATGTATACAGGGTGCTCCAGATCGTAACCAAGAAATTTTAACCGCGTATTCTACATCAAAAATAAGCCCTGGTTTGTCGTATAAACATATGTCGAGAAATGTTTCCTTTCCGAGATACGGGGTGTTGAAATTATAGAAGAAAAATGTTTTTTATTAATAACTTTCACACTGCTTGAAAATTTTTATGAAATTTGAGATATAGGTTTTGAGCGGCAAGGAGCAGTTTTTGCATAATATCCCTTCATTTCTTTTCACCAGTGGCGTCCGTACCTCAGCGAGACTGAATATTTTCAAATAAAAAAAATGATACGCCACTGGTTTTTCCGATATGAAAATTACTGTTCAAATCCTCATTCAGTTTGAGCAAATTCAGTTTCTTTATTTTTGCTGTACGAGGCACCGTTTCCGGTTAAAAAAATAAAACACATTCTCATGCATGAAGAAATCGTTATAATTTCACACACAAAAGTAGTCTTTTATGTACCTACCTTACCAAATTTTGGCGATTTCTTTATTCATGAGAATTGTTTAATTTTTTTAAACGAAAACGGTGCCTCGTACAGCAAAAAGTCAAGAGAACGAATTTGCTCCAAGTTAAATAAGGATTTGAACAGTAATTTTTATTGTCGGAAAACCAGCAGCGTATCATTTTTTCATCTGATAACATTCGGTCTCTCTGCAATACGGTCGCCACTGGTAGGATAGAAAAGAAATGATATTATGCAAAACGTGCTCCATGACGCCCAAAACCTATGTCTCAAATTTCATAAAAATATATCAAGCAGTGTGAAAGTATTAATAAAAAACGTTTTTTTTCTATAATTTCAACACCCCGTATCTCGGAAAGGAAACATTTCTCGACATATGTTATATGAAAAACTAGGGCTTATTTTTGATGTAGAATACGCGGTAAAAATTCTTGGTTACGATCTGGAGCACCCTGTATATCCATGGTATTCGGGCTACACTTCAAATTACCAGCAATGTAAATTTCAGAATATGTAAAACCATTCTGTATCGAAGCCTCTTTTCAATCAACTAAAAAAAACCATAATATATGATCTGTAGAGTCGTTCATTTCGCTTGCCGCGCTGTACATCCGAAGTGGCAATGGCCAGGTCGCCCGTAACACTCGATTTGACTACTGCAGGTTGCTTACCATACTGCTCAAACAACAACATCATTTGCAGTTGATCATTTATTCGTCAGGAACGTAGCACGTAAATTTTTCGAACATACCTCTGTTCAACTTGACAGCAAATGTTTGTGATATGAATTTTCATACCGATAAATGTATTATTTCCACTAATACAGGGTGTCCAGAAAGGGTATGGGTATTTGTTTTCGCGCCATATTCAGAACGGGACGTCTAAAAGGAGCGAGAAGGGGTTCGTGGCGTCCGCCATATTGTGGAGTTTTAGTCACGATGGAACAATACTCAGAAGAACTCATCCCGCATTTTGCGTATGAGCGTATTATCGTAATGGTGGTTCAATAGTGACTGCTCAACGTCTCTATCGTGCGGAATATCTACACGCCACGCGACAAATGACGATTGCATTAGGAAATGGATCAGGATGTTCGAGAATACAGGTGCGACAATTAAACTTCAAAAGTCTGGTCGTCCTCGTTTACTTCGCGATGAAGAAACAATTGAAGAGAAGTTGAGGCGTCGGTTCGTCAAAATCCGTCTTTATCCATCCGAAAGCGAGGCCAAGCGTTGAACATCTAAAAATCGTCTTAACTTTCGATTGTTAGAGAAAGACTTACATCTAAAAACCTATTAAATTCAATTGATTCAAGAATTGAAGGATACGGACTATGCTAATCGACTGATTGTCCGAACGAGATGCTGCAGCGATTCAACAAGTCATTTCGCGAAGGGGTAACATCAACTGGCCTCCCAGAAGCCCCGATCTTAGGCCGTTTGACTATTTTGCATAGGAATACCTTAAAAGTAAGTTTTATCAAAATAATCCGACGAATCGAAACCAGATGAAGCAAAAAATCAGGTCAGAAATGGCAGCAATATCAATATAGCTATGTGTCAACGTGTTATCGCCAATCTTCGTTCCCGTTTAGAAGAGTGCCAGCAACGCAACGGTCATCATTTGGATAACATTATCTTTCCAAATAATTCTCCAATTCATATGTTAATAATAAACAATAAATTTCTTCATTGTTCACAAATATTTTTTGTTTTATTGAACTAACAAATACCCGATACCCTTTCTGGACACCCTGTACAAAGAAGCACAATGTTATCTGCAAACAAATCATTCATACTAGATTACAAATCCTTAAATATGAAATAAGTAAGGGATATAAGGGTTATGCACTGTATCCATCTCAGGCAGCTGTGAAAAATCGAAATTGAGTTGGTAGTAGCTCATTTAGTAATTATTTTTGATTGAGGAATTTAGTTTGGTGAGAGAAAACATATTCGAATTTCTACAATTTATTTCGTTTGGTTAACATCATCATTTTGATCAATCATCAATCAACACTATGATCTACAATAAACACTTTAGAGTTAGAGTTTCGCCAAATAACCAGTATTCATCAAGAAACTGCAAGAACCAATAAGATTCTAGATTATATTTTATATCTATGATAAAAAGCACAGAATATTTAAGTTTACTCTATTTGAAGCTAGGCCTAGACGTTCAGGGCTTCAATGTCACTCATTCTTGGAAACTGCATTATATTTTTGAGTAAAAACTGTTTTTAACATTGAGATCTTTCTTCCAGATTCACAAGTGGTAAATCCGTACTCCTAACACTCAATAATAGAAGAGAAAGTCCCCACAGTTCTATCGTGCCAAGTACTCAACTGATATGGTCGACGCAAGCAGACTCTTTTACCCGAATACAGTAGCGGACGATTTGTCTCTTATTTCGAAAATGACCATGCTCGGAGGTAGTTCTGGTGTTACTACAGGTGGTTTACTGCTGGCCGGTTTCTTGTTCAAAACTGTTGGATGGAGAATTGTGGTGGTTACCGGAGGTATATACGGTTGTCTGTATTTATATGAGAGGTTAACTTGGACAAATAAAGCCAAGGAGAAGTCCTTCAAAAAACAGTATGTAGGACATGCCACCAGAAAATTGAGGATGATCGTTGATTTGACTTCAGCCAACTGTAGTCACCAGGTGAGTTATAAATAAAATTATCTATCATATTAGGTGTACAAATAAGTTTCCGCGGTTTTTTCATTTGACCTCGTCATCCCTCTCGAATTTCTTCCCTAGAACTATCTCTTCAAGTTTAGAAATAGATAATAATCACTTGGGGTTGAATCTGCAGAATGTGGGGGATGAGGAAGCAATTCGAGGCGTTAATTCTACATTTTGCCACCGTCTTTATTGATTTGTGAGCTGCAGCATTGTCTTGGAGGAAGAACCCTTTTTTCTTTGATAAATTTGGGAGATGATTCCTCGATCAAAATAAGCAGCCTCAGCTGCAGATTTTTTCACATTAAAGAAGTAAATCAAAAGTTCCCACAAATGATGCTTATTCGGAATAAAACATTTTTGCACGAAAAAAATTACGTGATGCTGATACGGAATCACTAGTACTTTAAGGTTATGGTGTTGCCAGATGACTAAACTTGGGATATTACGTTTTACATCTGACAATTTCTCCATAACCTTCTGGTGGGGCCATCTTTTGACAACCGCGGAAACTTATTTGTACACCTAATATTATATTATTACGGCATCTTAGACACAGCACTGTCAAGTGTTAATCCAACGAGAAATGTTTCACGGTAAATTATCTGAAATATCCAGGGTGTTTTTAAGGTTGAGTCTTATTCTTTGACGGGTAATTAAAGTCATCAAAATTTTAATTTTTGAAACTTCTCTTGCAGCTTGAAAAGCGCCTATTTAAATACTTCAAGTTTATTGTTTAAGAAAGATTTAATATAAAAGATACATGTAGAGATAGACAAATGTTTTAGCCCCCCTTATGAACTCCCATTTGTTGAATGTGACACGACAATTTTTTGTGTGTGGAATCTTCACTATTTCATCACATAAATGAAAACAATTATTGCTATTAAATTGTTTCTTGTTTGGAGAATACAGGTGCATTCGAAGTTAATCAGTTTTCAGTGAATAACAAGAGGGCAGATCACCTCCAAGACTGGCTTTTACTACAATGGCCTAACATACTTTTTCAGAGGTGTCACAATTCGGTTTACAGAGTGATAGTCAACGAGAAGGGGTTTGGATAGGTCCAGGCAGATTAGAGCGACACAATTGGGCCTGGGAAGTTCTGCCCTTTAAACGCGGATCAAAAATGAGCTGGGTGGGGAAAAACGCTCGCTCGGTCGTCGTACCCCTCTTATAATCGTCATAATCGAACAATGATTGGTACATCTATGAAGAAAATATCACTGAACCAATCATTCTTCCCCGGCGCAACGAATTGGGATATAATTTCATTTATCAGGATGATAACTCCCCACCGCACACGAAGGGCTCAAAACACTCTTCAAGAGAACAGTATCCAGAGATGAACTGGCCAGAAAACTCACCAGACATGAATCCAATTGCGCATGTATGGGATTATCTAAGGGAGAGCATATCCAATCGCCAAAACCCTACTATAACCTAAAAGAAAATACCGTACAATGGTATACAGATGGTTCCAAAACTCTATAGGAGTATGCGCTGGGATATACGGGCACTGTCGTCCAGTATGGCGTCTTTCAAGCGGAAGTCTTGGCTATTGAAAGATGTCTTGATATAAATCTAGAAAGAAACTATTATAAGTGCGATATAGCCATACACTCAGATAGTCAAGCTTCTATTGATGCACTGAGCTCCTACTTCATCATGACTCAAACATGATCTGGGAGTGCCAGAACAAACTCAATGAGGTAGGCAAGAAAAATAAGGTCTTTTCAATCTGGGTTCCCGGCCATTCCGGAATCAAAGGAAACGAATAGGCCGATACACTTGCCAAAAAGGGCGCACGAATGTCCCTCATTGGCCCAGAAACCTTCTGTGTTAGTTGTAAAAGTACCTATAAGAAGGAGTTTCTGGAGAAGGAGAAAGCTGAGAAGAAAAAACTCTGGCGGAATTTCCCAGGGATGGATCTTTCTACTGAGTTCCTTCGGAACTTTGAAACAGCATGATCCAAAAGATATCTGGATCTTGGTAAGAAACAATTACACCTCCTCACTGGCTTTTTACAGGACACTGTCGCCTCAGGAAGCACCTGTTGAGGATGGGATTATCATCTAGGTTCTGTGGGTAGGAGGAAGAAACCCCCATTCACCTAGTCATGGAATACTTTGGCATTGCCTAAGGAGAGAATGCCTTGTAAGAGTCAGGCACTGGCCTCGTTGAATCCTTCACAGATATTGGATTTCATTAGATCTCTGGAACTTGAAGGCCAGCTGTGAAGGGTGTGGTCAAAACAGCTCTGTCAGGGGTCACAATAGACCTTGAGGTCGCAGTGAAGTGTAACCCTTTTCAAACTAATCTAAACTAAATTATCTGGTTTACAGAACATAGATTTTTCATATCTGAGAAACCTAGGAGGGGCCAAGACTTTTGAGGATATGTGTATAATGAAAAGTAACTAGAATTCTTTGATGAATCTAGTATTATTTTCATGATTTAATGTTGTGAAGTGTTGATGATTATATTGTTGAATCAATTACATGACTCCAATGCCGTCCAATTAAAATCATCAATCTAATAGTGGTCCATCATCTTTGTAGGTTCAACAAGAACTCAGTGGAACATTTGCCAGGCTATGTCATCTGGTTGATGAAGCAACAGGCGATATGGATACTCAGTTGAAAAAATCCGAACATGAAGCAGCTACCCTTGAAAATGCTGCTGGTAGGGCTAAAGTTCTTAGAAATAAAGCCAATTATTTGGCACATGAATTAGAACTCTTTGAGGATGCATATTGAAAAGTCATCACTGATGAACAAGGTTTGGTAGTAATTTTTATATTGTTATATTATTAGGATTCAAATGTCTGAAATATTGAAATTATTGATTATACTATTAAGCAATTCGATTAATTTTTAATGTGGAACAAAGTCGAGAACTAATAATTATTTTCCATGTTTTGGAGATTCAGTTTGATGTAATTTTCCTAACATTATCTGTTTTTTAAACAGTAAAATTATTCGAAATACTATCTGATCTTGTTTTCAAGTTAATTCTGAAATGAAAGAATATTTGCAAGTATTGGTGATGTGATTCAATGCAGGACATAGAATCTGACTTTAAAAATCGTCACAAATTAAGAGATGTTCCCGAGTTTTTAATTTTTATTATTTCATTTATTTGTCAATAATAATAATTCATTGATTATTTAGTTAAAATGGGAAAAATCTTCATTTAGTTACCATTTTTCAATATGCTGCGAACATCTTATAGAAGTTTTCACTCTCTTAGGTTGGTAAATAAGAAAGCAATAAGAGAGTAAACTGCAATATTTGCTTTCTGAATCTGGCAGGTTGTCAGTTTTAACCTATGGTCCATCTTTTTTGCAGGATTGTGTATTTAGTTCAAATTATTCAAAAACGTTATCTAACATGTAAGTTTTCACTATTGCATTTTAAATTACTTGTGCAATATTTATGGATAACGTTCTTTGTTGAAGCTATTCATTCTTTATTATATGAATAGATTTTTAACTAGAATGTGAATGACAAAGAATGATATATGAATTGATAATCTCTTCAATCACTTGTGTAATTAATTTGTTGATGTAAATAAATTAAATTCTTGTTTTGTGTTTGTTTTTATTGATTACATTAGTAGTCTTTTCAAACTTTTTCTATGATTGAAGTTTTAAAGGTGAAAATGATGTAACCACTTATAACCTCTCTCGAGTAAACACATGTTACAAGCACAGAATATGTGTTCTGTGTTACAAATGTTTGATTCAATTATCTCAATGGGTACTAATAGAAAAATAAATCTCACTCAAACAAGTTAAATAAAATATGTATCACAATTAACAAAATGTAACTGTTATAAGATAACTAAAAAATGTAAAAAGGTACACACAATAATACTTTAATGAGATTGGCCTGTTATCAGGTACTTAAAAAATACTTATTCAGCACAGTCTACCATTCTAGAACCTGATCTTGTTTAGACCACTTGTAAATTCCACCTCTCTTCTTGAACATTATTTCATCAAATCCAGAAAATTTCAAGGCATTTTTTACGCCAACATCTAGGATTGATTTTGATGGAATTTTTGAGCCATTGCGACAATCCAAAAACCTCATCTGAAATTAAAATAGATCAATATTTTGCAGTGATATGCGCTAGGTGGCATTCATGGGTTAAAATGCTATATGAAAACACTTGAATATTTGAAGTTAAGTATTTACGTTAATACGACATCTTTTTTCAAATCAATATTGTGACTCTCATAAGTAAATATTATAATATCCAGGTGTTTGTTGGAACTCACATATTCGTCCAGAATTAGGTAACTGTTTTGCATCTTTTTGTTTGATTCTGGTACCAAACAAGTAATTTCTTTGTGGGTATTCAAGAAGTTCTCGAATGTTTCATCATCAATATAGAAATTTTCAGCACTTCGGAGAGCATCTTGCCCAGCATTTTCACCATCAATCAAAAGGCACTGAAATACTTTCCACCTGTAAAGTAACCAAGATGAATTCTGTTTTTCCACAGAAAAATTCTCAAATATCACCTCACTGGATTCAACTCGTTAATTTTATGAGTCATATCTTCATTGCAGTTATATGTGTTACTACTGTATTTATTTTGAACAGAACATCGTACTGAGAACACCAATTCTTCACTCTGTACAATTGAGCAATGTGATTTTTTGTTCCTTGGCCTCTGCCAATCAGATAAAACAACAAAATAATCATCAAGTTTAACATAGCTTCACTACTAAAAAAATGGAAGAGTTGAAAAAAATTCATTTCGATAACCATTTCATTATACAAGATGTCTGAGAACATTCCAAAAACCTAAGTTGGCCTGGGCCAAACCTTCAGGGATCATAATTCTGGTCACCCCGTACATTGCTATATCACGCTTTAGGAAACCTCTTCCAGATTGAACTGAGCGCATCTCTCAATTGAGTACATTTCCGCTTGAAATGCGCTCTTATAAATAACACACGCATCTAGCTGTAGCTCTAGAGCCAAAAAACCCGCTCCTAACTAAACTTAGTTATTCAAGTATTATTAATAATATGGAGATAATATAAGACAATTCTATATGTATAAGATACGTTAATAGTTATTTAATCAACGAAGTTATTGAAGACAGCGACTAATGGTCAGGATTAGTAATAGTTTTTAATAGTTCGAGACCATTAGTCGTTCAATTAATAACCGAGTTGATTACAAGATTTTTCCGACGACCTTAATATGAATTGTGTATATAGTCCGTTCACGAAAGGTTGAGCCGTCGGTGGCCATGGAAATTTGGCATATTCCACTGTGTATATTAAAATTTTAGGTTATGCTGTCAATTTCTTGTCAGATTGATACGCAATGTTGTCAATCTTGCATAGAGTTCTCCATAGAGATAGAATAGAGAAGAGACGCTATAACATACAATTGTGTAAGGAAAAATGGAACCACTGGGCGGGCTTATGTATTACCAATATGGCTGAAAGTTCAGGGTTGAATTAAGTTGCCAGTTTTTCTGTTTACGAATTTCACCCAAAAATACGACGTGTTGGGTCTTTAGGAATCCTGTTCAAATAAGGTCAATTGAATATCAAATAAACAATTTTCTTCAGGCGATAATATGCACATATAAAAAGATATCAGATTACCAAGACATACTAGCAAAAATTCGAATGCGGATCTGTTCAGTACTCATCCCTACCTGTGATAGTTTTCTTCTAATTTTCTTATCTGTCCCTCTCTGCTTGTAGAAAGCCATACAGCACACGATACCATTTTATTATTGTTTATTAAGCACAAGAAATCTCAATTTAACTTGAAAAATGTACAAAAATCACTATTTTAGAAAAAATTCAATGATTGTCAAAATTCGACGTATCGCAGTAATATGGCGGATCTGATACCACTTCATTTTATTGATAGCAACTCTATACTATTCTACCTCTATGGAGTTCTCTGATAACTCGCAAGCTCGTTGGACGAGGCCGGGTACATTCGGCAACGTTGAATTATTTTACGTTGTGACAGCAAATACTGCCAACTTTAGATAAAAAAAAACGCCTACTATGTGCTCAACCTTTCGTGAACGGACTATAAATACTTGATTGCAATACATTCTCATTTAGCACAAGACATACATTTGACATAATTTAAATTTCTATGTATCTATGTTCCAGTAGAGTTTTGACATTTTTTGTAGTGCTTCTGAATACTTTGTGAACGGTTTCCATGAGGATTGCACATTAAAATAGCAGAAATTAGGCATTAAAATGGGTCGTTAATGATCAATTTCGTACACATCAAAATCGCCTTTCATTTTGAGGAAAATTGAATTTGGTCTGATTTCATGAATCATCCTGTATAGCTGAAACAAAGCGTTTCTGGGCCTTTTTATATAGCAATTTCAATCATAGCTAGGTTGTGTCAGTTTTATCAGCACACATAATGTAAAAATTGACACCTTCTGATGTTTTTCAGCAGAAGGCCACAAAGTAACTGGCACACTCAGAAACATTATAGTAAGAGCAATTTTCTTGAATATTTTAAAAATTCACTGTTTATACCTATCAAAAACCATTGTATCAGAATGTAAAATCGCAACAAACATACTTATTTGTTTCCTCGTCAAATGAATCGCAAGATATAGCAAGAATGTCCAAATATTTCCCATAATTCTTGAACCACTTCTCTGTAATCAGAGACCATTGGAAACTATGGTGACTGAATCCAGTTTCAACACCTCTTTGCAATACTTAACCATTTCTCCTAAATGTTTACCTTTAGTAGGTAAGAACGGTTCTCCTCCACTAAAATTGATTTTCTTCATGCCTGCAAGTAGTGATTCAACCATTAAAACAATGAACATAATAAGAGATATGGCTAGATATCCAGACAAAATCAACAAATTGCAATCAGGTTGCGATGGTGCAAACCAATTCTCAGTAAAAAAAAATATTTTTCCATTAGAAAAAAACAGAAGTTCATGTAATAACAGAAACGGGAATAATTTACCGAAGTTGAAATTGCCTAAATATCAATTTGGGCTCATATTTCGAAAAAAGATGACCGCACCGCAATGTGTCGTTCCTTTTTCTCTAATTTTAAGGATTAAAAAGTTGTAGTTCAGGGCTCTCACCAATTCCGGTCACCCTGTACATTGGCACTGTTGATTGGTTGCTATCATTTCTACGCTTAGAATGCATATTTATATTCCAGTGTTATCATTATCGTTTCGCTATATTAGAAATTATTTGAATAACCTTCGTTTATGATTCTACATCTATAAATCGGTGAAAATTTACTTTTTGTGACGAAAATCTGGACAATTTGAATAAATTATGTGTTCTGGCGATGTAGAATGATAGTTATGCAAATCTTGGGTTCATTTTCCAAACATTGTATATACATATCAGGGCAACTGTTGCAAAAAAATTATAAAAGTTTTACATACGTATTCGAAAAATGTGCATTATTTCGAATATCTAGGGTACTATTGATCTTATGTATTTAAATTTCTTGTTCAGTTCTTTAATAGGTACGTACTACATCTCAGGAAAATTCAAGTTTTTAAATTTTTCTTTCGTAATTACTAATTATTGCACATTGAAAACTTATCAGGATCTTATTTGCAGTGGAATTATTCTTTTCAAATATAGACATGAGTGTACAAAAACTTCGACTTCACATCATCAAAAATTGATCAAAAACCTTTTCCGAAATGTAATTACATTTGCCTACTCTTGGGGAGATCTTATTTTGCGTTAATCGTTAAATACAGATAAATGAAATAGTAAGGGCCGTATTCATAGTCATCCCTCAAGGTGAGGGTGAGTGTGAGTGTCAGATCGCCCTTGAGTAACTATAACAGAGTTCCATATAAAGCATACTCATTTCATGGATGCTAGCGCCTTTCCTCAATTTGAGGCTGACAAAAATCGAACTCCATTTACTTAGTATGATTTATGAAACGGCTACAGCTACTTAAGGGCGATCTGACACTCACACTCATCTCCTTAGAGGGATGACTATGAATACGGCCCTAACAGATGCGCAATAAAAAATGTCTGATTTCGGAGCAAAGTTTTA
This sequence comes from Propylea japonica, assembly GCA_013421045.1. NCBI lineage: Eukaryota > Metazoa > Arthropoda > Insecta > Coleoptera > Coccinellidae > Propylea > Propylea japonica. The sequence continues at coordinate 32,161,835 of CM024245.1, read as the reverse complement.
TATAACATTTAAAATCAGAATATTGAAAAGAATAATATATCTAATAGATAAGAAACAATTTTTCCATTCATAAATCTCAAAATAATTTGATGTAGGAAAGAAAAGAATGTGAGCAAATTCTGAATTGTTTTTGATTCCAGTAAAATTTGGAAAGAAATTATGGAGTTCGATTTTAAATAACATATTAATTTTTTATTATCTTCGAAAGGAATAGTCCCAAAAATACTTTAAATAACGTATAAAAATATAGGTATAGGTGCCTATAAATTTGAATGAATTCAAGTATTGCACAATTTTTAGTCTGATTACATATTTCCATTTTGCCGCAGATATTAAATTTCACTTACCTTCATCCTTCAACATTTTCAATCCAATCATTGCATTTTCTAAGTCCAACATAAACGATGTCTTTGCCGTATGGAAACAAAAACCACAACTGTAATTACAAATTCTTGTGAAATGGTAATTTACGCTCAAGGAATTATTTCTCCGATTTCTTTAAACTTGGGGTATCTCAATCTGAACACTTTGCCCGTTAGTTGTTCCATTAGTTCAATCGCAAAAACATATATACATTTGAAGAAATGAATCCATCCCATTAAAGAGAAAATTATTTTATCCATCATCTTCAATCGAGGAAATTCGCTTATTTTCACGTTTCGACAGTTTAGGAATCAAGAACGCTACACATGAGAAAATAGCGTATGCCTCTATATTTATACTAACGCGAGTTGCGCAATTGTTTATGAACTGACAAAAGATTTGATGAAATTTTAATTCAAAAACTTTTGTTTAATTCATCAGCATATTTCGAATCAATTTTATCATGTAAAAAGTGATAAAATTTCGACATGAAATGTAAAGATTCAATCAAAGTCAGTAATTAGATTATTAAAAAAAAAATTGGATCTGAAAATCCCCTGCAGTGGTTATTTGGTTGGAATAACAGTCTTGCCAACATAAATTTAGTATTTTTATTCTCTGTGGTTGGTGTTTGACAATCAAATGGTTTTTGACAAATACTTAACCTAAAAATATGGAAGAAAACAAAAACAAGTTTTCCTAATTCCGTAGGCTGTTAACAAAAACTATCAAGGATGCCATAAATTACAAGTAATTAATAATAATAAATGACTCACCACACTATTTTTATACTCAATCAAGATGCATACTCGAAAAATGGCCGAACTTGAATATTTCGAAATTCCAAATGACTGGGAATATAGAGGAGAAGGAAATTGCCATGTAGTATTAGGTCTTCCGGCCCTTAAGAAAGTACTTCGTATCCGTAAAAGAAATAGGCCAAAAACCTTAATCCAATGGTTCCTATATTTTTTGGAAGATTGTTTTTGGTGGTTGTACAAGAACGAAGAGACTGCAGAACACAGGGATTTAAGCTTTTACTTGAAACTCATGAGACCAATGTTTGGGCGGAATTATGTTTCAGATGCAAAGCAAGTTAAATTGTATAGAAGACAGGTGAAGAAGGTAGAAAACGAATTGACAAAACTTCGTCCAGGTAACTGATGATATTCTTGATATGTATCTATTAAATTAGCAAAAATCCTCCTCTAATGTTGATAGGTGATTGTAATATTATGAAAAAGTGGTAAAAAACTACAACCAACAACTGAGTGCCAGAATTTTACTTTGTCGAAGTTCTACTATTATAATATACATGTTGTTTAGTCTGTTCATTCAAGCTGAGAAACACTACTACTGTTCAAATTCTCACCAGGATACAAATACAGTATAAAGTAGGCACTAGCTTCACTAGTGAATCCAAATCCAAATTTTCTGTAGAATTTTTCCTGAAAAATGAAACTTTAATAGATTTCAGGAAACATAAACGCCTTCACTTTGGGAGGGCAACTTTATTCCAAGATTTCACTATGTTACAGTTAAATTACTCGCCTTCAGAGATGTATGAACATACATTCTCTATAGAGATTAAACCTAAAAAAGGTTGGATCCCGTTCAGTGAGAGAAGTTTTCCAGAATGTATATTTTGCATGAATCAATATCTTAAGGTAGGTATGGTTGTCTTATGTCTCTCTGTTTTCAGTTTAGTTTTTTGCCATCAGCTTCGATATCTATTATTTCAGCTCAAGATGAAGAAAATATCGAAAAGAAGTAACTATTGTCCAAATGATTTATTTTCAGGGTAAGTCTACAATTATATAATATTGACAATAGTTTTATTCATAGTAAATTGAAATAAAAATAGTTATTTTCCACCCACCTCTAATTAAAATGTGGGTTTAACGTATACAGAAAAAATATATTGGTGTATTGCCAATACTATGTAGTAATAGGTATTTTTTGAATACTTTTGTTGAGAAGCTGCTGAAAATGTAATACATTTTGTAAACTGTTTTGAAATTGAAGAACAAAATCACAAATAGATCCAGCTGCAAAAATTATATTAATTTCTTCAACATAAAGTCCTGTTTTATTTTGGAAGCGATCTTCTTTGAAATGTTCTTCAACTTACTTTTCAGAGATGAAATAAGAATGATCAAGGCCATATTAGCATTAGTAGATAATCCCCAAAATAATTTCAAGATTTTTAAAGATGGACAAATTGTGTATGATGAATATAGTGTGAAGAGTGAAGTCAGCAAAATTTTAGAAGAAATATTCCAGAATCATTCAGCAAGCATGGAAGAGTGAGCTACTTTATCAATATCTTGTAATTAATTTCAAACATCTAGTATTTTGAAGGTTGCTGGCAGATTTTGCGTATTTACTATTTCAATGTCTGACAAAGCCATTTGGACCTCAATCGGACTGTGATGCAAAGTTGTTCTGTAAATGGGATATGATCATACAGGGTGATACTTTACCAAGAGGATGTATTCTAGAAAAAATTTTATCTGTTCAAATGATAGATGTCGAAGGGACTTCTTATTACAATAAGCTATTGAGAGGTGGATTTTCACAGTGGGAATATGTTAACAAATTATTGAATAGTCTAGATCCAAGTAAATGTGTCAAATGTGGTTTGTGTACATTGTCGAGCACAACGACAATGAATGAAGATATTGTGTTATCCTTATATTTGATTGCTGCCATTGCTAATGACTGCTCACTTATGGTTACTTTTAAGAGGATAAGAATGAAGATTATAGGTACGTAAAATTCACCATCTTTCAAATATAGTTGAATTATTATGATAGTTTTATACAGGGTGTCCCGAAAAATGTGGGAAATCTCTCGGATTCAGATAGAACATAAAAAAATAAGATGACAAGTTCCCATAATTTTTTTTCCTAGCGGCCCTCCCTACGATGATACGACCTCCTAAATGACGCACTGGAAATTCATTTTAGTGGAATAAATTTCAATTACTTACTTCTTTCAGTATTTTTTTTTCGAAAACGGTCCATTTTATCGACACTGAATAAGAGTACGTTTTCTTCAGCTTAAGGTCGAAGGTATCCAAATTCGTTTTTTTTAGCACCTTATCATACAGGGCGTTAAAAATGTAAGCATCAAAATGTACAACCCAGTCCGCCCCGTAAACTGAACAAGTTAATTGAAATTTGAGTGCGGTGATTTGAGACGTCCTTAATCATTTCAAATTTTCATCAAACTATATCGAGTAGTTTGAAACTTATTCCGCTAAAATGGATTTCCAGTGGCGTCATTTAGGAGGTAGGGAGGGCCGCTTGGAAAAAAAATATGGGAACTTGTCATCTTCATTTTTATGTTCTATCTGAATCTGAAAGATTTCCTACATTTTCGGGGACACCCTGTACCTGTAGTACATATGCAGGTTATTAGTGAATAAGAGCGACAATCTTCAGGATATTATAGCGGGGCCAGAAATATGAACAAAAGATTCTATCAACATAACTTCTAAAATGCTCCGTTTTCGTGATACAAGGTGTTTAAATTAAAAAAAAATAGTTTTCGCCAATATCTCCGGAACCTTTCTAATCATAATAAGCTAGATATGTTTTGCGGAATCTTTTTTTGTCAAGTCTTAATTTTTGAAAGTTTCGAAGGGTAAGTGGGTGATTTTCGCCAACGGTTTTTGAACCGCCAATCTCTTCGACACCTAAAAGGCACTCCCGGTCATACTCTTAAGGTCACCCGTTTTCGAGACAAATCAACTTTTATGTCTTTTGTTTTTCAACAATAAAGTTGATTTTTTTCGAAAACTGTCGACTTTAGAGCATGTGACTAGGGGTACCTTTTTTGTGATAAAAACATTGGCCGTTGCACTTGCGACTTGAAAAAAAATTCCGCAAAGAACAGCTTTTATGATTGGTAAGTGCCCACGAAATCATAATTTCATAACTCGAAAACGGTGCAGTTATTTGAGCTAAGTGCTTTACGATTTGAAATTTGTTTATCATTCAACAATGGTAATTTTTTGGCAACCGTCTGGAAATATCCACTTCCCTGATGCTTTTCATTAAAGATGTTAATATGTTTGCATGTTTTTTATCGCAACTCGCAGTAATTCATAACTTCCATAGTGTTTTTTCACCTATACTCTGTTCACGTATTATTGAGCACAAAGTAGTCCCGGAAATTTGGCATATTCTACTGTGTATATTAAAATTTTAGCTTCAAATACGCCAGAAGTCACTTCCCTTTTTTATGCAATAAAATAATAAATCAACTTTTATTCGAAAACTTAAATCTTTATATGCATATATTGGAAATATTAGATTTCTGGAAGTCCTGTGGAGAGTTCAATACATTTTTTAATCATATTTTTTCACTAATGTTATCAAGAAAGGAATTTAGGTTAGAACCTTGTAAACATGACTTCTCCAAGTAGTAGAGGGTGATTTCAATGCCATTGGTGAAAAAATAACAATAAAAATGTATTGAAATCTTCACAGGACTTCGAGACATCTTATATTTTCAGTAAATGCTTCTTAAGATTTAATCATAAAAGTTGATTTATTGCACTTCGTGGGCGTAAGCCCCATTTCGCACCAAGCCAGTCCAGTCCAGTCGAGTCAAGTCACTTCAGGATTGGAACTATTAACTTCGTTTAAAATCGTTTGAAACAAATGGAATGTGAAATCTAGTTTCATACTAGGCCCTAGTGTGAATCTAGATTTCACATTCCATTTGTTTTAAACGATTTTAAACGAAGTTAATAGTTCCAATCCTGAAGTGACTTGACTCGACTGGACTGGACTGGCTTGGTGCGAAATGGGGCTAAGGTATAGGTACCATTTGAGTTGCTGATATTTTTCACAGCATTATAATATTACCATAAGTAAAAAATTGAATGTTGAGGAAAGATGAGTCAACATCTGAACGTTCATAAACATTCTCTTAACAAAAAACGAAGAAATGAAGAAGGTTTTGTAGTAGAGGAATCAAGCTGCAATTAAAGCTCAAACTGCTAGAATCGGCGGAAACGCTCTAGAAAAAATCTCCATTGAGTTGAAATTTGATATTTAATGTGAGCAAAGACTGCATGTTAGAATATTCAAGAGAATGAAATTATCCGGCAAAGCTGGGTTTGCATAAACAATCGCTCGAAATATTTATGATGTAAATAAGTAAGTGCGTTTAAAGATTTTTTATCCCTTAGTGTAGCACTCTTACGTTTCGAAGCTATAGAAGCCACATACAAAATCAGGCGTTCTCAGCTTTATTGATAAAACGTGCCTTTCAACTTTAAAAGTATTTGAAAAATATTTCCTAGTTCTCAATTTCCCTCTGGTTTCAGGAGAGACGGGACTTCCCCTAACGACAAAAACTAATTATCTATATCCCTGGTGGAAGGGGAAGTCCCGTTATTCTTTAAGATATCAACGCGATATATTATCAAGGCAATCATGTTTATATGATATGACATTCCAATTCGTTCATTTTTTATTTATGTAAACTTTCGAGCTCTGAATGAGAATGTTTTTCGCATTACGAAAATTATCAGGGGAATCCCCGTTATCTTGTTCTAATTTCCTGATAAATTGGAGATATAATTGTTGGCTTCAATAAATAACATATTTTATGATGATTATAGTTAGTTCGAAATATATCTTCCCAATGTTGTGATTAGTTCAACATTTTAACTTTTTTGTTGAACTCATACGTTCATATATTATTGAGCACAAAGTAGTCCATGGAAATTTGGCATATTTCACTCTCCACTGTGTGTATTAGAATTTTAGGTTGGTATGTTGTTTATTTTCTTGTCAGATTGATACGCAATGTTGTCAATATCACATAGAGTTCTCTGATAACTCGAAGGTTCGCCGGACGAGGCCGGCAACGTTGACTTTATTTCACGTTATGACAGTAAATACTGCCAACAATAATATGTGAACGGAGTATACATTTTTTTATTAAGATTATTTCCTTCCCGTTAATTTCAACCAATCGCTATCAAGAATTGATATGTCGAATATAAATTTTAAGCCGAAAAAATACTTAACCACTGTCAACTTAGCTGTCAACAGTTTTTTTGAAAAAAAATCGAAAAAATTGCGTTGATGATTTCTATGCTTATGCTTGTTGTTTTTATTATTTTAATGAAAAGAATGTTGTATGTAAATAAAATGTTTATTCAACTCAGGAGATAATCTTACCAAGTAGCCCTCGTGCATCCAATTTTTTCTGTGGAAAAATTAAATGCGCTAAATTAAATATCCCATTATCCCCCAAAAACCGACCACTGTTATGATTTTCTGAGGGTCTATTATTTATGAAAAGATTTTTTCTGAATATCAATGGAAATGCCCGTTTAAGGAAAGATGAAAATTCAAAAAAGAACGAGTTTAATATTGCATATAGCGGACAGTGCCCCGTCCGTATTGCTGTATTGCCAAAATTATTGAAATTTTGATGTGAAACTTTTTTTCGATAATCTTATGTTATATTTTTAATTTTAGGCGATTAAATGTAGCGTTTCTGGATGATTTCTGAAAAGTTTATGGGTATAACATGAATATTTTTTTAAAAGTAACTTTTTTGCAGGGATGAATATTCAAGTGATAGTATTGTAAAGTCGAAGTTTGGATCTTTTCTGGTGAATGTGGGAGTCTTCGATCTTTATCCAAAACCAATGTCCACAATAAGAAAACATGAGTTGAGAAATAAGGAATTGTTGAATTTGTACGAGTTAATGAAATATTGATATATTTATATGGTGTATTTTATCAAATTGTTGAATATATTTTCAAAGTTCATAAAAAACACGTTTGATTACTTTTTGAAGCATGACATTTTCCAGACGTGAGTTCACTTTAATCATCGAACAATCACTTTTCACAGGAAAATAACTAGACTGCGCAAAAAATTAACGCACTTTCTGAAAATCTCAATTTTAATGAAAGTTAACTCTACATTGACTTCATAACTTATTTTTTATGTTCTCTCGGGAAGGTTTTGAACGAAACGAGACACTTAAATGGAAGAAAAATTAGAATTTCAGCGAATCTTATGTGAAAGAAGAGAAATTAACAATTTTCAAAATACCGGACTGCTGATAAGTGATTTAATAATTGGTATTTCTACCCCTTGCGTTAATTACAGCTCGGCAACGACGGTTCATACTCAAAATGAGTGATCTTAAAATGTTCTGATCTAATCCTTCCCAGTTTTCTCTGAGTTAGATTCCTAAGTCATTGAGAGTAGCTGGATGATTTTCTGAACTTCTCAGCCTTCTATTGAGGTCGTCCCAAACCTGCTCAATCGGATTGAGATCTGGAGTTATTGCTGGCTATTGTATTCGAGAGACTTCAACCTCTTCAAGGTACCCCTGAACGATGCGCGCACGATGGGGTCTGGCATTATCGTCCATAAAAATGAAATTTTCACCAATATGTGGGGCAAATGGCACTACATTCTCTTCAAGAATGTTCCTTATATACCTTTCAGCATTCATAGCTCCATTATCAACGACTACTAGGTCTGTGCGAGCAGTCAAAGATATTCCACCCCATACCATAATCGATTCTCCCCCGAAACCAGTAGTATTCAGGAAATTGCACTGAGCATATCTTTCATGTGGACGTCTGTATACAAGGGAACGTCGATCACAATGGTAGAGGCAGAATCTAGATTCATCTGTGAAGAGAACTATTTTCCAATCAGCCTCTTCCCAAAGGATATGCTCTCTCGCAAAATCCAAACGCGCCCTTCGATGGGCTAGGGTAAGAGCTAGGCGATTTCTTATTTTCTGACTGCTAATTTGCACCCCATGAGTTTGCTCAAGCTGATTTTGAGTGGTTGCAAACCGTTGTCTCAACGAAGAAACTCTCAAGTAACGTTCTTGAATGGCATTGGTTACCCGTGGTCTACCCTGTCCTGGTCGTCGGACATTCATACCTGTCTCCTGAATCGCTGCAACATTCTGGACACACTTGTATGAGAAACTCCAAACCTTTCTGCAGTTCTTATATATGTCCACCTTTCTTCTCGCAAAACTACCGCTTGGGCACATTCCTCTTGTGTCAAATTGCGTGTTTCGCGTTGTATAGCGATCGAGTGTAGAAAATCAGACGAAAGAAAAACTATTGATCACTGGAATTGATCGAGAACAATTGATTTCAGAATGGAGCCAATACATTCAAAATCTGATAATCTCATCTTTTTTTATTCCTGCTGGAAAAAACTTATGTATGTATTCAAGAAAAATGTTGAAAGTGGATAACATATGCATGCATAATTTTGATAAAATAATTATCATTGAGAACATCTTCAGTTGTAGAATAAATTTGAGATTTCCATAATGTGCGTTAATTTTTTGGCGCAGTGTATTTCAGTATTTTGATCAATTCTATAGTTACTCTTCCGTTGTCCCTCAACACAGCGAATTGAATATTGGCCCAATCTGCCCCTAAGTACAAGGCCACAAAAATTCAAGTAAAACGAACTTGGTTGTTTATTATATTCTACACATTAATAGATTTTCATGCAATATATTGGTGTTTCAAGTAGAATTATTCTTTACATTACATTTATCTATTATGTACCCTCAAATGGCTCCAGAGTCCTATTCTGGAACCGCATACTCTTCCACAATGTTCACATACATATTGTTCATTGTTTACTTGACGAGAATTATTTTTCCGCGTGGATCTGCTTTTTTGCACTACATTATATTCTTGAGGTGCCTCTGTTCTGTTATGTACTCTCAAATGAATCCAAAGTCCTATCCTCGAACCACACGATCTTCCGCAATGTTCGCATATAAATACCTCAGTTTTTACAGGTTGTGGTTCGGGTTTATTATGTGTTCGTAAGTGGCTCCAAAGCCCTATTCTTGAACCACAAGATCTTCCGCAATGCTCGCATATAAATTTTTCGGTCTTTACAGGTTGTGGTTCGGGTTTATTATGTGTTCGTAAGTGGCTCCAAAGCCCTATTCTTGAACCACATAATCTTCCGCAATGCTCGCACATAAATTCTTCGGTTTTTACGGCTTCAGATGCAGACATTTCACATTTCTTGTTCGTCTGATGTGTCGCGTTGTATCTCATATTTTCTACAGGAGGTTCTGATATATTGTCCAACATTATTAGCAAGTCGTCCACCGGATAAATTTGGGTTATTCTGTCATCTTCTCTTTCTTTTTCAAATTCCTTTACATTAATTAATTGTTGACTTCTTGTCGCTAACTGGTCTGATCTACACATTTCATCATTTATCGGAAATATTTGATTTGTGGTTGAATCATTCAATATTATTCTTTGGATTTCCATCTGTTGTGAGTTTGTGTAGTCTTTTTCTTGTTCGGAATCAGTTTGCACCGTTGTGGGAGTTTCACTTCGAGAATCTGTTATATTTCGTCCTAGCATATTCCTCTGTTGACATTCTGAGGATCCCCATCCTATTGTTGAATTTACTTTGAAGGAGCACAGCCTTTGAATAATCTTACTTTCCCAGTCCTTACTAATATAAAAGTGGGAAGATTCGAGTACATCAACTTTTATTGTGTATGTTTTTCCTCCTGTAATGAAAAAGCAGTTTGAATCTTCATTAAGTTACAAATGTTTCAAATAATGATACATCAACAGAAACATTATTTATAGGAGACCTAAATTGCCTCATATTCAGAGCTATCTATTGAATCTCATTTGTATGGAGATAGCTTTAAATGATATGAGATACTCCAGGATTTTCCGAGATGGTGTTGTTTTTGTTTTAGTACCAGCAATACGTAAGATCGTGAAATATAGGAGACCTTGAGTGCCAAAATTATTCAAAATTATCTTCATACTGAACCCAATAAGTCGAGACAGCTCCTAATGGATGCTCTGGATGGTATTAACCATTTGAAGGTTTTACAACGTTGATCGAGAATAGTGTCGTGTTATTAGTATCATATACAGTGTGTTTGGTCATGACTTAGCGATAATTTAAGGGCATCAAATATACCTAATTTTATCGTAAAAACATCCAAATTTGGAAGTTTACCCCCTTAGATTTGGAGTAGCCCCCATTTCAAATTTACTTTTCATTTCCGTTGACCCTTCCAAATAATATCGATTTCTTTGGACATAAAGGTAATACAGATGTGAAGAACATTTTTTTTAAAGATGATACTACCACCTTTTATTGAAGTATAACAATATGAAAACATTTAACTTGAAAACGCCATAAAAAAATTCTTAAAAGAAGTTTTAGTAAAAATATGTACTGATTTCCTTAGTAAAACCGCAATAGCACATTGAAGTATAATTTTTTTCAATGATTTAACACGCAAGGATATTAGCTACAAAACAACACTTACATCATTTCTTGTAAGTTACCTGAATCAATTTCAAGCGGCTAACAGGCTATTATTTCGGTTAATGCATTCAAGTTGAATGGAATTGGTTAACCGAAATGATAATTGGTTATCCGCTTGAAATTGATTATAATTTGAGATTTTGAGAGTGCGGTTCGAACATGATCACTACGCGAGGAAAAGACACAAGACAGGTCGTCATGAAGGCCACTGCCTGTCTACAGAGCAGAGACGGCCATTTTGAGCAATTTTTATGATTAATTTGTTTGTTTGGTCATTAAAAATTATCTAAAGTACAGTACTGAGGGGTTTTCATTCTATAAATTTTCATAATGGTCATGTTCGAACAGCAATTACTTTCTAAATATGTAACTTACAGAAATTATGTTGGTATCGTTTTGTAGCTTGCGTGTAGCGTTGCGTGTTAGCTCATTGAGAAAAAATTATACTTCAATGTGGTAGTTCTTGTACTATTGCGAATTTACTAAGAAAATCAGTACAGTTTTTTAATAATTTTAAGAATTTTTTTATAACATTTTTAAATTATATGTTTTCATATTGTATCACTTTAATAAAAGGCGGTAGTATCATCTTTCAAAAAACATTTTTTTTCACATCTGTAGGACCTTTATGTCCAAAGAAATCGATATTATTTGGAAGGTCAACGAAAATAAAAAGTAAATTTAAAATGGGGGCTACTCCAAACTAGGGGTGAATTTTCAAACTTTTGTCGATAAAATTAGGTATATTTGATGCCCTTAAATTATCGCTAAGTCATGACCAAACACACTGTATATTGATTTTATCTATTAATTTTATTCTATGCTTTTAAATTTCTTATTTTCACTTCCGTTTCTGGACTAAATTCTTCTGTTGATTAGATACATTGTCATTCGGATCTAATACTAATAGACTTAGAAAAGTACCTAGTTATTTCAATATTTTTTTGTTTTCGAAATACAGGGTATTCAAGTGTAATTTCTTCAAGTTTTGTATAATATCATTGAGTTCAAAATAGTATTTTTAAACTCAATGATAATATCTACAGTCTCACACAAGATATTCATCTGAAATTTGCCATATGAGTATATAATATTACTATTCAGGTAGACCATAATTTTTTTGGTGAGCCACTGTTTGAAAAATTGTGTAAAGAAGCTTTGTTGTCACAATAGATTTTATGGCCTTTTTTAGTTTCGTCGTTTCTACCATCAATTCCGCAGAAAGAATTCTGAACTATTTGTTCTACCTGTTCCATTTTGTATTGGCACTATTTATTTTTTTATCATGGTACTGGTACCTGATTTTTTGGTACTGGTACCTGATTTTTTGGTATACCTCTAATCGTGTTTAGGAGAAAAAAAACAAAAATGACGAATTTACGATAGTTTCACGCGGAACTTACCTGCTTCAATAGTGAAAGCGTAATCAGAAGGAGGATTTCCAGATTCTCCATGTTGATACAGTTGATAGTCATTCTGAGTTATTGGATATACTCTTTTATGGGCTGCTGAGTAAACAAACCCCATTTTGAAGCTATAAAAAATGCTTTGAGTAATCTTGCATTCTAAATTGAAAACTGTTACAAAGGGGGTAAGGAATTAGTCCCTAAATAAATGGTTTCTTTTCACCCTGTATAAATATGCCATCAATATTTTTGGAAAACTTTTCTGAAGTTTTATCTAATACCGAAGAATTAATCGACCTTTTAGCGTAGAAGCAATTGAAATTGGTGAAAAATTACGAATAGTTCTTGAACAGAAGATTTTAGGTGGACGATTTTTTTTTGCCTGTGAGTGTATTCACTATATCTTCCAATGAAGAAGACGCGATACCTATTGACGAGGGCTACAGAGAGATGCTGTTTGATTTTTTGATTCCAGAAATAAATGAGCTCGATATCGAAGACGTTTGATTTCCAACAATACGGCAAAACTTGCCATACAAAATTGTGTTGAAATTCAATGATATTTTATTTTATTTCCTGATATTCGTTTGATATTGTCCGAGAACTATCTCAGAGGTTATTCAGATACCTAATGAGAGCCCGAGCTAAAGCCTTAAACCCCGATTACACTCAGCTCACTTCCACGGCATGGAGCAGGGAAGTGGGCAGCGCGAGAATGTAATCACTACACTTCCCTGCTGCCTTCCATTGCCACTCGTGCTGCTTCACGCTTCCTGAATTGGCGGTTTTTCGTACGTACGTAAGTCAAAGGACCGGCAGCTTGAACAGCTTGCTGTAAGTGATTAAATTTAACTGGGTTGCTGTGGAATTTCTTTGTTCTACGTTGCCGACACTTGGTCGCAAACGCGATACACAAACACCGGTATGCCAGATTCGGGGTCTAAACTCGTCTGGCGCGAGCATCTACGTCATTGCGGAGCATATTGGGAACACATTCCCATCATTCCCTCGAGTTCTGACACTTTTATCACAGCTTCTATCCCGCAAATGCAATGGAAATGCTCCGCAGTGACGTCACTCTCGTTTCGCGTCGGCATACCGGTGTGTGTGTGTATCGTAATCGCAAGAGAAATATTACAGCAGAGTGTGAATGCTCACATCAGCATAGATTGTATGTTTTCTCTGGCTCACATCCTTCGATACTGTCGCAGAAGTATTTCGGGAATTACTGTCCACAACGCTAGCGGCAGTAGGAAGGGCTGAGTGTAATTAAGGCTTGAAAGTTAATTACGAAATCAACAAACGCGAATTAACAACTGCAAAGGATTAAACAAAATCCAACAAGTATTACTCCCAATTTAAGTCTACTACCTCGATAATGTGATGGGATAACAGATATCTCCAACAGTGAACCTGTCTCCATTATCGGTTGAAAATACGTGTAAATTGTACTTATGAACATTTCTCCAATCTCTTTGTTTTCCGAATCTGTGGTTCCTTATGCAATCCATATTCAAATTAAATGTTTCGTTTTCCACTCTTGCATGTCCTCTAATGAAACCGTATTGTTGATAGTGTGTTTGATGATGCCTGAAAATTAGAGACAAGTAGTAAATTCCAATCTACCAACTATCACACCTTCTTTTACTCTTTTAGTAGCTGGAAGAATCCTTTGTTCCATTTTTCTAGTGCGATGCATTTTGCCAGCATCAATGGATCCATATCTGTGTCCAAATCAACAATGGGCATATTGGAAGTGTATGTCATTTCCAGATCAACATCGAACGTTTTTGATGTATCCGAAGACTTTTTCATTTTACCTTTGTATGCTATCATCCACATCTTCATAGGTTCGATACATTGGATCTTTTGAAATATTAAAGTAACTATGCAAATGTATTTTGTTTTCGAGTGATGGTGAAATATTATATTATGCAACGAGCGCATAAATGATGCTATTATTCGCGATGTGAAATTTAGGCCACGAGCCGTAGACCCCTGGCCTAAATCACCGAACGAATAACATATAATACATTATACGCAAGTAGCATAATATACTTTATTCAATAGGAGGTGTTATTTTGATATTCATTGAAAAATGCTATTTTTCAAGGTATGAATGATCGGATGTTTATTTCATTATAAAGAAGAAACTATGTCGTTAATAGTGGAAAATAACATCAGGCAAATGACCACCACGACCACGCTTACAGGACCATATCTTTTTAATGAAAATTTCCATAACCAAATCGCAAAGTGGCTGCCCTATGTCCTCGATAGCCTCACGAATTCCATCTTTGAGGTCCTCAAATCGACGCTGGACTATTGGCGTAGACCTTCTCTTTCACGTGGCCCCAAAGGAAGAAGTCGCAAAGTGTTGAATCACAAGATCTTGGTGGCCAATTGTGATCACCTCTTCGAAAAATAACACGGTCCGGAAACATTTTCCGCAAAAGATCAAAGGTTCCGTTGCTTGTGTGGCACGTAGCGCCGTCTTGTTGAAAGTAAACGTTGTCCAGATCAATACTATCCAATTTCGGTCATAAAAAATCATTAATCATTTCTCGATAGCGCAGTCAAAACTTTCGGCGACAGCAGCAATATTCTCGACTGTTCTTGAGCGACGTGCTCGGGTTTTATTCTTCACATCACTAACTTGTCTTACAGTTCGAATTTTTCCACCAATTTCTTTATTGCGGTCCGACAAGGTGCTCACGACGACCCAAAAATGTTCGAGTGTTACGAACCGTCTCTGCCAAATTTTCACCATTTTCATAGTGAATTTTTTAATTTCAATGCGTTCTTGAAACGTGTAATGTCCATTTTTATTAATGGCGTAGTTTCTACTGGTCAAATGTCAAAAAATTAGAGCTTCAAACGTGACATCTACCGAAATAGCGGGCTCTTCAAAATAACACCACTTATTGGAAAACCCTTCAGCTATCATTATCCGCGCGTTGCATAATATATTATTATTTTCTTTCCCTCATTATTAATCTCTCATTTTTATGATTTCAAATTATTCTGGGCTGTAAACATAAGGCAGACTTTTATCACACTAATTGTATTGGCAATTCATACTCCTCTGTACAAAAAATTGTAATATCTGGTGCCCCTAAGGGAACAGGGAAACAAGGAAACTTGATTTATGAGGCTTTCCATTGCTTTTCCTTATGACTGATTGGTATACGCATATTATAGAATCAAACTTACGGTGAAGCCTTCTGCATTGAACCCATTACAATCTTCACTTTGGTGCAATGAAGTGTCAGGCAATTTCAAATTTTCTAATAAGCCAATCTTCTCATTGTTTATTTTCAAGTATAAATATGCATCAAAAAGCTTATTGCTTCTTCTAGTCATTTCTACAATCAAATGATCACCATTTTCGTTACTTCCATTGAAATATACTGTATTCACATCCTAAAACGATATTATTTGAGATATGTTTTCGTTTATATGCAAGGTAAAATGCATTAACCTGTTCTGTGGAAGAATGTAAATTATTTTCCAATGATGCGTGATATTTGAGAAGATCCTTTTCATTTTTGAGTGCAATTTTTATTTTATTGATAAGCTGGAACAAATCATAAAATATACTATCACTTGATTGAATTTGAAATGTGTTAATAATAGTTATTTAATCAACTAGGTTATTAAAGACAACGACTAATGGTCTAGATATTCGCTCCGCTCACGCGTTAATAGTTCGAGACCAATAGTCGCTTGATTTTTCCGACGATCTCAACATGAATTGTGTTCTTGATTGAAATACGTTCTCATTTTGCACAAGAAATACATTTAACATAATGGAATTTCTATGTAGAGTTTCGACATTTCTTGTAGTGCTTCTGAATACTTTGTGTACGGTTCCCATGAGGATTACACAGTGAAATATAGCATAAATTGAGCAATGAAATGGTTCATTAATGTTCAATTTCGTACCAATTAAAATCATCTTTTATTTCGAGATCGCTGGAAAAAAACCCTAAGCAGGTACTTTTGAGCGCTCGTTCATTGGTGGAGCAATAAGGCTATTACCTCAAAATTTGTATAGGACTAGCGATTGAGACTAAATATATAAATGCAAAATCTCAGCACGATCGGAATAAAAGTCTGGAAATTATCTCGGAAATTATTCAAAAACTGAAATATGTAAAAACTTGAACTTGAAAAAAATCAAATTCTACGATTCTGATGATGCGATTTTCTTGATCTTTTGCATGAACATTCATCATATCGATCTTTATACACAAAATGAATTGAATCGGATATCTCGAAATATAGAAATTCTTCTTTTCAATATTCCAATTGAATTTTCTCTCTCTTGAAATTTTTCATGAACATTCAGTATATAAATTTTCACTCATAAAATAAACTTCACTCGAATTGGATATCTTGTTTTGGAAATATAAAGTTTCTTCTTTTCAATATTCCAATTGAATTTCTATGGTTCTGCTTACAGCATTTCGATTGTTTCCGTTTTGTCTGAGATATTGAGGAAAAAAATTTGAATGACCATATTTTTTGGAACACCCTGTACGATTTGGCTGGTTAACGAACTTAACCGAGGCAAACGGGTACCGAACTCATCCTGAAAATCTCAAGTTTCTAGGACAATCCCTTCAAAAGTTATCGTGCTAAAACCGCCGGGCGGACGGCCCAATGGACAGAATTCGATTTGACCACGAATTCGTCAGAGAGAGTCGAACCCTATCGTAATTGCAATTTCGTGCAATTCTGAATGAGCACTAGGAACTGTATTTTGAGCTCCTACTAATTTGGACATAGGTACAGTGAGCAGATTTGTCCATACAAAATATCAAATACAGATGCTTTAAGAGGGTAAAATCCAAAAGACATTTTTAAATGGGAAATAATATTCATGAGCCATTGAAATGAAGATATATTGTACTACAGTGAGCAGATTTGTCCATACAAAATATCAAATACAGATGCTTTAAGAGGGTAAAATCCAAAAGACATTTTTAAATGGGAAATAATATTCATGAGCCATTGAAATGAAGATATATTGTACTACAGTGAGCAGATTTGTCCATACAAAATATCAAATACAGATGCTTTAAGAGGGTAAAATCCAAAAGACATTTTTAAATGGGAAATAATATTCATGAGCCATTGAAATGAAGATATATTGTACTATTGCTTGATGTTTTCATTTTAAAGATAAACCAGGCGCGGTTCAAGGGGGGTGGACTGAGAGAACGTCCCCCCTCCAAGTCGCCCTCGACCATATAAAATTTTGCTGACATACTAAAATTAAAATAATTCCAGGACGGGCAAAAATTTAATTTGACCCAATTTGTGAATGAAGTTCTGATTGGGGGCTACTCAATTTAGTCAATTTGACATTGCCTAAAATACCAGTACCTTTTGGTTTTAGAATATCTAAAATTTACCCCCCACCCAAAAGTCGGGCATGGATCCGCGGCTGAGATAAACAACTCACCACAAGTAATGAAGGACTTTTCTCCTGTACAAAATGAGCCTATATAGTTCGTTCACGAAAGTTTGAACGCATAGTAGGCGTTTGTTTATTTATCTGAAGTTGGCAGTATTTGCTGTCATAACCAGAAAATAAACAACATAACCTAAAATTTTAATATACACAGTGGAATATGCCAAATTGTCATGGCCAATCGACAGCTCAAACTTTCGTGAACGGACTATATACATATACATATACGGCTAAGCGCTAAGATGTTCTTCCAATAGACGCAACTGAGACTTAAAAGGTTTTTTTAGTCATATTTCTCAAGACTTACCTGTTTCGTAGATAATAAAATATACATTAATGCTACTTTGATCCAGTAAAACCCATTGGGTCTTTGGTAAACATTGAAAAAAGGATCCGGGTTATAATTCAGAATTTTGTTCATAACTATACAAAATAGCGTAAAACTTGTGAATAACAGCTCAGTAACTCCCAACATGTTAACAACTTGTATATTCGTACATGGATCTATAAAACAATACGTACAGTAAGTAACTGTGAGTTGTTATAATAAAGCTCGTGATGATGATGAATAGATATTCCGAAGTGCATAATCTTATCTAATACTTGTCTTATTATTTGATAGAAGGAATAGGTACCTAATTGAGATTATGCAGGGGGATCGTCAAGGTTTGCATTTCTGATCACTGACGTTACATAGGATGAGGTAACAGCAGTCATAGTTTGAGGAAACAATGCTGAAGCTGTACGCTATAAACTTTGGTGAGTTTCTTGACAGATTTTCTTTCAGATTGTTCATTTCCTCTGCAAAGGGTGCAATTTTTTTTCCAGGAACATACCCTTTTTATTGTGTCCATCGAAAGATAATTTAATTCTGAATGTTATTTCTGAATACCATTTTTTTATTTCTTACCGTGAGGGACCTGCAGCGTGTTTTATGTTGATTCTATTCCAATAATTTTTTTTTGTATTGGGACAGTATACCCTGATTTAGAGACATAGATTATAACAGATTGATTGTTTTTCTTAAAACAAAAGAAACTTTGTTGCAAACTATTTCTTAATCATTATATTCATCAAATATTATATTTTATAACAATGATTTTTTTTATAATAAATATATAATTTATGTATGGATCATCATGGCCGGTACATAGAACATATGAATTGACATGTTGCATTTATTCTGAAAAATATATTCATTGTTATAAAATATAATATTTGATTAATATATTGATTAAGGAAAAGTTTGTTACAAAGTCTCTTTGATTTTAAGAAACACAATCTCTTAAGGCACACAGAATCAACAAAAAATACGCTGCAGATCGCTGACGGTAAGAAATAGAAAAAAATTATATCGAATTGGTCATACATAATAATCGGTCATGAGATATCTTTTTTTAAGGTTGGATAAAAAAATTAGTTTTTTGCTAGTATGTCAAAGGACCATAAAAATGACAAGTTTAATTCAATATGGCGGACGGTTTGAGACGCCGCATCGGTATGGCATGCGACTCCTCCATACTCTGGATATCGAATATATGATATAAAACAAGAACTACCTTTGAGCTCATTAGCATAATGTTGTCTATGCTCATTAGTCAGAGCCATAAATTCAAATTCAAAGAATTGCGCGGCGCAACGCCGACACCTGAGGGCAGCCATACTTGAGTTTCCGTGTTCTTGATAACACTATAACTTCTCAAAAAGCCTCACAATATCGCGAATGAGACGCCGTTTTTCTTGCTGGCTCCCGGTCTAATTGTTCGTTATTCCACATCTTGCAATTAAACCAGCTGTGCGAAGTGCGATTAAGGTTGACGCTCACTTGGACGAGACGAGACGAGACTAAGCGAAGTTTTCCGCAGGCACACGATTTGCATAGAATCAAATGGGTAGACGCTCACTTGGGAGGCGCGAAGCGAAGATCAGAATCGTTAGGCGCGAGGCAGATTAGACGCGCACTTGGACGAAGCGAAGCGGTCGGAAGGAACGCGTCGTTTTCCGCTGGGACTTTTGCATTGAAATAAATGGGTAGACACGCACCTAGGAGACGCGAAGCGAGGATCAGCGAGGTGGCGAGTCGTTGGTCGCCAGGAAGATCTTTGGGGCATGTGAGCGAAATTTCTCCGAGGCGACAAGTAGGTATCCGACGGCCGGGAAGTTCGGCGCGCTGTATTTCCAATTTTGTACTCGAATTTTGTCAATGGGGAAATACACAGTGATTTTTGAATTTGTGTGAAATGAGTTTGTTTTAAATGGCTCATGAGAGTGTTGGTTAGAATTTTCTCGATTGAGATGTGGAAAAACGAAATTTATATACAAAACGAACAACATTAATGTATTTTGTACAACTGTGAATGTGAATTCAAATCGTCTGAAGGATAGGTATTTTATTATGTAAATACAAAAAATATTGAGGAACCCTTCTTCCGAGAAATTAAAATATCTGATAGAATGGGAAAACTGTGGAATAATTCCTTTGAGGGATGGATATATGATATGCAAACATTGAACTTTTGATTACTACTTGCTTTGTTTTTTAATCGGTTTTTTAAGAGAAAATAAGGATTTTGTATCAATTATTTATATTTAATTGTATTCCTGGATGAAGAACTACGAGGATTTCATTGGAGAATTCCCAATTAAAACATGATCATTACCAAAACACGATTCTTACAAATGTTTCATGGCAGACCAAGGCCGTAGCGAGGGGGGGGTCCGGACCCCATTGGACCTGAAAGTACAGGACTAGAAAAATTGTCATTCTGTCATTCGGTGGACCCCCCGAAATTTTTGTCTAGCTACGGCCTTGTGGCTGACCATACCCAAAAATAACCAGGGACAGCGCCAGAGATTTTACCGCCAAAAGTATATTCAGAATAAATTGAATATAAATTAGTCTGATTTGAAGCTTATACAGGTAAGCGGTATGCAGCAAGGTAATAAAAATGCAACTTCCCAGAACTTATTACTGGAAATTTTTCGATATTGTCGTAGGAAAAGTATTTTTTTCTGAAATCACCAGAATGAAGGAATTAGATTAATACTAAATTTTTTCAATCGGTTAAAGAGATGATAAACATTTCGTATCAATGGTTTTATATATACTTTTAAAAAAAATAACTCTCGGTTTTTGTCACCCTCCGCTTCTCGTTGGAAGACAACATAACCTCGATCTAAAATCTAGTACTTTTTTCCCTTGTATAATACATAATTTTTTCATTCCTATATGAAGGTGGGACGACGAAGCTATTAAAACAAGATTATGACCAAAAACACGATTCGAACAATAGCTTGTTCATTCGGGTAGTCAGCATGCAGCATGGGTAATAAAAATTTATTGCGGCCCAAAAATAGGGGGAATTTCTTCCGATGGCTGATCGTCGCATCGCTTCGTCCAAGTGCGCGGTCCCAGGCGAACTAACGCGTCGCTTAGTCTCGTCTCGTCTCGTCCAAGTGAGCGTCAACCTTTAGCCGTCCGAACGATAACCGCGAGCGCCTTTGAGTTCGCCAGAAAGACCGACGCCCGGATGGATCGGGTCGAACGTTGAGACTTATGTACTAACTGTAGATAGGCTTCAAAGATTATAGGACGAGACAGACGATCGTCACGTCCTTTGTCTAAGGTCTCGTCCAATAATATCTCGAAAGGTTTAAATCAGGAGCTGAACTAATATGAAGAAAAAATGTATCAGCAGGTTAACCTACAAGAACAAAAGAATAAACAAAAAGATTAGCTACCCATTTAAAAGTGTTTCCCAAAAAGTCCGCAAAAAGGCCATTTCTCTCTCTGACAAAAGTTTCGTGCAGAAAAGTTATGCTTTGAAAAGGAATGTTAACCTCGAAAAACTTTGCCGTTGGGAGTGGACAGAGATGTCAATTATGACAGTTTTGAATCAAAGATTATATAGTATATCTATACTCTATAATCTATGTTTTGAATAAAATTGCTCTCATGTCAATGAAAATTTTATATTATGCAACGAGAGTATAATGATAGCTAGATAGATAGAGTGGCTCAAATTACCGTTTGAATAAAAGACATTATACGCGAGTAGTATACTATATACTTTATCCGGAGGACTTATTATACATATTTATTATTTTGCTCAAATGTATGTGTCAGTCATTGTATTGATTGTCACGAATGAGAGTTCCTCATTTCTATTTCAGTTAGAGGTTGTCAGCAAATAACAACAAATTTAAATCATAGTAACTTTATTATACAATGCAAAAGAGTCTCTCCCGAGAACCCTTAATAATAATATACAATAAATACCAAATATGCAAATCTATTGGTCCTAACATTTGAAAAAGTACATACATCTTCTTTCAGACAATAATAAATAAGATTCTGCTTCAATATACATCGCCAATGATAAAAAACAAATCAATCTTATAGTAACAGCACTAAACAAATAATGGCTTTGGATAACATTTTTTTACAAAAATACTCGCTGCGACCAGTATTTCCCAGTATTCTGGTTAAATTTAAGTAATATTCATAGATCGAGTACAAAAAGAGGAAAACAGTTAAGAAATAATTTATGAAATCTTCTTAGTTCCATAATTTCATACTCTTTCTCTATACCAAGTTCCAGTTAACATAACTGGATTATTATTCTTCACCAATACTCTTATACCATGGACAACATATCAGTACTCAAATATTCAAATTTTTTTAATATATAAAAAATTAAAATTTATACAAGTCATAAACAGAATACAAAAACTATACAGTCACAATAAAATTCACAAAAACGCACTAAGATGGAATTCTCAGCTTATAACAGCTTACGCAATATTTGCGTGGAATAAAATCTAAGTCTCAAAGTGTTGTAAATTTTGCAAACGGAGGTTTCACTTGATCACTCTGTAACATTGGAGATAATATTAGAACGAGAAATCAAATGATGTAGTAAATAGTTTGCAGCACTACTATTTCTTGAAACTCCTAGCATCTAAAGCAGAAGGAGCTCTAGACATTATCGATTTCTTCAAAAATCACAACGCTTCGGGGTGATATTTTAAAAGAGTTCATCTCATAAGGGTCCACTCGAGGAACTAGTGCATTCGTCTTCTGAGTTACTCTCCGAGACCAGAGCCTCTCCAGCTAGGTGTTTAGGTCTGGGTAAAGGCTGTATCCCAGTTTTATCTCCTAGCTCGGAAGGCAACGCTGGCAACAACAAATCCATCGTATGATCGTCTAAAAAATCTAAATCAACATCATCCGTTTTTCGATTTTCGTGCGATGTATCCAGTTTTTGATTGGAACAATGATAAGGCGAGGGTGAACTGCTATTATCAGAAAAGTTGAAATCTGAAAATTCGTTGTCGCCGTTTCTCGAAGATACTGAACGTGAACGGTTCTGGTATTCGATCGTAGAAGATATCAAGGAGCTTGCAGACGAGCTTTGACTCAACGGGTTTCCTTTATTCCTGGGCTTCTTCATGCCAGGCGATTTTGTTGGGGTATTTTTCTGATTCAGGGAATTCCTGAAGCTCCTACGGACCAATCTTGAGGCCACCACTTCTGGACTCTCGTCCAAATCCAACACGTAAGATACGGAATCGGACTTTTCGACAACACCTTTAACCCTTGGCGAGTGTGGGGGTGATTCATCATCATCTATGGAATTTCTCGACTTCTTTGGTTTCTTTCCAAATTCTGCGCCGGTACTGCTTCTGCCAATGGGATAAAAGTTCTTGAAAGATAGGTTTAAACTTGTGTTTGAACTGTACTTTTCGCTGTTGAAACTTGAGGACAGATACTGCTCGTTCTTGATGCCGATTTCATCGTTGGTCTGTTCCAGGATTTTGGTTATAACTCTTTGTTGTGCTCTAGCTTCCATTGGAGTTCCTCGTTGCGCAAGGATATGTTTCTCTTCTGTTTCGCCTCTTCTTGGAGCAACTGTTCTAATCTTTTGTTCTCTGACTGGAGTGTCCTGAAAATGTAAAAAATGAGCAATATCAGTTAGAAACGATTAGGATGACGTAAGCAGTTATAGAGTAATGAAAACTCTTAGAATGAGTAGCAGATTAAGCAAAAAATGGCTAACAGAGACTCTGTGAATAAAAAATGAAGTAAGCAGGGAAGGACAGTTATTGAATAGTAGAAAATGGGTGCAAAAAATAAGTAAATTTCATACATTTCAAAGTCGTTTTTCCTCTGTAGTTGCAGTTGTAGGTCTTCGCATCTAGCTTGGAGCAAGGAAGCTTTTTCTTCGCAGCCTGTCAATACTTCTGCTCGGTGATTGGCCTCAGCTAAGGACTTCCTCAAGTCCGATACCTCACACTGTTTGAGCTCCAAAACAACTCGTAATGACTCCACCTCCTATAAAACAAGAATCAAGTAATATTGCTTGATATTTGAATGATTTTCCATGCTAACAATTCAAATCATTCATCGAATTTTCCCGGAGATGTAATGTTGTTCTTGAACTGAAGAGGTTTTAATATTGATATTGAGATATCAAAAATACATTTTGCTTTATGATCTTTGCATTTCAGACTATGCCATTATTGAAACAAGATTAAGACGTAGAAACGTATAGGTACGTTAGTGAATAAGAGAATAAGTGTCAGTTGCAGGAACGCCCATTAAAATTTAAAGGTCCGTTAAACTCTTAATCCTCCATTATTACAAGGAACTAATGGAGGATTAAGGGTTTAATGGACCTTTAAATTTTAATGGACGTTTCTGCAAATGAGCATTAGTGTGATAAACTGCAGTGGTAATTCAGCACAAAAAATAATGACATTATGATATATCAATTTGTTACCAAATGCTTCGTTTTCCTATATACGGCATGTTAAAGTTTACTTGAAAACTGACCATTAATTTATTACTCTGAAACCGGTCTAGATATGCGAATAAAATTTAGTGGTTTCAAGCTTTTTCTGACATGCAATTGAGAATTTTGTAATCATCATGGCCGCGCTTACAGAAAATGATCTCAATTTCTTCAAAAATTGCCATTAAGATATTTCAAACTCAGGTATACTGACACCAGTTGCGACAAAAAACCTTTATGGCTTTTATAGGGCACCGTTTTTGAGCGCTCGTTCAACTCAAACGAGTGCTATATCGTTTACCCCAAATGTCTGTAATTTTGGAATTTTGAGCGGAAAATGGTTTCAAACTTATGGGATTCGATTCCCTGATATATCGTACTATAAAATATGGCCATTCAAAATTTTTGTTCCACAATATCTCAGACAAACGAAACCAATCGAAATGAAATTATGCAAGATGCTCATAATAAACCCCATGCAAATTTTGTGGCCAGTGTTGATAGAACCATTCAATTGGAATATTGGGAAGAGAAACTTCATATTTCCATAACAAGACATCCAATTAGAGTAAAATTTTGTGTATGAAGATTGATATACTGAGTGTTCATGCGAAATTTCAAGAGGATCGCATAATCAGAACCATATTATAATCTAATTCTTCTAATTGTGAAGTTTCTGAATAATTTCCAGAATATTATTCCGATCGTGCTGAAATTTTGCATTTATAAATTAAGTATCAATCTTAAGTCGTATACAAAAGTTTGAGGTAATAGCCTCATTACTCCACCAATGAACGAGCGCTCAAAAGCACCTGATCTGGCTTTCTTTCTGAAGTTTCGCACTTATTCACTAGCGCCCTGCATAGTTCTTTAGAATTAAAAAAATTGGTATACCTAATACGCAGCTTCTATCATTTCAGAATCGAGCCGCACTTATTAAAGAGACAAATACAAATAATCGAAGAAATACAAGATAAAGGGGAGACAGGCATATCCCAATTTTTGATCGATTTTAGGATGCATATTCAAAAATACGGTATTAGTCAGGGTGTCCCATTACTCGACGTCAACCCGGAACCGGTGAAAAGGCAAGTAATGCTGGTTATCAGAAAAATATAGAAAAAATCTAAGTTGCATGATTTTAAAATAATGCGCATTTAAAAAAACACGCAAAATTCCACACCCTGTGGCGGTCTTTCGCTCCTGTTGCCACAAATATCAACTGTTTCCAATTTTTTCTTTGCTGTGTAACCTTGAATAATGCTTGTCTAAACTGTAATCAAAATTTTGATACCAGCTGATCTAGGTTTCATAAAAATAGGGCTTACTTCTCTCAGAAAAAAAATTCGAAATAAACAATTGCCTAGTTTCAACTGACTGTATTGACTTGTATTTGATTTTTTCAAAAGTTGGCGCATTTAGTGAGGATTCCAAAATGGTATAATACTTGTTTAATTGCAGCTGCCGTAGTTCAAATTCATTTTCGATTGCCTTTGAATACACTTTTTCGTTAACTGCTTCCCAGTAATAGAGTCCAATGGGTTCAAGTCCGGTGAACGGCCGGCCACGAGATTGGACCAAAAGTCCGATCCATCTTCCTGGAAAAAATGTTACCAGAAAAAGAAATTTTCAGAGAAATTTCTCAGGAAAAATTTTTTCTGTAAAAATTATTTTCTCTGCAAATTTTTTTTTCTGATAACATTTTTTCCCGGAAGATGGATCGGACTTTCTGTCCAATCTCGTGGCCGGGCTGTTCACCGGACTTGAACCCATTGGACTCTATTACTGGGAAGCAGTTAACGAAAAAGTGTATTCAAAGGCAATCGAAAATAAATTTGAACTACGGCAGCTGCAATTAAACAAGTATTATACCATTTTGGAATCCTTACTAAATGCGCCAACTTTTGACAAAACATGCCAGACTTACGTAGTACATTTTTTTTTCAATACAGTCAGTTGAAACTTGTCAATTGTTTATTTTGAATTTTTTTTCTGAGAAGTAAGCCCTATTTTTATGAAACCTAGAGCAGCTGGTATCAAAATTTTGATTACAGTTTAGACAAGCATTATTCAAGGTTACACAGCAAAGAAAAAGTTGGAAAAAGTTGATATTTGTGGCACAGGAGCGAAAAGACTGCCACAGGGTGTGGAATTTTGCGTGTTTTTTTTAAATGCTCATTATTATAAAATCATGCAACTTAGATTTTTTTTTATATTTTTCTGACAACCAGCATTACTTGCCTTTTCTCCCGGTTCCAGGTTGACGTCGAGTAATGGGACACCCTGTATAACGCTACATCTCAATGGAACCCAGTGGAACGTATTCACATTTATATTCTATCAAATAATAATGTTCCTGAATAAAAAAGTATGACAGCTTGTACATACCTGAACACCAATACCTTCCCTTCACCATAACTAATCAATCTTTTATTCTCTTCGGCAATTCTCGATCTCTATCTCTTCCTTTCCAGTTTGCTGACGTCCTCTCTACAGGCTGCCAACTCTTGCTTAAACTTCATATTTTCCCTAGACATTAAGTTTATTTGTTCCTTTAGTAACTTTTCTTTGGCTTCGTAGTCTTCTTTGATCCGTAAACTCTCGTGTTTGGCGCTCCTTATTTCCTCATTTTTCTCATCTATGTCTTCCCGATGGCCTCGTTCTCCTCTCGAAGGATATCGAGAGATTCTGCGTGACTTTGCTGCAGTTTTTCGAATTCCTTTTTGAAGGTGTGCAGTTTTCCTCGTAGTATCGTCGGAGATCGGCCTTGGAGCGTTCATATGATTGGTTAGTTTTTCTTCGTGTTGTCCCTCTTCTGATTTGCAACTGGAAAAAATATTATATTTTTATATCTATATTTATTTTGAGTTCGTTTATTATTATACAGGGTCTCAGTGAAATGTATCCACGACTATTGTAAAATCCGTCCATTGTACGTCTCTGTGCTCGGCCTTAATAATACCCATTAATCACAAGGGAATAATGAGATTACAATTCACTGCTCTCAAATGCTTCATAGATTTAGCTTTGATATAATATTCTTTAAATGGGTATTTCTCCAATATTCTAAAGTACTCCAACTAACAATATGGGAAAACCTTGTCAATCGAGGGCCAAATCTACTTTCATTATATCAATTGAAGCTAGCTTTTTTTATTACAAAATATACAAAGACCAGTTCTCCAAAAATTTCTCATGTGACAACTTAACTTTTTCCACGCTTGTCTAAGTGCGAGTCCACAATGGCGTACCGACCCTAGCCCATCGCACCACGATGTCATCAAATGACGTATTTACTTTGTAACAAACTTCAAATATCGACATCGCGGTGCGATGGCTAGGGTCGGTGCGCCGTTGTGGACTCGCACTTAGAAGGTTCCTGTCGCAGTCGCCAAATGTTAAAATCTTCAAGAAATATATTCAGTAGTCGTGGATAAAGTATAGTATGCTACTCGCGTATAATGGCTGTTATTCATTCGGTGATTTGGGCCACTCGCCTACGGCTCGTGGTCTAAGCTTCACCTCGAGAATATAGATATCGTTATACGCTCCTTACATAATATAATATAATCCTATTATGCAGATTATTTCCATTTTCTTAATTTTCGCTAATCAGAAAAGCGCAATTTTGAATTATAATTGGTTACTAGAGTTTACCAGCGACAAAACTTGAAAGTTGTTCTCAAATTAATGCCTATACATAATGCATGCTTAATAATCTGTTACTCAAGAAATAACATTCTTATCAAAACATTTGCTCATCTAATTTTTCCGGTGAAAAGAATGGAAAAAACACAATGGAAAGTGAAATCTTTCAAAGAAAAGCATTCATCGATGCAAAACTCCTCTTCTTCGAAAAGAATATACGTGTTTTTTCGAGTTTTCTCGGACAAATTAGATGCCTTTATTATATTACTTACGAAAAACGTGGCCGATTTTTGACCGTTGGTAAAGATGTTTGAACAAAGTTATTTGAGCATGAAAGATGAATTTTCTCGAAAACGGTCTTATCTTTTTGTGTAGAAAACATTGGCGATCAAGATGAGCCTATTAAAAATCATAAAATTTCCATTGGCGCAAAAGTTGGGAAGAAAAACACCAACCTATTCCGTATAAAAACTTGTTAATTACGAATAGAAAATGCTCACGAAAGCTGTTTTTTGTACGAAAAGGTTCCAGAGATATTCACATTTTTCTTTAAATTCAACACCCTGTATCTCGAAAACGATGCGTTTTAGTGGGTAAGTTAGTAAAATCTTTCGTTCATATTGTTGGACGAGCTCATTCTGAAGTTTGTTGCACTTATTATTCAATAACATCTTGTAAACATATATAAAATTCAGTGGAATAAAGGTAACGTCGGAATCTACCGTGCGCTTGTTCATAATGGAAAAATAATAATCAAAAATTGATCATACTCAGTACCTACTCAGAATTCTTTGCCATACAGAGAATTTCAATCAATCGGACTATATATCAAAATTCGCCAATTTCCAATTGTACTTTCTGAGAATCTAATGATAGCGATTAGAAATATATTCCTGGGAGTATTCAATAATTATCTCACGAAATTTCTATTTTCTTATGGGTTAATTTGCCTAAAATAATCTGCAACTTTTCACCATTCAAATATTTTGTCCCACAGCACTGTTGTCACTTATATAATTTTCTTCATAAAAAGCAGTACTCACTTTGGGATAATTGAATTTGATGAGTGTCTACCAATTGGGCAATTTCTTCCTGCCACCTATTTCTCTCTTCTTCTAATGATAACGCATATTTTTCTTTTTCTTGTATTAGCTGTTCCTCAATCCTTTTAATTTTCGATTTGAGATTAGGAACTTCGAATGCTTGTACCTGTGAAATGAAAAAGAATGACTGGTGTTACCACAAAAAATGAATCCTGTGTAGTAGAAAAAAATCTTTTTTTACTAGAAAAGACAACATTTTATTGGAAAATACGGAATGTTGAAAATTTCGCTATTTTAGCTAATTGTTACAAAGTTATTGATAATTATTCGAGTCAATCAGAATAATAATTAATTTTAAACTAGCAGCTTGGCCTTGGTAATCACAAAACAAACAGAAAAGATAGATTTGAGAATCTGAACTTCATTGTTCTCTGTATTTTCTTTTTTTTTAGTGTGAATTATATGAGAAGTTTTAGATGTTGCAAACCAGATATTGTTTCCATTCTTTTCAGAGAAAATTATCATTATTCGTATAATACTATTTTCTTAGCACACCACAGTTCCTGGGAAATGTGAAGAAATAAATCGATAATTTTTTTTATTTTTTTTTGTATGCCGACTGAAATGCGAAACAGTTTATTTCAAAGAGGAGGCCTCTTTCAGCGATAATCTGAAATTTTTTTGGATATTCCAAATTTTTGTTTGAAATACTGCGAAGGTATTATTAGACAAAATACTTTTCATATCCTCATTGAAAGATCCAAAAAAATATATTTCCTGCATCGAAAATTTTTGACTAGGTATTCCAGAAAAGAGTAAAATCGATTACATCTCAAAATTCGTATTTTCCTATATGCAAATTGGAATGCAAAAATATTGAATGATTCAAAAGAGGTATGATTCAGGTTTGCTTCATCACAATAATTATTATACATATTTCAACAGTATTTACTCGAAATACTCACGTTAAATACTAAATGCTGAACTAAAATAGCTAAGGCTTCTGCAGTCTTTGGGGCTGGTTTGGTAGCTGCTCTTGACAGCGTTGGAGAACGCACCACAGGAGATATCCTTCCTCCCTTTACTGTATTTCTACCATTTTCTGAAAGAAAAATATTTCATCAGTTTTTCTCCACCACTGAATCGCCTAAATACCTAAATTATTTATCCAACTGTCTGCTAATAAAATCAATTCTTTTTCGTCGTTTTTATATATCGATACAGCATCAGAGTTTTTATGGGTATTAATTTTTGAGTATTTCAAGATACTCGAAAAGGTTCATGTCAGTTTGAAAGTCAGAATGATATGATGAATAAAAGTCACAGAAATGCGGAAGAAAAGAATTATTGCTATTTTTTAGCAACATAAATTTTATTATCCGTTATAGGCCAAGGGCCTGTGCTTGCCAGATAATACTTTTATTATCAATAAATAAAATGCTTCGAACAAAGCAATAGTCAGGATGATTATGAAGACTTGAGAGAACGCTCGAAGAAACTGAGTGCGAACAGGTGGTAAGTATAAAAAAGTAACTTGCATGGCTTGAATGTGTGAAGATTGATTATTATCATATGCTGATTTTCATGTAAACATTTACAGAATACTCTTAATAATTGAAAATCAATATGGCCAGGTGCCGTATTCTCGAGAAGTGATAGTCCAAAACGTATAGTCCGTTCACGAAAGGTTGAGCACATAGTAGGCGTTTCTTTATTAATCTGAAGTTGGCAGTATTTGCTGCCATAACGTAAAATAAAGTAAACGTTGCCGAATGTACCCGACGAGCTTGCGAGTTGTCAGACAACTCTATGCAATATTGACACATTGCGTATCAATCTGACAAGAAAATAAAGGACATAACCTAAAATTTTAATATACAGAGTGGAATATGCCAAATTTCCATGGCCAACCGACGGCTCAACCTTTCGTGAATGGACTATATACGAACTTCATTGCGCGGTGTGCATTTTTGCAGGTAAAACAGGGACTCGCGCAACGAAGTTCGTATACGTTTTCGAATATCACTTGTCGAGAATACGGCACCCGGTCGTCTTCATCTTCGAAGGAATCGTTTGAAAATATCGATATAGGTAAGTGTATCATATTCTGAGTTGTTATTTTTATGCTTATTCACTACTATGTATTTGTCGAATTATTTTCTGAATTCATTTTCATTGATTAGAGAATTGTAACAAAATTACACTTGACAACATAAGAAAACTAAAGGGTTTTCCAATAAGAGGTATTATTTTGGATAGACCGCCATTTCCGTAGATGTCACGTTTAAAGTTGTCATTTTTTGACATTTGACAAGTAGAAACTACGCCATTAATTAAAAGGAACGATACACGCTTGAACAGCGCATTGAAATTATTAAAATTCACTATAAAAATGATGAAAATTTGGCACAGACGGTTCGTAAAACTCGAACATTTTTGGGTCGTCGTGAAGCAAACAATTGGTGAAAAAATTCGAGCTGTTAGGACAAGTTAATGACGTGAAGAATGAAACCCGTGCACGTCGCTCTAGAACAGCCGGGAATATTTCTGCTATAGCCGAAAGTGTTGAAGAAAACCCAGGTTTGTCCATTCTCTATGTTTCTAAATCAAGGAAAAAATAAATGAAATAGAATTAGGTATGTTCCTGCAGAAAAAAAATGATAGATCCGCGACGCCAGGCGTCTTAATTCTTTTATCCGACTTTTACGCACATCTCAAGTCAACATTGTATTGTACAAAATACCGTCAACAGAATAAAAAAAATTGATGCCTTTTCGAGAAGAATAAGGTTACCAAGATAAATGAATCACCCTGCACATTTCCGTAAGAATTCCAAGCATATGTGGATTTATACCTAATTGGTGTTTCGTTTGAAATATTCAACCAATTTGTAACTGACACGTTTTCAAATTAACCTGATAATACTCATTTCCGTTTCAGCAAATTGGTTTATTTATTGTTGTTTCGGTTGAAGCAATCTATTTGAAAATTATCGTGTAATATTTCAACTTCATTTTATCACTACTCACTAAAACAGAGAGTGCCTTTTTATAGAATCATCACTATTCCCCACCCACAATTTAATCAGAGTAGGACTCAGGACTAGACCGCCAAACGATAGAAAAAGTTCGAAACAATTCTTCTTTCATAATATCTTAGATCCTTGGGTTTCGAGTCGCAGTTATAATAAATACAATGAAAAATAATCGCGTAGATTCATAAAAAAATTGATAAAAACTTTTTTGGCTCCGATCGTGGTAACAGCGGACCGTCAGCACGATAACTTCCGAAAGAAACAATTCGACATTTTGAAGTACTCTTCTTGACTAAACGATGTTCACACTAGATGGAAGTTATTCATTCTTTTTCTTCCGATATGTACTTTCGAACATCAGATGCAAATAACAGATTAAGTACCATCGAATTTTGCACTTTTGAATTAATGTAGCTTAATCAAAAATCGTAAATTTTTCTATCAGCAGAAGATTGCAATTTTTGTAAACCTTATTTTGTGGACACTCTATTATAATTTTTTTTCATTAAAAACTTTATAGGATTTCACTGCCAGTCTCTGAAAATTAATTAATTGAAAAAATTTTAATTATTGCCCTGAAACAGAAATCGGAAATTTTTCTGTCGGCAGAAGATTGCAATTTTTGTAAACCTTATTTTATGGACACTCTATTATAGTTTTTTTTTTCTAAAAACTTTTATAGGTTTTCACTCCCAGTCTCTGAAACAGAAATAATTGAAATTTTTTAATTATTTCCCTGAAGCAGAAATAATTAAAATTTTTTTAATTATTTCTGACTGAAAGTGAAAACCTATAAAGTTTTAAGGAAAAAAAATATAATAGAGTGCCCATAAAATATGGTTTACAAAAATTGCAATCTTCTGCTGACAGAAAAATTTCCGATTTCTGTTTCAGGGAAATAATTAAACAATTTTTAATTATTTCTGTTTCAATGACTGGGAGTCCATAAAATAAGGTTTACAAAAATTGCAATCTTCTGCTGAAATGCAGAATCCTTCCAGAATATATTTCAATCGATACTCTATTATGTATACATCTATTTCGAGGAAGAAAATTTTGCACAAGGCGTTTTATCGGTAATGAGCAACTTAAGGATAAATTTTGACGTGATGAGATTTCTAGTTTCGAAGAACAATAATAGTCATTTAATCAACTAGGTTATTAAAGACCATTAGTCGCTCGATTAATAACCGAGTTGATTACAAGATTATTCCGACAATCTCAATATGATTGTTTATAAATACTTGATTGAAATACATTCTCATTTTTCACAAGACATACATTTGACATAATTATTTTCTATGATTTCTACATTTTTATATTGAATTCAACTTCCCTCAAATGAATGATCGTGGCAGAAATTTATCAAACAAGTTTTCTTTTATATTGTTCACCTATTTTATTTCTGTTTTTTACTGCAGCTGTTATTTTTATAATTATTAAGACACAGTTGAAGGGTTTAGAGTATAAGTACATCGACTCTTTAGCCTGATTTAATAATAATGGTCCATTTTAACGATGATTTATCATATTTTAATGTATGATTATCATTGGCACCCGAATAAAAAGTATGCAAAAGCAATAATAAAATTCAACGTTTAAAAAGTTCGAAGTCGGCCATATTGGTGTGTCCCTTCTTTGTTTTGTGTTGTTTTGTTTACGTGACACTTGTCAAACGTTAGGCTTCCTCCACTTCCTTACATCCATGGGAATATGCCAAATTTCATGGCCAACCGACGGCTCAACCTTTCGTGAACGGACTATAGGTAGCTTAAATATATTTTGCTTTGAAAATAATTTGAATGTTCATATTTCTTAGGTGATAACCACGAACAAAAAAACTAATTTCTTGAATCACCTGAAGGAAGAAGAAAAATGATCCTCTTATTTTTTGGACACTTTAAAAAAATATATCCGATTCCTCTCTTGTATCGAGTCCAACACTGTCCAAACTCGTTCTCCGCATGCTTTTCGCTCTTGTCGATCAATGAAAATTCTGGACAAAAATATATTTCACTGATACGTTGCAGCTCTGAAACTCATTAAAACACCTAATTACTTTAATGGAACCTCAACTGGTTTTGCATTAATGAATTAGATGCGATACCGCTGGGCGTAAACACAACACTTAAATGTCGATGGTTCGATATTGATGGCTGTAATAATCATAAATGACGTCGATAAATGAGCGTTCTGAACGTTCCAAAATTAAAGTTCAAATTTATTTTCAGATCAATAATGTGTATGATGTATGATATGTTCGGGTACATGATCCAAAATATAATTATTCCTAAACATGATTCGTGCTTATATCGTTTTGCCAAAATGTCTGTAATTTTTGAATTTTCGAGCCGAAAATGGTCTAAAACGATAGGGTAGATTGATAAACTGACAGATCATGCAACATTTCAAGAGGATCGCATTATCTGAACCAAAGAAAATTCAATTGGAATATTGAAAAGAGGAATATCTATATTTCCATAACGAGATATCCGATTCGAGTGAATTTTATTTTGTGAATGAAGATTGATATACAGAATGTTCATGCTGAATTTGAAAAGGATCGCATTATCTGAACCAAAGAAAGAAAATTCAATTGGAATATTGAAAAGAGGCTCTATATTTCCATAACGAGATATCCGATTCGAGTGAATTTTATTTTGTGAATGAAGATTGATATACTGAAAGTTCATGCAAAATTTTAAGAGGATCGCATTTTCTGAACCCAAAAAAAATTCAATTGGAATATTGAAAAGAGGAATCTCTATATTTCCATAACGATATATCTGATTCGAGTAAAATCTATTTTGTGAATGAAGATTGATATACAGAATGTTCATGCAAAATTTAAAGAGGATCGCATCATGAGAACTATATAGAATTTATTTTTTTTAATTATCAAGTTTTTCCATATTTCAGTTTTTTA
Source organism: Propylea japonica (assembly GCA_013421045.1). Taxonomy (NCBI): domain Eukaryota; kingdom Metazoa; phylum Arthropoda; class Insecta; order Coleoptera; family Coccinellidae; genus Propylea; species Propylea japonica. The sequence goes on along the minus strand of CM024245.1, from coordinate 32,126,792 downwards.
ATAATTTCAAGAATATTATTCCGATCGTGCTGAGATTTTGCATTTATATATTTTTTCTGTGACGGGAAAAACTGTGACATTTCATATCTCTTGACAGGTCACAAAATATGACTTTTTACGAAATTACTTTTTTCCCTGTCAAAAAAGTGAGTGTCTATGTATCCGGGAAAAAAGTACTCAATTTTTTCCCGAGGGCAAAAAAGTAATTTCGTGAAAGGTTATATCCGCTTCGCGTCGGGAGACAACATAACCTCGAGCTAAAATCTATTTTTTTCCCTTGTATAATAAATAACTATTATTATCAATTTCAAGTTCAATACAAAATTCTGAGGTTATAGCCTCATTGCTCCACCAATGAACGAGCACTCAAAAGCTGCATAGAGTTTTCTTCTTTATTTTTGAATTTTCAGTTTTTACATGATACTGATCCTAAAGCCAAATGAAATTGACATGTTTAGTCCGTTCACGAAAGTTTGAGCCGTTGGTTGGCCATGGAAATTTGGCATATTCCACTGTGCATTGATTGCAATGTTGTCAAAATTGCATAGAGTTCTCTGTTAACTCGCAAGTTCTTCGGACGATACCGGGTACATTCGGCAACGTTGACTTTATTTTACGTTATTACAGCTATAGGTAATAATTGTTGGAGTACTATTTAGAATTTAAAAATGTGAACCCCTCATATTGACATCTAAGAATTGCTGATGGTAAAACCTTAGACTATATACTTAGTCTAAGGGTAAAACATATAAATGTATTTAATAGTAATTAATTTCTTAACTCATTATTTACTAGACACGTTTGCGTTAGCAGAAGGGAAAGAAATCTCCGAATTTGAAATCCGTGAATAAAGTATTATTTTGAACTCAGCAATACGACATACATTATTTTCGACCTACTCTATCTTATGTAATCGTGGCAGTGTATACGACATATTATTTTTAGAATGAATACAAGCCAAGTTCACAGGTACTTCCCATATTCGTTTCTGTCCAACGTATACTAATAATAACATTGTGTTTATTGTTTCGAAAAAAATGCTAATCATCCACTTTGTCACTTTCATTCATTATGTTCTGTTTGGAGGTTGTATTTTGAAACATTTCACTTTGAATTGCTTGAAACTTCTATTCATTTTATTGAACGGATTACACATTGACAGTTTTTAAACTGTGAGGATTTTCGATATTGGATTAAAAATTAATTACTTGAAATGGCGAGTGAAAAATTAGATAGGTATATTTTTAACATCATTCTGAATTCTATCATATGAAAAAAAAGCTATCCACGACTACTATATAATCTATCCATTTTACGTCTGTGTGCTCGGCCTAAATAATATTAATCACAAGTGATTAATGAGATATAATTCACTGATGTCAGATGCTTCATAGATTTTTTAGCTTTGATATAATATTCTTTAAATTGGTATTTCTTCAGTATTCTAAAGTACTCCAACTAAAAAATATGGGTAAACCTTGTCAATCGAGGGCCAAATCTACTTTTATTATATGAATTAGAGTATTTTTTATTACAAAATATACAATGACCAGGGGCCTATTGCACCAAATCAGAATGCAAAGTGGAAAGTTGCGAAGTATTTTGGTGCAATAGGCCCCTTTTCTCCGAAAATTTCTCATGTGTCAACTTGACTTTTTCCACGCTTGTCATAGAAGGGTCTTGTCGCGGTCGCCAAATGTTGAAATCTTCAAGAAATATATTCAGTAGTCGTGGATAAAGTATAGTATGCTACTCGCGTATAATGGCTGTTATTCGCTCGGTGATATTGGCCTAAACTGCACCTCGTGAATAATAGCTATCATTATACGCTCGTTGCATAATATACTATTATTTGAACATACTGGAAATGCCCATTTGAACAACAATAAAGTTAAGTATTGAATTACTTTTCATTTCAGAGATATTCCAGTTGGTTTAAAATGAGCACTGTGTATAATTTCATTATGAAGTGAGAGTGAACGTGTTACTAATAAAAATCGATCAGGAACATAAACAATTAAAAGCAACATTTCAGTACATTAATAACAGACATCGATTTGAAATTTATTATCGCCTGTGGAGGATTTTCGAGTCGTGCATTATCTAACTTATATCCTTTTGTTATTATACAACGCCCTCGACTATATGTGGGGTCTTTACCGACTCCCTTTTTTATTTTTTTTCCTCACGATGCTATTCCTCGTGAGTGCAGAATCCTTTCAGTAAACTCTCATAACAGTCCTTCATTCTTGAAGGTGAAGATCGCATAGGGGAAAGGCAAAGAGCATGAGAATTCTTCGGGTTGAATTTCACGAGTTCAACTTTTTTATGGCATGAATGGGAAGGTTCAGTCCTTGAATAGTTATTAAGTACTTCGAGAATAATGGCCCCAGAGCATCGTGGAAATGGAAGCAGTGCGTGAATAAATGATGATGGTAGCTCGGATATTGTTTGCCTCCAGATGAGATGATGTTATTTGAAGAGTTTTATGTGAATGTATAGTAGGTTTTCACACGATGTTATAGTAGAAACAATACATTGTTATCTGTTTACAGGAAAGGTTTTACTTTGAAATAAGTCAGGTAGCCACAACAATCTGTAACGAATTCTGAAACGGTTATCGAATATAATTTCAATTTTAGAGAAATTCCGACCTGTAAATTCTTTTCGAATCTCAGCATAAAACCTGATCATTTTCGGGGTAAAAGTTTTGAAGGAATAAGCAGAAAGATGAGGTTCCTGTCAAATTGATGAAAAAAAAAATTCGAAGATCATGATCATAGACAAACTAAAAAATTAGATGAGCCACTCGTATATTCCGCGCCATCTGTCGGAGGAGGAGACTAATACACGAAAAAATTATTTTCAATTTGATGATTGTCGTTGCAGTCATGGAAATCCTATCGAGAAAATAGTAAGTATAGTCCATTCACGAAAGGTTGAGCCGTCGGTTGGTCATGATAATTGACATATTCCACTGTGTATATTAAAATTTTAGGTTATGATGTTTATTTTCTTGTCAGATTGATGAGCAATGTTGTCAATATTGCATAGAGTTGTCCAACAGAACATATGAGTTGTCTGATAACTCGCAAGCTCGTTGGACGAGGCCGGGTACATCCGGCAACATTGAATTCATTTTACGTTATGACAGCAAATGCTGCCAACTTCAGAAAATAAAGAAACGCCTACTATGTGCTCAACCTTTCTTGAACGGAGTATATGTAAAATCATTATTATCAAAAAACCTTTGAATTGTCAACTAACACAAGGAGTGGTTTGACACGTTCTTTTTGAAATTTAATAAATTTCAATATGCCAGCAAGAGTGAAGACGTGCTGTGTTATTGGATGTGAAAATCGAGATGCAAGAAGGTAATAATAAAATTTATATGTATATTCTGTTACCTATAAGAATTGAGATAGTTTTCAAAAAATTTTTTTCATGTATTGAATAAGTTTAGTAGGTAAATACTCATATTTTGTATTATTGAATTCATTATTGTTAGTTTTTGAAAATGTTTTCAATGCAATTATTAGTTTATTGATTAGATATTCATGAAATAAATCTGTATTTTCAATTGGTGATACCTATTTCAGTTAATAAATTTTTATTCTATCCAGAATTTGATTATTGATCCCCATTCTCGATTCCAAAAGAAAATCAGATGAAAGTTCGTTGCAGGTATTATTTTCATGAGAATAAATTTCCTCACTCATCGATAACTTGCACGAATCCATTTCTGATATCCTTTTGCAAATTGAATTTCAAAAAACTTTTTGCCTATATGGGAGTACCTACCTATTCAAAATGTGCACTACAGAATTCTTTTGCGGCAGCTTTACGATACAGATTCCTTTTTCAATTGAGGTTTTTTCACGAATTAGTAATGTTGTACAAAAACAGATGGCGTTGAAGCTTGTTCTACTAGTGTCTCATCATTCTCCGTTTAGTTAGTCTATGATCATGATTAGTTTATGAGTTAAAATCAGCAGTACCCCAATATTAACATATCAGAATTAGGGTTCTGTCGATTTGAGTGAAATTCTGATTTGAATGAAAAGCCTTGTATGTCCAACTTTCAACCTATTGAATTCACTATAATGCCTATTAACTCTCATATACTTATGAACAGAGCTTGATAGATTTCATTATAAAATAAAGGGTTTTCGGATAAGATGTGTTATTTGATATTCAAGAAAAATGCCATTTTTCAATATAAATGATCAGATGTTTGTTTCATATAAGAAGAAGCTATGCCGTTAATAATGGAAAATAACATCAGACAAATGACCACCACGACCACGCTTACAGGACCATATCCTTTTAATGAAATTTTCCATAACCAAATCGCAAAGTGGCTGCCCTATGTCCTTGATAGCCTCGCGAATTCCATCTTTGAGGCCTTGATCGAAGCTGGGCTATTGGCGTAGACCTTCTCTTTCACGTGGCCCCAAAGGAAGAAGTCGCAAGGTGTTAGATCACAAGATCTCAGTGGCCAATTGTGATCACCTCTTCGAGAGATAACACCGGAAACGTTTCCCGGAAAAGATCAATGGATTCGTTGCTTATTGGCTGTTCTTGAGCGACAAGCACGGGTTTTATTCTTCACATCACTAACTTGTCCCAAAAGCTCGAATTTTTCCACCGTTTTCTTCATTGCGGTCCGACTAGGTGCTTCACGACGACCCAAAAATGTTCAAGTTTTACGAACCGTCTCTGCCAAATTTTCACTATTTTTATAGCGAATTTTAATGATTTCAATGCGTTATGGAAGCGTGTATCGTTTAATTTTTCTTAATGGCGTAGTTTCTACTTTTCAGATATCAAAAAATGACAGCTTCAAACGTGACATTCTGAATAGCGGGCTATTCAAAATAACACCTCTTATTGGAAAATCCTGCACTTCATAGTAGATAGTTAATTCCAAGGGGGAGAAATTGTTGAGGAATCATTTCTATTTTATTCATTTTATTATTGCATATATTTGAACATTTCTCCAGGATCTACTAGAAAATATGATGATTTTATCTAGCCCGTACTGCTTTTCTTCATTCCTTTCATTTTGTTTCATCAATGCCTCAATAATGTTGATTTTCAGCCTGACAATTCTCTCCATCACCAATATAAGAGTACCTATTTTTTTTCTATTCATATTTTTGAGATCGTAATGCCCTGTCATCAAGACTGGTGTCTCCAAGCATCAACTGTACAATAAAATGTGAACTTATGCATGTGAATTCCGCTATTTTTATAATATGAGAAATATCCGCAGCGGTTCCTCTTTACTAGGACACCCTGTATAACTTCTGATAAATTATTATGAAATGTTTCGACTCGATTGACCCAATCTGATATTCATTAACGAACAAGTTTCAAATTGAAGATCAGCAAAACAATTTCAGAATTGAGGAACGTTCTCGATTCCAACAGGTATACTAAAACCTCATGCTGAAACATCCTGTACATTCAGTTTCCTGAATCAAAGGGAAAGCGCTCAATTTTCGCAACTTCCAGATTTAATATTATCTTCACTAAATAGGTCAGTCGACAGCTGGAGATTCATTATATAGAAGGAGGTGATACCTATTTGTCTCATAAATACTCGAAGTGTTAGGAACTCAACCGGATAAATACAGAAGTCGCAACCATTTCCTGCCGGATATGAGAAGAAACTGACAAGTTAAAGGGAATAACTGCCGTATTTATTTTCGATGTTTGTTTTGGCGTGCAATGGGCTTCTTTGAGGTTTTTGCCATTTTACTTGAAACATCAGGATATTTAGGTACGAGGTTTAAGCGTATCGATCAGGCAAATGAAATGAAAAAACTTCATTTTTGAACGAAGAACTTCAAGATCATAGACTATAGAGTATAGAAAGATAGGAAACGGCCCTGCATTCGTAGTACCCTTGTTTATGTAACTCAACTGTTACATAACAAGGGTAGTACTGAAAAACGACTACATTTTTTAGTTCACATTTGACCCAGAGATGGCACTGAAGATCAATTATTATACGAAATCTGTAATTTTGTTTTAGAAATTATATAAAGAAAACTGTAATAAGAATTGATGCAAAATTCGTTCCCTTCAGGATGTTTCCTTTTTATATTTTAAATCCATAATTTTCAATAAAATTCAGTATTCCATGTGTAATATTTTTATTATGCATTTATAGAAGATATTACAGAAATATTAGGGTATTATTGTAAGATTTATATACATGGATTGAATATGAATATACTTAGTCTGTGGAATTCCAGTTTCTGGCTCAGTTCAATTGCAGCTTCGATGTCCACCATCACTGTTTGAATTGACGGAAAACTTTTCCTGAATAGTCACTTTAACCATTTCATTTTCCGTGCAGCTTCACTATCAGCCACTATTTCTGCCTCTATCGTGCAAATAGCAACAGATGTTTGACGTTGATCAAGCCAAGATATAGCTTTACCTGCATTGCATACATCCATAAAACACCAGTTGATCATCCAGTTTCACTATCTTGTTCGTAATCTGCATTACTGAAGGGTACAAACTCAACTTTTCCACTTTTTTTGAGACGACACTAACGGCAAAAGCCGTTCGAAGTGAAATAATATTTGTGCAAACGAATTGATTGGCACTTTTTTATATCAATGACATTTCCCATGTATATTGATTTCGAAACTTATAAAAATAGAACCATAATTTTAACCCTTCTATAGTGACATTAGTTCACATTTGACCCAGAGATGGCGCTCATACACTGTAGTCGTGTCGTTTCCGATCTTTATACTATATAATCTTTGTTCAAGATGTTATAGCCCGTTCAAAAATATGAACAAATGATTGTACTCTTACCGTCTAAAAAGTCCAAAATGCACCGGTTCCGAAAAACAGGGTGAATATCGTTTTTTGCGAATATCTCAGGAACATTTCATCGCACAGAAAACAGCTTTCGATAGCATTTTCTAACCGTCATAAGTTGTTTTTGGAAGAATGTTTCTTCCTTCAGTCAAAATTGGTGAAGGTTTTGAAGGGTTAGTATGTGTTTCTCTCTAAAAACTTCTACGCCAAAAAAATATAATTTTTAAGAAGCTCATTTGAACCGACAATGTCATGTCATACGCTCTTAAGTCGACCGTTTTCGGAAAAAATTAACTCTTATGTTGAAAAACATGGTCAATTTTTATAACTGTTAGTGCAGAAGTTTAAAAAAACTCTCAAAAATTGATCAGGTTAGTGTTTCTCAAAAACGTTCGACTTCAGAGCGTATGACCAGAAGTAATTTTTTTGTGTAGAAAATATTGGCGACCATACTTTCTCCATTAGCGTAGATGTTGGAGGGAAAACATCCACTATTAATTCTGAACGTTGATCAACCTTCAACTATTGAAACTAGAGAAAAAATTCCGCATAAAATAGCATATTATGATTAAAAAATGCTCACGAAAGCTGTATTTTGTACGATAAAGGGTTCCAGAGATATTCACGTAAAACGATTTTTTTCAATTTCAACATAACATTGTTGTTGCATTATTCCCTGACAGTCTGTATGTTCTCATTTCAGTATGCGCTGAAAAGTAAACGAAGGAAGTTGCTAAATTGACATTTTTAAGCGAGCTTCCTTTCATCTCCTACTAATCTCTTGAGCAGATGCGTTCATCATAGGCTCCGTTTCCGTAGGAAGAACCGTGAAAGCCGATTAGACACGATGGTAACGGTGAGTTGAATATGCAAATAATCTTGTTTCATCTTAAGAAGCTACCGCGATACAACATTAGCATATTCAGAAAGAGGCTCCTTATCGCAACTATCTATCTGAGATTGTAAGCAATAGCTGTAATTGTTATGAATGAAGAAAAAAATAATGGAGAAACTCTCCATGCGGAAATAAGAAATTATCACTTTTGTGTTTACCTCAAAGTTTGAACGATTACTTCCTCAAGAAAAGTAGTCGCGGTGAGTTAAAGCTTAAAATAATAATAATAGGCACTTTATTTAATTGTTGATAATGTGCCAATCATCTAACATCATACATCATAGTGAATAAGGGTGACAAACTTCAGTATGCTACAGCTCGTCCAAAATATGAACGAAAGATTTTATGAACTACCAAAAACTACCACAAAAAAGTCTTACAGTTTTGTGTAAAAAGTCCTATTATTTCTCTTTCATTTATCTATGTGAAATGTGAATGTTTACAAAACGTTGATGTTTACATTATTCCATCTTTCCTATGTTCTCAAAGCACCGGATTGTAGAATTAAAATCGAGGACGAAAATAAAATAAAATATAAATATATTCCGCATCAAAGGTAGATCTTCAATTTTCGATCTAGTCTAAATATAAATTTAATTTCCGAAATTTATAATTTCCTACCAGACAAATTATCGGAACACTACTATAAATCTTAAACGTGACGCAATGGACATTGATGTTTTCTCTATTTGAAATTGGAAAAGAGCCAATTCCGAAATTCATTACCAGGAAATCAAATTTTCATAACTGAGTATCACAAGATCAAGTTTTTATTATTAGATGCTTATGTATTTTTGGTTAGAACTGAATATCTTATATCCTTTTTGAATGCGAGAGTTTAGGGATGAAATAATTATGAGGTAATTGTACTTCATTTACATGGGATTTTTGACAGGAGAGAAATATACGCTTTAATTACTACTTATCACTATATCGAAAGTAGGTACATATACAAAAAATATATTTTTTTGTTTCGATTCTCTTGAAATAGTTAATGCATCAGTAGCAATAATGAACGATCATTACTCTTCGACAAAAGTAAAAACATGATTTTTCATAAATTTATGTATTCTATAAACGTCATCTTTAACATCAAATTTTTCGTTTTTGGCGAATATCTCCGGAACATTTTATCCTATAGCAAACAGCTTTTGTGAGAATTTTCTAATCATAATAAATTATGTTTATAGCAAGTTTTTTCACAAGTTTTAATATGTGAAGGTTCCTAAACTATGTTGATGAAAGAACGGTTTCTACGAAGCTCATTTGAACCGCCAATGTTTTTTACACATAAAAGATGCTTTTACAAATAACTGTTATGCTGAAAAACATGATCAATTTTCGGAAATTTACTATATTTTTCAACATGAAAAATATAGTCCGTTCACAAAAGGTTGAGCCGTCGGTTGGCCATGGAAATTTGGCATATTTCACTGTGTATATTGAAATTTTAGGTTATGTTGTTTATTTTCCTGTCAGATTGATACGCAATGTTGTCAATATTGCATAGAGTTCTCTCATAACCCGCAAGCACGTCGGACGAGGCCTGGTACATTCGGCAATGTTGACTTTATTTTACGTTATGACAGCAAATACTACCAACTTCATATAAATAAACAAAAACACCTACTATACGCTCAAACTTTCGTGAACGGAATATATATGCGATTTTCTCGAAAAATGTCGACTTTAGAGGGTATGACCAGGAGCATCTTATGTGTTAAAAAACATTAGCGGTTCAAATGGGCGTTTCAAAAACCGTAATGTTGAGAAACATGGTTGATTTTCTCGAAAATGGTCGACTTTAGCGCGAATAGGGGTTTTCGGAAACTAACTCAATCACTAACCCAAGTTGAAAATTGACAGCAATGAACTGTTTATCTGTCAATTTGTAACTTGCGTTAGGGATCGAGTAAGTTTTCAAAAATCCCTTTTGATGATCAGGAGTAACTTTATGTGTAGAAAACAATGGCAGTTCAGATGGGCGTCTCAACCACCATACCTTGTTGGGGGGAAACATCCATTCACCCAACAAAACCTTCATCAATTGAAACTTGATGAAAAAATCCGCAAAAATATAGCTTCTAATGATTAGAAAATATTCACCAGAGCTGTTTCCTTTACGATAAAAGGTTCCGGACATATTCGTAAAAACGATTTTTTGTCATCTCAAAAACTGTTCATTAAGAAGTTTGAGGAATCTTTTGTTTCTATTTTTGAAGGAGCTATAACATCCTGAAGTTTGTCGTCCGTATTCACTAATACTCTGTATAGGTATATAGCTACATGAATAAAGCAAAGAAACAGTAAATCAATAACATCGTGGACAATCAGTTTGTGGAATTATAATTTCACGTCAACACATTTCATTTCCGGAAATCCACAAATTCGCATTTGCCAATAAATAAGTTCCAATTCCCCTTTATATGCGACACTAACACAAACAAGGTGATATTTCAGCACTCTCATAAATAAGCTAGTAACCAGGGACCTCCGCAATAAATTTTCTCGTAGTACCTACTTCTTTTATCGAAGTGTTAGTTCGTTAGTTGAGCCATAAGTTCCAGTAGAAATAGGACAAGATCCGTGGTTTCCTTACAGTTCATAACTGGGTTAAACATTTCAATTCGAACTTTATATTTAGCGCACTCAATTCCTGTTTACGATGGCTGAAACTGAACTTTCCAACATTCTGTCATGAAGAATTAGTTCACAGCTCTCATATAATTGAAATGGTTTCAATAGAAGTTGATTTGTTGCATAAAGCAAATGATTTCAGTTTGGGGTTCAAATTTTATAACAAAAAGTTTCACAAGGTAATCAATATGTAATGTCAAAAAAATTTAAAACGAAACCAAAATGTGAGAAAGGATGTTATTGAATAAGTGCGACAAACTTCAGGATGTTATAGAGGGTTTTCCAATGAGAGGTGTTATTTTTCAAAAAAATGCCATTTTTCAATATAAATATTAGGATGTTTATTTCATTATAAAGAAGAAGCTATGCCGTTAATAGTGGAAAATAACATCAGGCAAATGACCACCACGACCACGCTTACAGGACCATATGTTATCCTTTCAATGAAATTTTCCATAACCAAATCGCAAAGTAGCTGCCCCATGTCCTCGATAGCCTCACGAATTCCATCTTTGAGGTCTTAAATCGACGCTGGGCTATTGGTGTAGACGTTCTCTTTCATGTGACCCCAAAGGAAGAAGTCGTAAGGTGTTAAATCACAAGTTGGCCAATTGTGATCACCTCTTCGAGAGATAACACGGTCCGGATCATTTTCATGCATTTCAACGACACAATCAGCAAAAACACGACGTTGTTGATGATTGGCCGGCTTGAGTTCTTGTGTTGACTGAACTTTATAAGCCTTGAGACCCAAATCTTTATGCAAAATACGGTGTAATGACGTTTGCGGAATGGCTAATTCCAAAGAACGACGAGGAATGGACAAACCAGGGTTTTCTCCTCCAACACTTTCGGCAACAGCAGCAATATTCCTGGCTGTTCTTGAGCGACGTGCACGGGTTTTATTCTTCACATCACTAACTTGTCCCGACAGCTGGAGTTTTTCCACCAATTTCTTTATTGCGGTCCGACAAGATGCTTCACGACAACCCAAAAATGTTCGAGTTTCACGAACCGTCTTTGCCAAATTTTCACCATTCCCATAGTGAATTTTAATAATTTTAATGCGTTTTGAAGGGTGTATCGTTCCATTTTTATTAATGGCGTAGTTCCTACTGGTCAAATATAAAAAAAATGACAGCTTCAAACGTGACATCTACTGAAATAGTGAGTTATTTAAAATAACATCTCTTATTGGAAACCCTTTTCTCAATAGTTTTTCAAAAAAAATATGAAAGTTGAAGGTTTTGAAGGGTGAGTGGGTGCTTTTCTCTCCAATTTATATTCTAATGGAAAAATTATGTTTTTTAGTCGACTTTTTGAACCGCCAATGTTTTCTACACAAAAAAGATACTCATAGGCTCTAAAATCAGTATATCGAGAAATAACAACTTTTGTAATGTTGAAACACATGGTCAATATTTCGACCATTAGTAAAGAAGTATAAAAAAATGATCTCAGAAAATCCACCGTGTTTTTCAATATTGATTTTTCTCCAACACAAACATTAGTGAGCGTATCAAAGTGTCAAACTACAAGTATTATTTCTGTTTGTTCATTTACTTATTTCTTTTTTCATTGAAAATTCCATAATAGATGATTGAGTAGAGCTTTTTTTTAGAGAATTTATTGGAGAGACTATCAATCCTGAATTAGTAAGCCATTGTTCAAAAATATTGGCCGTCTCTAGACAACATTGTGGGTGGAATTGACATATAAACATTCTACGATGCTTTTATTTTTATATAATATTTTATTTTGAACTTTTATGAGCACGTTGAAACAATTGAATCCAAGGTTTGTTTATTTTCAACAAAATTGAATGACGTTATTTTATGACCAGTTTATAAACGTAAACGATCAGTTCTTGAATCCGTTGAAACAAAAGATTATTATTAGAAAGATGATAAAAAGTCCATCTATATCTGAAATCCAAGATAATAGATTTTAAAAAGAACATTACTCATCATTAGAAAAACCATGAAATTCCAGCTTGATATCTACAACACGAAATATCCGAAAATCTATTGTCTCAAAAATGCAATTAACGTTTTTCCAGGTAGCCAACCTAAGGAAAGAGTCTCGCGACAACCACTGAAATTGCACGGGTCATTTGTCATTTCACAGTTGGCTAATTCTGTGGTTGGTCGTCAATTACTGGACTGGAAACATACTGATTTGGAGCTGTTTTTAAATCTTCATCAAGAAAAATTGGAAGATATACCTGCGTTCGAATTTTACATGTCTTGTGTTTATCAGGTTCTCATAAGAACCTTATTGTTTTCGGTTCGTTACTTTCTTATGTCACAGGAACGTTGTTATAGTTATTGTTTCCACGAATTTTTTTGTTAATTTGCAATTTAAATTGAAATTAAACTTTGAATTTTCAGAAATGGTTTAAGACGAGAAAAGGCTAATTCAATGCTTAAATGGGAAGAATAAGATCAATTCTTCTCAGGATATTCAAAATTTCCTTCCACAAGTGCATACAAGCTTATGGCAACGTGGATGTTTTGTGTATGTTGAATGAAAAATTTCATTGAGAAATTGAATTTACGCCGAAACATGCAATATGACAATTCCAAATACTGGTAATGTATATTTATCCTTCACTCAAGTGTGAAATGAATAGAAAAATGATACTATTTGTTACCTTGTTTTGATTGTCGTTGTTCTTTTATTATGGAAACCACTACCAGAATGCATGGTTGTTTTGATCTTATTTCGATATTTTCCATGTTCCAAGAATATAAAGAGGCGAATGACAATGTTTTGTTTCAAAATACCCACAATATTGAAATTTGAAAGGATAGATCGTTTGAGTGGTGACATAACAGATACATCAACTGAGATTATTTCACTTTGTTCATTGACGGGAATAATTCAAAAGAAAGAAGAAATAAATTGAATTGTTACGAATTCAATCAATAAAAAAGGTTTTCGGAAAATACTCGATCACTTACCTAGGTTGAATATTGACAGATAAACAGTTCATTTGCTGTCAAAATTCAACCCGAGTTAGTGATCGAGTAAATTCCGAAAACTCCTAAAGATACCATTATTGTAAAACCAGAATAAATGATTTCTAAAAAACTCTTTAGGTTTTCACTCCCAGTCTCTGAAACAGAAATAATTTAAAAATTTTTAATTAAGATGAAGTGCTGCGAAAATATTTGCACTTATTCGTCAGGAGCAAATTGGTTTTGAAAAAATCGTTGCCTAACTGTAAAACTAAAGAAGGGAATAAATGAAAAGAATAATGTAACGTTTCGGTGTCTATATCAGACATTCTTTAGACAAGCTTGTAAAATCTTCGGAATTGTGTGTTTTTTCATTTGCAGTCTAATTGACATTGAAACTTGTCAACACATAGAGATGTTGATTCCATTTCATTTTGAAATTTCCTCATTTCATTTCTTTCTCAATAAATCAAAACCAACCGATCTTTTCCAACAGAAACAATGACTAAATTATCTACTTCATCCAACAAAATACATGTGGATTCCTTAATTTTCCTTTTATAATTATATACTTAATAATAATCAGGTTCCGTCATAAGATCTTTGTATTGTTTCAGTTTATCAAATGATTTCCGCTATTTGAACATATATGATCAGCGATTTGTGATCTTGTAATGTCTCTATTTATGATGTTGTTCTTATGATCCCGTTTTCTTATCTCTATAGGTCTTGATGTCTCCCCTGTATAAGATTTTCCACATACACAGGGAATACTGTTAACACAATTTTTCGATTTTGTGTCTCATAATAAAAATTTTTCAGAGACTTATGCTCAGTTGCAGGAAAGTCCATTAAAATTTGAAGGTCCATCAAACCCTTAATCCTTCATTAGTTCCTTGTAATAATGGAGGTTTAAGAGTATATTGGACGTTCGAATTTTAATGGACGTTCCTGCAACTGAGCATTAGAGTGAAAACCTAAAAAGTATTTTAGAAACTTAAAAGCACCTGTTCGGGGGATTTTCTTTGATTTTTCATACAACATTCTATTCGTTCTATACTTCATTATTTAAATATACGAAATCCCGTATCTTCATTAAATCTTCAAGATAATAAAAAATAAACATTAGGTAGTTTGACTTCCTCTAAAAAGCTTCCTGCTCACCTGCAGTTTTATCCACCATAATATCCTTTAGGCGAGGCATGCGGTTCCACCATACCGTTCGAGATCATCTGTACCATAATGGCATGAACATAGGATCACAATAGAAAACACTTCCTATGTTGTTCCACAAAACTGTTATTTCCCGCATATTGAGGACTTTCTCACAGTGGAAATATCCCGGTGTAAGTGCCGAGCACAGTTCAACACTACCTCCAATTTTGCATGGTTCAACTGCATTTCCACGGTGTTATTCACGGTGGTAATAAAGTCAACAGATCGTCGTCAATCATTAAGACACGATTAAACACTAATTTAATGACCGTGAGTTCCCGATTTGGTGGTTGGAATCTTGTTATTCATTGTGAAGATGCGTCGAATCATATAAGCCACTAAGAAGAAACCAATAAAATGGTTGTCTTCGAGATTCAAAAGATCAAAGCTGATCGCCTTTTTTCAAGATGTCTTCTGGGAGCTAATATAAACAATTAGTTATGAAATTCAACAAAACAATGACATACATAACTCGGAAATAGTGAAAATACGAAAAACAGAACCATAAATAACTTCCAAATACATGAATGAAATCAGTTTGTTTACTCTTAGCTTCCAGCAGCCATATTGAAAATCTGATTATGACAGAACGATGGACTGCCCTAGAGAGTGAATCTTGAATCTTATGTTATGCATCAATTGAGAAGATAGTTTCTTCATTATATAGGAACTTTTTTCAATGGCATGAGAATAGGATCACAAAAGAAAACACTTCCTATGTTGTTCCACGAAACTGTTATTTCCCGTTGAGGACTTTCTCACGGAGGAAATATCCCAGTATAAATGCCGGTTCAGCACTGCCTCCAATTTTGTTTCAACTGCATTTCCACGGTGTTAAAAAAAGGATTCCTCAATTCACGGTGGTAATAAAGTCAACAGATCGTCGTCAATCATCAAGACACGATTAAACACTAACCGTGAGTTCCCGATTTGGTGGTTGGAATCTTGTTATTCATTGTGGTATGCTTGTTAGGATGTATCGAATCATATTACCTCCTGTTTGAATTTAGTTATTCAAATTGGAATTTATTTCTTCCTTCTTCAACTGACGAGAAAAAAAATGGTTAACTTCGGGATTCCCAAAAGGGATTATTTATGGACTTATAGACTAGTCCAACGAAACAGCTGATCGCCTTTATTCAATATGTCTTCTGGGAGCTAATATAAACAACCACAATCCTTCATGAAAACAACAAGCAACAAAACAATGACATACATAGATCGAAAATAGTGAAAATAAAATGAATAAGACAATAAATCACTCCCAAATTTATTCGTTTGTTTATTCCTAGCTCCCAGCAGCCATATTGAAAAGCTGATTGCCTGATTATGTTACGACAATTATTATAGAGAGTGAATCTTGGATCATATGCATCAATTCCTTTTTTTGAGCGTTCTACTTCTACTTAAACGAGTGCTATATCATACAAATGTCTGTAGTTTTCCAATTTTGAGCCGAAAATGTTCTCAAACGATAGGGTTCCTTCCTGATGATGAATACGTGGTAAAATTTAATTCTGTTTTTGGGGGCATCCGGCCATAAGCACGATAACTTTCGAAGGGATTGTCCTTGATTTTTGAGATTTTCAGGGTGAGTTCGGTTCTCAAATGCCGCGGATAAGTTCGTTAACCAGACAAATCGTACAGGGTATTCCATAAAATATAGCCATTCAAAAATTTGTGTTCCTCAATATCTCAGACGAAACAATATCAATCGAAATGAAATTTTGCGAACACATGCAAGATGCTCATAATAAGGCTCATGCAAGATTTTTTTTGCCGTACTGTGAAGAGAACCATAGAAAATTCAATTGGAATAGTGAAGAAAAAAATCTTTATATTTCCATGAGAACATATCCGATTCGAGTGAAATTTATTTTGTAAATGAAGATTGATATTCTGAATTTTCATGCAAATTTTCAAGAGGGTCACATCATCAGAACTATAGAATTCAATTTGTTCAATAGTCGGGTTTTCACATATTTCAATTTATGAATAATTTCCAGAATATTATTCCGATCGTGCTGAGATTTTGCATTTAAATACAGTGGAACTTCCCTATAGCGAAAACGCTAAATCCGCAAAAAAAATAGTTATAAAGAAATTTCGGTATACAAAAAAATTGTTTCTACAGTCGGCAATGTCGCGGTCGACTTCCCTGATAAATTTAGGTTTATCATTCAAACTTAAGCACTTCCTTTTAGACATTTTTGCACAACTTTTCCCACTAGCGTATTGGTTAGATTGAAACCAAACAGCCAGGGGTGTATTTAAAACTGTTTCAGAAGGATCTCACTGCCCGCCGTAATGATTTAGTTTAAGGTCGGGATTTTTTACGTACGTCCGGAAAAATTTCGGAAAAACCCACCCTTATACCTTCTCACCAATACCAATTCAAAGAGTGATGTTCTATGAATATTTCATTATAGAGAGAATTTACTTCGTTTTAGAAGATGTTTTTAGCATGGAATTTGGATTCAAGGTGCAATGTCTTGTACGAAATTCGTTATACAGACGTTCGTTATAGGGAAGTTCCACTGTATTTAGTATCATTCTCAAGTCCTATACAAAATTTTGAGGTAAAAGCATCATTGCTCCCCCAACGAAAGAACGCACATAAGCACATGCTCAGGTCTTTTCTTAAATTTTTCTTATGAAACATTCTAACACGAGTCTTAAATACAAGCCTACCGAATCAACAAATATCTGAACGATTATACACTTTTTCTACTCCCGCCGTCATCAAATCATATATTCAACTTGATTTCACTTTCAGAAATCAATTCACTTTCATCAATTATAACTCGAAAACGATCGAATATCTCACAAACGAGATCTTCAAGTCAATTTTCGAACGTAGTCCAATTAAGCCCGCTTCACACAAGACTCACTCCGAGCACCATACAAGTTCACCAACCGCAACTCAACAGTTAGGGCAGCTTGAAATCACTTCGCGAAACTTTTTTTTATATCGCGCTCCGCGTCTGGAGCTGAACTAGAAGAGCGATTCACTGACTTAGTTGCGTCACTTTGCTCAATGCGTTCTATACGCGTTCACTGTGTACCGTTGCCAATAATTAATGATGAATTCGTAGCATCTGATACTGCTATAACGATGTTAGCAAGTGTGACACGCATTTTCATTAGTGATTTCCTTCCACATGGTCAAGCGAGGTAGTTAATTGATGCACTCGCATCCTATAGTTGAGTTCAGCTTTTTAGACGTATTCTTCGGAATGAGAGCTAACAAAATACAATACATGAAACAAAAAAGGCCCTAGCTGAGGTTGGTGCAAAACGGGGTACCATACCATTCGACGTATGATACAGGAAAATCCTCAGTAGAAAAACCCTGTCTAGCCGTTTTTACAAAATTGAAACTTAAAACTATTCGAATAAATACTTTCAATATTCAGATTTAAAATATGTATTTTAATTCATGCTCTTGGGCCAGGAAGGTGTTTTAAACCAGGTCTGGCATTCCAAGTGATGATTCTTCGACTTTCCTGTTCTTCTAAGAGCGCCACAAGACCCTATTGAAGGGTAATCATCTCCCATAGATTTAAATAGTGGCATTTCATCCTAAATATCGAATTCAATTTCGTAATAATGATAAAAAACGTGTGACACTTCAACATTTTCATCATTTGTTTATATTGTAGCGTGATTTTTCGGGAACATTAGGGTACAGAAGTAGGCCTCACTTGTAGATCGTAGGTAGCTAAGTCTGGTCAAAGACAATGAGCCATATTCATAAAACTGAAGGATGTCCTTCTAAGTTTAAGGTTTTGAATTGAAGAAAAAGGTAGGACTATAAGCATTTCCTTCTTTACGTACCTATTCATAATGATTACCTTATACTTGCAATGATATCCTCCTAGAATAAGTAAAGGGATGTTGGCTTGTGTGCCGCATCTGTTCACCACGGTTTGTTCATTTATAATACATACTAGCTTTTACCACCCGCGACTTCGTCTGCCTACCGACCCTCTAAGTTAGAAAAGTGATCAAATACTAACTTGAAGTCTTAGTAACACTCAGTTAAACACAAAACATCAAAATCAATTCAGTAGCTTTGGCGTCATGCGCTTCTTGACACGATCACGCTAGATTTCCGTGGGAATGAGGTATTTTACCGCCGTAAAAAGTAGCCTGTGTCTGTGCCTAGGATCCTATCTTTATATTAACTAGGTCTTATAAAAATCCGTTCAGACGTTAAGGAGTGAATGAGGTAAACTTTTTAAACAAACGATTAAAAATCACTAACTTAATTAGTTTTCTGCCTACTGCCTACGCCTTAAGTACGATAGCATGAATACTAATAGCCCCTATCCTTTTCTAGGTTACTATCTATCACCTAACTAAATTTCATCAAAATCCGTTCAGCCGTTTAGGCATGATAGAGCAAAACTCCCAGCAAAAACCATAGAAAATTCACTAACTCAATTCAGTTTTCTGCCTACTTCCTACCCCCTAAGTACGATGACGTGATCATTTTGATCTTATATCCGTTTTTAGGTAACCATCTATTACCTTACTAAATTTCATCAAAATCTGTTCAGCCGTTTAGACGTGAAAGAGCAAAAGTCCCAACAAAAACGACTAAAAATCACTAACTCAATTTAGTTATCTGCCTACTGCCTACCCCCTAAGAACGATGCGTAATTACTTATAGCCTATGACCATTTCTAGGTATCATCTATCACCATACCAAATTTTACCAAATTCAGCCGTTAGGCGGTGAAAGAGTAAACAGACAGACAGACAGACAGAGTTACTTTCGCATTTATATATTAGTATGGATTTCTTTGTTATTTTATTATTTAAGCATAGGTATTAATTCGATCAGAGAAAATGTATTCATCGAGCAGCAATACTGAAAGTGCAGAAAAAGATATTGATACGACAGAACTGCAGTTTATAGCAGATGGATTTGGCAGTGCTCCAATGATTTTGTTGAAATCCCAAATACCAAAAAGTAGAGCGATTAAGGATGAGGCTATTGAAAATGTTATCAGAAAGTACAATGTGACATTTGGCAAATCAACAATATAAAAAGCATCAGGTTGAAGAAAAAACTGACTTGAAAAAAACTGGAATAAATCCATGAAACTGTTGGAATGGGAGAAAAAATTATTGTAGGTTATGGAGGGTGTCAGTAATCCTACAATTTGAAAAATCGCAGGCAATTATACTACCAATTACGGCAGTCACTGCACGAAATACCGTTGCTCGACTTACACATGAATTAGTTTACTAACTTGAAAAAACTTCAGTGAAGTCGATCTATACTTAACACGGATACTCAATCCTCTTAAAAATTACAAAAGTTATCAACTTTTTCAGAAGGTCGTGCATGAATTCCAATAAAAACAACAATTTGAGTTAATTGAATTTTGATATTTATCAAATAAACATCTATAAGAAAGCCATTAGACACTTATCGATACCAATCTCCACGTTTTTTGTGATAAGTACCGAAGTTTGAATCATGTCATTATCCCTTTATATCAATTTTTTTCGATCCCATAAAAGTGGATTGAACAAAATATTTGTACATTATCATTAATTTGATGAGGGAGACAAGGAATTAATGTGCTTATAATGTGCGCCAAGACCACAAGAAAATTTGTGGGCAAAGCCCAATTAAATAATACACATTTCATAAGTAAATTGCTTCTTCTCCGGAACAGTAAATTGAGATATTATATCACTTTTCCATTTTTCAGCTTTCAGGAATAATAATCTCAGTTAATAATCTTTACAGCATACAGCATTTTCTATAGTTAAAAATTTCAGTTAATCGAAAGCTCAAAAATATCAAAAACATGTATTTCGAATTTATGGATTTGAGACTTCTTTTCAACAATCTCAAGATAGAATGGTGAAGCACTTACGTGAAGTCAAGTCCATTTCCACATTCAGATTATTAAAGATGAAATGCCCCTCATTATTTCAATTTTAATTCGTGCGCAAACAAAGTGAAAAAGTCAGAACAAATGGGATTTTTCAAGTGACCAATATATGTAGATTCTAAGAGATAATCTGCCAAATAACAATAATCTCATAAAGATTCCAGCAACAACTTATAAGCCAATGAATTAGGATGCAGTGACACACATAAAAATAGATATTACGAATTTATATTTCATGGACCAGAAAGCTACATAATCGTTGAAGTAACAGAACTACTGTTAATTCAATAGTTTAACGAGTTATTGGTCACGATAATTATTATATTGTATGATAATATAAGTTAAGTTCAACGATTTATATGGCCATGAGAAATAATTAAATGGGAGTTCCTAAGTAGTGGTACCTTCCTTTCGATGACACTGATTTAGGGTTTCAATAGAATACACAATTTTTGAAAATTGAACTCTACATTGTATAGACACTTGAACAAAAGTCTTGGCCCCCTATCAACTTTTATAGTGGAACATGCCAAATTTTGTGTATGGAATCTTCAACTAAACGAAAACAATAAACTATCAAAAATGTTTCTTGTTCGGGAGAATACAGATGAATTCTGATGTTGAGAATTGTGATGTTGAAAATATTCCGTGGAAAATGCTGGAACATCCAATTTCTTATAGTTTGACCTGGCAAGAAGTTTTGTCGAACCACCATATTGAGCAACTTTGAAAAATGTACGGATTCAGTGAAGCGCTTAGCGGTTTTTGAGCGCTCCTTCCACTTAAACGATTGCTATATCTTTTTGCCCAAATGTCTGTTATTTTCTAATTTTTAGCCGAAAATGGTCTCAAACGATAAGATTCTACTCCCTGATGACGAATTCGTGGCCAAATTAAATTCTGCCCATGGGGCTCTCTGCCATGAGCACGATAACTTTCAAAGGGATTGTCCTAGAGACTTGAGATTTTCAGGGTGAGTTCGGTACCCAAATGCCGCGGTTAAATTCGTTTGCCAGCAAAATCGTAGAGGTTGTTCCATAAAATATGACCATTTAAAAAATTTTTCCTCAATATCTCAGACAAAACGAAATCAATCCAAATGACATTTTGCGGCCACATGCAAAAGGCTCGAAAAAGGCAGCATGCAAAATGTTGTGGCCATAGTGTTGACAGAACCATAGAAAATTCAATTGGAATATTGAAAAGAAGAATCTTAATATTTCCATAACAAGATATCCGATTCGAGTATAATTCATTTTGTGAATAACAATTGATATACTGAATGTTCATGCGAAAGCATCGCATCGAAAGCATCGCATCATGTGAACCATAGAATTGAATTTTTTTTATTAGTGATTTTTTACATATTTTATGATCTGAATAATTTCCAGAATGTTATTCCATCGTGCTGAGATTTTTCGTTCATGTACTCAGCAAGAATCTCAAAACTTATACAACTTATATATATATATATATATATATACGAGCGTTCAAAAGTATTTCCTGTGGGCTCTTCATGCAATTTTAATATTCATTCTTAGCAGAAGAAGTGCAAATGAATTTCCGGCTTCTATTCTGAAGACGAATCGTTATCATTTCTGGATTGCCATCGTCCTTTCTAATTATCGAACGTGAAGATTGTTTCCGATCAATTTGATTAACGAAATCGAAACCGTACTAGGAAATAACGATTGCAGTTGTCGATTGGAAGAGAGAGAGAAAGTGATGCCATCTCTTAAGGTTAATCAAGATAAAGAATGGTCATTTTTCAGTGAAAGGATTTTCGATTACTCAGGTGCTGCTGAGTTGAATACGAAAAAATAGTTATATAAAAGTGCAGTCCTCTCTAACTTCTACTCAATTGGTAGTTGTGAATGAGATTACAGACCTATTGCTGGCATTATGAATATCCATAAATGGAGTTCGGTTTTTCTGTTCCGATTTATATAGAGTCAACCAATAGTCCTTTCGAATTGTCAATAACCAATAACGAACAACCTACTATGTTAATCAAGAATCGATAACTTCATTTCATAGGTTTCCCTTATTTTAATCGTGAATATCTCATTTAAGTGCATAGCTAACATTACTTTCACCTCAAGTTCCCTTGAGTGCACTGTTTTCAAGATACAGTGTGTTGAAATTTCACTTTAAAACTGACTGGTACGCCGGTGAGACATTTCAATATTATAATAATTATTTTGAATTCTTCATTCAATTTGTGACCAAAAATATCTCCTACCTTTATGAAACATCTTAACATGGCGTCTCTTATACAAATAATACGTTGAAGTAACGACAAATACACGTTAAGATGTTTTATACTCTTACATAAACACGACGCCACTGGAAAAAATGGCAGAAGAAATTTTTTGTCACAAATTGAACGAAGAATTCTGAATTAATTGTTTCTTCGAAATTAAGGGTTTTCCAATAAGAGGTGTTATTTTGAATAGCCCGCTATTTCGGTAGATGTCACGTTTGAAGCTGTCATTTTTTGACATTTGACAAGTAGATACTACGCCATTAACAAAAATGGAACGATACACGCTTTAGGAAAGCATTGAAATTATTAAAATTCACTATAAAAATGATGAAAATTTGGCAAGACGGCTCTTGAAACTCGAACATTTTTGGGTCGTCGTGGAGCACCTTGATGGACCGCAATGAAGAAATTCGAGCTGTTGGGACAAGTTAGTGATGTGAAGAATGAAACCTGTGCACTTCGCTCAAGAACAGCCGAGAATATTGCTGCTGTAGCCGAAAGTGTTACGGTGAATGGATTGCGCTATCGAGAGATGATAAATGATTTTTTATGGCCGAAATTGGATAGCATTGATCTGGACCACACAAGCAACGAAACTATTGATCTTTTGCGGGAAAAGTTTCCGGACCGTGTTATCTCTCGAAGAGGTGATCGCAATTGGCCACCGAGATCTTGTGATTTAACACCTTGCGACTTCTTCCTTTGGGGCCACGTGAAAGAGGAGGTCTACGCCAATAGCCCAGCGTCG
Source organism: Propylea japonica (assembly GCA_013421045.1). Taxonomy (NCBI): domain Eukaryota; kingdom Metazoa; phylum Arthropoda; class Insecta; order Coleoptera; family Coccinellidae; genus Propylea; species Propylea japonica. The sequence continues at coordinate 32,103,310 of CM024245.1, read as the reverse complement.
ATTCAAGGCCTCGAAGATGAAATTTGTGAAGCTACCGAGGACATGGGGCAGCTACTTTGCGATTTGGTTATGGAAAATTTCATTAAGAGGATATGGTCCTGTAAGCGTGGTCGTGGTTGTCATTTGCCTGATGTTATTTTCCACTATTAATGACATAGCTTCTTCTTTATAATGAAATAAACATCCGATCATTTATATTGAAAAATGGTCTTTCTCTTTGAATATTAAAATAACACATTTTATTAAAAACCCTTCGTCTGAGTGGCGTACCATTTTTTAGTCAATTTTCAAGTAAAACTTCAACATCCTGTATATTGGAAACAATGCATTTCCGGACCTACATTTAAGGGAACATTTTTCATGACATGATTCTGTGGAATCATCCCGTCAAATTTTTCGAATCGATATCAGAAACATCCCGTGTATTATGATGATGAAATTGAAAATTTTTCTTTCAATTCTAAATCTGAATTTTATAGTAATTCCAATCTATCCAACATGCTTGAGTTGTAAAATTATTCCACTACTAATTGACACAGATTTTAACGATGAATAATTAAAATGTTGTAAATATTTGCCGATGAATGATAAACAATTATTCTTAACGGTATGCAACGGTTATTGACGGTCTGTCTACATCTTATTTATAAACCAAGAACTACATTCCCCAATGGCCACCAATGATATTTCTGTTTTCATAGGCATTCCATTCTATTGTGGATAATAATTCTTGAATTTATGTGATTTGGGTGGAAAGTTTATGTGATTTGAAATTGCAACACTTGGCTGAACTAATTAAAATTTTTTCGAGAGAAAATGTTACCTATAGTCCGTTCGCGAGAGTTTGAGCGCATAGTAGGCGTTTGTTTATTTATCTGAAGTTGGCAGTATTTGCAGTCATAACGTAAAATAAAGTCAAAGTGGCCGAATGTACCCAAGAGAATTCCATGCATTATTGACAACATTGAGCATCAATCTGACAAGAAAATAATTAACATAACCTAAAATTTTAGTATGCACAGTGGAATATCCAAATTTCCATGGTCAACCGACGGCTCAACCTTTCGTGAACGAACATAAGTCAATACGATCATTACAACCACATGAATGTTTAAAAAAAGATGTTCCTACATACGCGAATACAAGAATAATACTTTAAAAATATAATAAAATATAGATGGATACCTGACAAAAAGAGTCACCATTAATTACACAACAATTTTTCGAAAAAACATGCACATATAAGCCTTAAGGTGAGGTCAGAAGCTTCCGCGCGCTTTTTCATTTTAATAAACGAGCATTGAAATTTCAATATTCTGAGAACAATTGGCCTTATTCGAATTCAGTATAAAGGACCCCGCACATTTGTATGGGAATTGGCTCCCGGTGGATTTGGCTGAAAATTTGATATGATGTTCTACTAATCCTTCTGATCAAATGTCTAAACAGTCACGAAGCTGAAAATGCATACTTCTAGGAGTTCTTAGCGATTTTTTGTATCCATTATGGCTTACGTATTATGGGAATTGGCTCCCGGTGGATTTGGCTGAAAATTTGATATGATATTCTACTAATCCTTCTGATCAAATGTCTCCACAGTCACGAAGCTGAAAATGCATACTTCTAGGAGTTTTTAGCGATTTTTTGTATCCATTATGACTTACGTATTACCGTTCACACAGAAATGTTTGAAAATATTTCGAATTGACAGAATCTGCTTTCAATAATCACGAAATATTCTCAAACATTTCTGTGTGAACGGTAATACGTAGCCATAATGGATACAAAAAATCGCTAAAAAACCTAGAAGTATGCATTTTTCAGCTTCGTGACTGTAGAGACATTTGATCAGAAGGATTAGTAGAATATCATATCAAATTTTCAGCCAAATCCACCGGGAGCCAATTCTCATACAAAATGTGCGGGGTCCTTTCATTTTCAAATGGCCAGGATTTTCTCTCGTAGTTACTGCTACTGGTACACTCCTATCGTGTAAAGGAAATCACTATCAAATTTGTTTACAAAACGACGAATAGTAAGTTGATAAACTGAATTAAACTATCGTAAAATATTATTTTAAAATTTCTCTTCATTCACAACGAGCACTGATTTGATAAAACAATTCAAATATTTCTAAACTTCATTGAAACATGTATCTTTCATGAAAAAATGACATAATCTACTGAACACATTTGAAATTATATTATCCATCCCTATTGTAAAACCCTTTACATATTTGTGAAGTTTGGAAACTAATGTCTCAAATCAAGTATTTTTTACTTTTTTCACTACATGAAACTGTAAATATAAACGGAGTTCAACGGATTTTCAAAATCGAAATGAAGTTTTGAATGACTAAACTAGAGACCCATTCTGTAAAATTCTTATTAGCAAACCTGACCTATTTACAGTGGAACTTCCCTATAACGAAAGCGCTAAATCCGCAAAAAAATTCGTTATAAAGAAATTTCGTTATACAGAAAATTTGTTTCTAACTTAAAGTTTATCATTCAAACTTAAACACTTCCTTTCAGACATTTCGCACAACTTTTGACACTAGCGTAATGGTTAGATTGAAACCAAACAGTCAGAGGTGTATTTAATACTATTTCAGAAGGAATCAGAAGGTTGGGATTTATTACGTACGTCCGGAAAATTTTCGGAAAAAACCCACCCTTACACCTTCTTAGCAATATCCATTCAAAGAGTGATTTTCTTTGAATATTTCGTTATAGAGAGAATTTACTTCGTTTTAGAGGGTGTTTGTAACATGGAATTTGGATTCAAGGTGCAATGTCTTGCACGAAATTCGTTATAGAGAATAATTCGTTATACAGACGTTCGTTATAAGGGAAGTTTTACTGTATTTAGGACTTTAGGACTGCGTAAATATATTAGATCAAAAAGCTCCTGATTCCAACTTTTTAGATAAAATTCTTCAGCTAGTTTGAGTCCAATCCTGATAAATATAGAAAACAATGAGTGTCGAAACACAGTTATCCGTGAGTTTTGCAGATGTTCACTTGGGTATTTCATATTTCACGTTCTATTTAATTCTTTACCTCGGTTTCATCTCTGCTGGATACTAATTCCATGTTATTCAGGGGTCTCAGAGGAGCTATAAAAGATATTGTAGATTTTCTATGATCACAATCATCGACGCTCCAAAAAATTGTCGAAGCAGAAATTAATAATTGATCAGCAGTGAAATTACACTCAAATATGCGAATTGTCGGAGAAGTAAAATGAAAACAATTTTAGAACGAAAAGACAATATTCTAAAGGGTTTTCCAATAAGAAGGGTTATTTTGAATAGTCCGCTGTTTCGGTAGATGCCAAGTTTGAGACTGTAATTTTTTGACATTCGATAAGTAGAAACTACGCCATTGATAAAAAAGGAACGATACACGCTTCAACAACGCATTGAAATGATTGAAATTCACTATAAAAATGGTGAAAATTAGGCAGAGACGGTTCGTAAAACTCGAACATTTTTGGGTGGTCGTGAAGCACTTTGTCGGACCGCAACAAAGAAATTGGTGAAAAAATTCGAGCTGTTGGGACAAGTCAGTCATGTGAAGAATAAAACCCGTGCACGTCGCTCAAGAACAGCCGAGAATATTGCTGCTGTAACCAAAGGTGTTGAAAAAACCCAGGTTTGTCCATGCCTTCGTTCTTTGGTTTTAGTCATTTTTTATGGCCGAAACTGGATAGTATTGATCTGGACAACGTTAACTTACAACAAGACGGCGCTACGTGCCACATAAGCAACGAAACCATTGATCTTTTGCGGGAAAAGTTTTCGGACCGTGTTATCTCTCGAAGAGGTGATCACAATTGGCCACCGAGATCTTGTGATTTAACACCTTGCGACTTCTTCCTTTGGGACCACGTGAAAGAGAAGGTCTACGCCAATAGCCCAGCGTCGATTCAAGACCTCAAAGAAGGAATTCGTGAGGCTATCGAGGACATAGGGCAGCCACTTTGCGATATGGTTATGGTAATGGTCCTGTAAGCGTGGTCGTGGTGGTCATTTGCCTGATGTTATTTTCCACTATTAACGGCATAGCTTCTTCTTTACAAACATCCGTATTTTATATTGAAAAATGGTATTTTTATATGTCAATTTTATTGACGACTTTCGCGTAACCCTGTATATAATTCTTCGATAATAATAATAATAATAAAGTTTATTTGGATAAATAAAAATGATGTTCATATACATCATCTTCATGATTTAAAATTCACAATTATTGTCAAGTTTTTCATGGTGTAGTTTTAGAAATTGTGTTAATGAAGAAAATTCGCTGGTGAGAATCATGGCTTGATTTGTATTCACTATTCACATGCAATATTCCACTTAGTTGCTTGCAATTAGATAGAATGGCTTTCACTTGGTTGGATGTTTATTGATTTCATAAATCCTCAGACAAAAGACATTAAAATTATGACGCATTTATCAGATTTTTTCATTGTCATAAAAATACATTATAATCCAGATTATAGGTACTATAACGCCCCTTTCATTCATATTGATATAATAGTTTATTTCATCTAACTAAAAAATTTGGAGAAATGAACGACTTTTCCAAATCGTTCAATGATAAGAATGGAATAGAAAAAGAAGATAATAATACAAACAAAAATATCGCTTAATAAGGCTTCGGTTATCAGTGACCTGAATTCTTCTTGTTCTTATCCATTCTTGATCTTCAAAACAGACTTTTCAATTTTTTCTTTTCCTCCTTTGATGTGAAGTGAAATGGTACAAAAAATGTATAGTCGTAATGAGATAATTCTCTTAATTAGTGGAACTTCCCTATAACGAAAGCGCTAAATCCGCAAAAAATTCGTTTTAAAAAAATTTCGTTATACAGAAAATTTGTTTCTATAATCGGCAATGTCGCGGTCGACTTCACTGATAAATTTAAGTTTATCATTCAAACTTAAGCACTTCCTTTTAGACATTTTCGCACAACGTTCACACTAGCGTTAGATGGTTAGATTGAAACCAAACAGCAAGGGGTGTATTTAAAACTGTTTCAGAAGGATCTATCTGACCGCCGTAATGATATAGTTTGAGGTCGGGATTTATTACATACGTCCGGAAAAATTTCGAAAAATACCCACCCTTATACCTTCTTACCAATACCCATTCAAAGATTGATGTTGTTTGAATATTTCGTTATAGAGAGAATTTACTTCGTTTTAGAGGGTTTTTAACATGGAATTTGGATTCATGGTCTTGTACGAAATTCGTTTTTCAGATTTTCGTTATAAAGAAGTTCAAATAGTATCGAATGATTTAAAGTTCTTCCTTAGACTGACTATAAGACTTTCTGATGCATGGTATCCTTGGTACTAGGATAAATGTCTGCATATCATTGCTTCAAAATCATTTCGGTTCCAATAGTAAAAGACAAAATTTCAAATCATTTACAAAAAGTGAATTATCATCTAACAATTACTCAAAATGATGAACGAAATTTGTCTTTCTCAATTTAATATCACAATATTACAGATATTGACATTGACATAATAGTTATACCTCCACATATGATATATCTCTATTTACAACAATTCAATTAATTCAAATGATCTAATGATTCAATTCCCATTTACAACGATAACTTGTAAGTGAAATTGTACAAACCAACTGATATAATCTCGACTTATATTCTCAATAAAATGATTCAATTGCTAGACGATGAGAGTGGCTAATTCTATTGAGGTCATATAGCAGAGACTTCATGACTTGGAATTAATTCTACAAATAATTGTTAGAACCGCACAATGAAAGCGTTCAGATATCTCTGTACTGCATTAAGGAGGTTAATTAGTGTTATGTGTATCGTATTAATGATTTAATTTAATTGCAATATCTGTTATTCCAAGTGTTGTAGAAAATGGGAAAACAAGTGTTTAGCAGAAGGTTTTTTAATGTTTAGCAAAGATTATATAGTATAAAGATCGGAAACGACACGACTACAGTGGATGAGCGCCATCTCTGGGTCAAATGTGAACTAATGTCACTATAGAACGGTTAAAATTCGGGTTCTATGATTATAAATTTCGAAATCAATATACATGGGAAATGTCATTGATATAAAAAAGTGCCAATCAATTCGTTTGCACAAATATTATTTCACTTCGAACGGCTTTTGCAGTTAGTGTCGTCTCGAAAAAAGTGGAAAAAAGATTAGTTTGTACCCTTCAGTAATGAAAATTACGAACGAGATAGTGAAACTGGATGATCAACTGGTGTTTTATGGATGTATGCAGGTAAAGCTATATCTTGACTTGATCAACGTCAAATATTTGTTGCTATTTCCACGATAGAGGCAGAAATAGTGGCTGATAGTGAAGCTGCACGGAAAATAAAATGGATAAAGTGACTATTCAGGAAAAGTTCTCCGTCAATTCAAACACTGATGGTGGACAACGAAGCTGCAATTGAACTGAGCGAGAAACTGGAATTCCACAGACGCACTAAGTATATTCATATTAAATCCATGTATAAATCTTACAATAATACCCTAATATTTCTGTAATATCTTCTATAAATGCATAATAAAAATATTACACATGAAATACTGAATTTTATTGACAATTAAGAATTTAAAATATAAAAATGAAACATCATTAGAGTATTAGAGTTTTCTTTATATGATTTCTGATCCAAATTACAGATTTTATATAAAAATTGATCTTCAGTGCCATCTCTGGGTCAAATGTGAACTGAAAAATGTAGTCGTTTTTTAGTACTACGAATGTAGGGCCGTTTCCTATCTTTCTATACTCTATAATCTATGATGTTTAGATTTTATCAGCATTCTGGCGAAATCGTATCACTATGAGTATAGGTATTTGGTATATGGGTCAGGTTTTATTGGGGTTCAATGAAAATGAGAATTGAAAGTTTTTCAAACAATGTGTATGAAACTGAAGTTTTCTGAAAAGAACAGTGTTCGTGTTATCCTTCATAATCAAATTTTGTATTGGAAAAATGGTTCGAGTCGAAAATAGAGAACAACCGCGATAGTGTCATTGTCATTGTGGAGTAAGATAAAGTGAGAAAAATATTGTAGTTTTTACCGAATTTGATTTGATTTTGCGGTTGAAGTACAGGGTGGTGCAGAGGAATTAGTTGATTTAGAAATTCAAATGAGCGAAAACTTATACAAATATTGATTTAATTATTTGCCGATCATCAAGTACAATATTTTAAGTTCTTTAGATAGCTTTAGAGATGATTTCTTGTAAATGGTGTCCATTATTGTTATTACACTACTTTAATCGATTTCGAAAATGTGGGACAACTTTATCCTGCAATTTGTTTGTTATGTTATCGATAGCCAAACGATTCTTCTTCAAGTATACCAGAGATCTGGGACGATTGTTATTAACATGTGAATTCAGATGACATAATAGAAAAATGGAAAGGCGCTAGCTAAAGTGCAGGTGTGCTGAACACCCCATAGAACTTCAAGAGCGGCTACTACATTCAAGGCCGTAGCCAGAAAAAAAGTTCGGGGGGTCCACCCAATGACAAAATGACAATTTTAAAAAAAAATACTCTAATCCTGTACTTCTGAAAAATTTTTGGAGGGGGTGGTCCGAACCCCATCGGACCCCCCTGATGATTAGCTTAATTTTTTTCAGTGACTTCTAACCGTCATGTCCACATTATTGAGGAGTTTTTTCTTCCTAGGGTTTTCGGCGCTCCAGTAAATCCGCCTGATTTAGCACCTTGCAATTTTTTTCATGGGGATATCCCGAATCACATGTTTATAACGATCGTCCCAGGATTCTGACCCACTGGAAGAATAAACAACATTCGTTTAGGTACAAAATACTTAATATGGCTTCATATTTTTGTTACTCAACGAAATACTATTTTTTTTCGATTCTCAAGGATATGTAAAGGGTTTTCCAATAAGAGGTGTTATTTTGATATTCAAAGAAAAACGCCATTTTTCAATATAAATGATCGGATGTTTATTTCATTATAAAGAAGAAGCTATGACATTAATAGTGGAAAATAATATCAGGCAACTGACCACCACGACCATGCTTACAGGACCATATCCTTTTAATGAAATTTTCCATAACCGAATCGCAAAGTAGCTGCCCTATGTTCTCGATAGCCTCACGAATTCCATATTTGAGGTCTTGAATTGACGGTGGGCTATTGGCGTAGACCTTCTCTTTCACGTGGCCCCAAAGGAAGAAGTCGCAAGGTGTTAAATCACAAGATCTTGGTGGTCAATTGTGATCACCTCTTCGAGATATAACACGGTCCAGAAACTCAACGGCACAATAAGCAAAGACACGACGTTGTTGACGATCGGCCGGCTTGAGTTCTTGTGTTAACGGAACTTAATAGGCCTTAAGACCCAAATCGTAATGAAAAATACGGTGTAATGACGTTTGTGGAATGTCTAATTCCAAAGAACGACGAGGAATGGACAAACCTGGTTTTTCTTCAACACTTTCGGCTACAGCAGCAATATTCTCGGCTGTTCTTGAGCGACGTGTACGGGTTTTATTTTTCACATCACTAATTTGTGCCAACAGCTCGATTTTCTCCACCAATTCCTTCATTGCGATCCGAAAAGTTGCTTCACGACGACCCAAAAATGTTCGAGTTTTACGACCGTCTCTGCCAAATTTTCATCATTTTATAGTGAATTCTAATAATTTCAATGCATTCTTGAAGCGTGTATCGTTCCATTTTATGAATGGCGTAGTTTCTACTTGTCAAATGTCAAAAAATGACATCTACCGAAATAGCAGGCTATTCAAAATAACACCTCTTATTAGAAACCCATTTGTAAAACTTGTGGAAGTCCATTCGGATTTCAAAACAGATTTTTTTTTGAGCACTAAATAATATATGCAAATCAATGAGCTAAACCCTAGATAACCCTGTTTTAAATCCACCCAAATCTCTCTGAATAATTTTCACTTTATCAATGTCACTTCGATCAGATCAAGATCTGACAATATGATGAATTGTCCCATTCATAACTGTTCAAAGTATTTCCAAATCGTTGACTATCAGATGCATCTAACAATAGCCCCTCAACCTTGCCTCAAGAAAGTTAGATGGATGATGCAATTCGTTGAGAACAAAGATGCCATTATGGGAGCCATAATTTCAATTTATGATTCGTTCAGCTGCGGAGAAATTGAAACCGCGAAAAGATTCCTAAAGATATGGCGAATGGGAACTTCTGTGCAATTTCCTCTTTGTGAACCGTAATGATTGTGTGTGGGTGTTATAAGTGTGATTGGTTTGGCGGAAATATGACCGAGGATATTGTGTTCGAAGATGATTTTACGATTGTTTAAGCCATGTAAAGGGTTTTCCAATAAGTGGTGTTATTTTGAATAGCCCGCTGTTTCTGAAGATGTCACGTTTGAAGCTGTCATTTTTTGACATTTGACAAGTAGAAACTACGCCATTAATAAAAATGGAACGATACAGGCTTCAAGAACGCATTGAAATTATTAACATTGCCTGTAAAAATGGTGAGAACTCGGCAGATACGGTTCGTAAAACTAGAACATTTTTGGGTCGTCGTGAAGCACCTTATCGGACCGCAATAAGGAAATTGGTGGAAAAATTCGAGCTGTTGGGACAAGTTAGTGATGTGAAGAATAAAAACCGTGCACGTCGCTCGAGAACAGACGAGCATATTGCTGCTGTAGCCGAAAGTGTTGAAGAAAACCCAGGTTTGTCCATTCCTCGTCGTTCTTTGGAATTAGACATTCCATAAACGTCATTACACGTTTTTTTGCATAAAGATTAGGGTCTTAAGGCTTATAAAGTTCAGTCAACAAAAAAACTCAAGCCGGCCGATCTTCAACAACGTTTGTCTTTGCTGATTGGCTCGTTGAAAGTTTCTGGACCGATCATTTAAATCTGAATATTCTGTGGACTATTGAATTCATTATACTCATTTATTTTGTGATTATAGCTTACATCACGGTAACTTCCGAAAAGAACGACAATGAAACTTTGAATTATGCTATGGGCATAATACAGAAAAATATAAAAATGGCTGTATTTCATATAAGCCGAAAAGTCCAACTACATTTACATTTTCACATTTTACATTTGGCTCTGCTGTCTTGAACAGATTTTGAGTCGATAAGTATATTTGTCTATTCAATATAATTCATCCTATAGGAAGTTATATTATAAGATCGATTCTGTACCATTTTTATACCGCATTATTTCCAAAGAAAATGTCTGGTGAGACCTTGAACAATTGAGCAAATTTGGTTTGGCAATGATGAAATATTTGTTCTTCAATTATTGAGAGTGCGCAAAACAGCAATTTAACTATTGTAAACTGGAATTTGTGTAAAATCCATACAAACATTATCTGCAGACCAGAAATAATATTGACCGAATAATTAATATAATCATGAGGGAATATTTTGTAATTTTCTGTGTGGATATAATGGATAAATATCAATCAAAAATTGTTATTTTTGTGTTTTTTAATGGCACATGAGAGTGTCAATTTTTGACCATGGAAACAAATTTTATACGCACGAAATACAAACAACATTTTTTGTACAACTTTGAATAAGAGTTTATATCGTCTGAAATATATTTATTGAAGATAATAATGCTTCCAATACAATATTTCTATGCATCTAGTGATTTATCTGTGACGTTACTCTGGAAAATACTTCTTTTAACAGTAACGGTAACGTCCATAGCGATGACGAAAAGTCAAGTTTTTTTGACAGTTGTACAAAATGGTTATTTTTGTATTAAGTGCGTAAAATGAGTGTTTTTTTTTTCATGGCACATAAGTGCTTCAAATTTTGGCCGAGACTGCATGTCGAGGCCGAAAATTCACTCGAATGTGCCATGAAAACACGAATTTTATACGCACGAAATACAAAAACATTTTTGTTCAACTTTGACTATGAATTTACATCGTCTGAAATATAATTATTAGATGATTCTTGCAATACAATATTTCTATGCATTCAGTGATCCTTTGTGTCGTTACTATAGACACTTATAGTAGGAGCATAGACATAGAAAAGAATGGACAGGGCGTCACGTGACTTTTACTCTACGTTTCGTGATTCCAACATAAGAGAGAGAGATACTGTGAAGGATGGAGTAATATTAGTTGGGTGCATAGACTAAACTAAACTAATATTACTCCATCTTCATAGTATCTCTCTGTCATAATGTTGAAAAACTGACAGAACATAAAAATATCTAATGCGATTCAATGTTTTTATTGTATGTTCTGTGCTTTGCACTAATATTACTCTATCTTATTCTGAAGTCAATGTTCTCTCTCACATGTCCTGTCCATTCTTTTCTATGTCTATGAGTAGGAGAGCTGGCACGAATTTTAGGTAGGTATTTGAGGCAAGCTGAAAACTTGTCAGATACCTCTCCTATTATATCCCAACTCGGGATTGCAGACCTGGCTGGTGAGTAGCGGGGCTAAATCAACCCCTACATTTTTAAAAATATTTATTTTTTTTTTAAGATAGAAAGCCCTACCGAAATGATCTGTCTTTTGGGAATCTTATTTTTAAGTTATAAATAACACTCCATTAAATTTCAAGCTGCCTCAAAAACATTTTTTGCAAAATATTTTTGCACGCGTCTGGCAATGTTAAAAACCCCGATTAAATTATCTGGCTTATTTTTTTTTAGTATTTATAAAGCATACACTGCAACATATATAAATTGCGTATTGCCTCAAATATATTTTTGGGAAAAAAAAATAAATTTTTTTTTAAAAATGTAGGGGTTGATTTGCCCCGCTACTCACCAGCCAGGTCTGCAATCCCGAGTTGGGATATAATAGGAGAGGTATCTGACAAGTTTTCAGCTTGCCTCGAATACCTACCCTAAAATTCGTGCCAGCTCTCGGACTATTACTTTTTTTAACGGTGAAAAAAAGGAAAGTCTTTTTTAAGGGTAAAAGAAGTCATTTTTTTGTGACGAGAAAAAATTTGACATTTTATCTCTGTTGATAGGAAAAGAGAGTTTTTTCCCGGAAAAAAAGTAATTTCGTGAAATATTAAATTTTTTTCACTATTGAATCGTAGTTTTTTGGATGCATAGAAATATTGTATTGAAAGCATTATCCTTAATAATTATATTTCCGATGATTTAAATTCATAGTCAAAGTTGTACAAAAATGTTTTTTTGTATTTCGTGCGTAAAAAAATCGTGTTTTCATGGCACATTCGAGTGAATTTTCGTCCTCGACACTCTTATGTGCTATGAAAAAAACACTCATTTCACGCACTCAATACAAAAATATTATTTTATTGTTCTTTCATTTTGGACGCCTTATGTTTTGACAAGGTTTAATTGAGAGCAAATGATTATGCACATTCGAATTTCTGAGGATTTCCATCAATGAAGCATCTAGGTAGTTTGCAACTTATTTAGAATTCAGAGCACCTGGGTTTTTCAGACCAAATCTTCGAAATACGAAAGAAATGTCTTCACGATATGAACTAGATTTAAGGGGATTTCCGTCACGTCAATTCGCTCGGAAATTTGAGTGCTTTAGTAAAAATTTCCACAGGAGTTCTTATCGAAGATATAAATCTCAGGACCTCACTACTCAACCTTTTATTATTATTTACCTCATTTTATTTTTCTTTCAGATCATTTAGTTCACAGAAAGAACAGGAAAACTTCCTTCAAACCCTCCATCTTCCTCCAAATCAACACCCCCCGACCTCAACCCAACAACCTCACCTTTCTTACTCTTCTGTATCTTCAAGGAAGTCCACAGGTAGTTCTTGCCCTTCAGCACTTCCGTATTCCCGGTAAAAATATCCAGATCACTACTGAACTTGTTCTTCTTCCCCTTGACCCCCATATTATTGTTGTTAACGTCAACCACACTAGCACTGAAGAACGACGAGAACCTCCGGAGCGGTCCCATAAGTGTAAAATCTCTTCGGCGGCCACTTTTATCTTACCGACTACCGTCCCAGGTTGATGCAGCGCGTAAATCGGACATCGATGTTGCGAGCTTACTTCCCGGGAAGACAAGAACCGACTGTCGGTAACTGGAGGTTCTTCGCCGGTACCGGTGACTGCCTCACTACGGACTTGAGTGGTCTATCGGACTTTCTTTAAGGGGAGGCATACGCGAAAGAGTATTCGACGAAGAGTATCTGAGATATAGTCCATCCAAGAAGGATTGATGGCAAAGTAGGTTCTGAACGTCTAGGCCCAGCTTTATTTCTAGTTCCAAAAAGTAACTTAAATTTTCTGTGGATCAAATCACATATTCAAGAATGTAACCCAGAATTACTATTATTTCATTTCATTTCCACTTACTACACTGCGCAAAAAAATTAACGCACATTCCGAAAATCTCAATTTCAATGAAAGTTAACTCTACATTGACTTTATATCTTATTTTTTTATGTTCTCTCGAGGAGATTTTGAATCGAAACAAGAGGCATTAAATGGAAGAAAACTTCAGGATTTCACAGAATCTTATGTGAAAGAAGAGAAATAAGCACTTTTCAAAATACTGGAATGCTGATAAGTGATTTATTACTTGGTATTTCCACCCCTTGCGTTAATTACAGCTCGGCAACGACGGTTCATACTCAAAAGAGTGATCTTTAAATGTTCTGACCTAATCCATTCCAGATTTCTCTGAGTTAGATTCCTAAGTTATTAAGAGTAGCTGGATGATTTTCTCAACTTCTCAGCCTTCTATTGAAGTTGTCCCAAACCTGCTCAATCGGATTGAGATCTGGACTTCTTGCTGCCCATTCCATTCGAGAGACTTCAACCTCTTCAAGGTACTCCTGAACGATGCGCGCACGATGGGGTCTGGCATTATCGTCCATAAAAATGAAATTTTCACCAATTTATGGGGCGAATGGCACTACATGCTCTTCAAGAATGTTCCTTATATACCTATTAGCATTCATAGCTCCATTATCAATGACCACTAGGTCTGTGCGAGCAGTCAAAGATATTCCACCCCATACCATAATCGATCCTCCACTGAGCATATCTTTCATGTGGTACGTCTGTATACAAGGGAACGTCGATCACAATGGTAGAGGCCGAATCTAGACTCATCTGTGAAGAGAACTCTTTCCAATCATCATCTTCCCAATGTCTGTGTCTTCTGGTGTCTCCTGGTGTCTTCTGTGACTCGTTACAGGAGGTGCTTGTTAGTGGGGCTAAACACTCACCCATCCAAGACCTCAGTAATTCCATTCACCCGAAAAAAAACCTTCCAGCTATGAAACCTATCTTGTTAGATGGAGATATCGTTAAGTGGAAGTCTGAAATTGAATATCTGGGAATTACCCTAGCTAGAAAGTAAGTTTCTGTGGAGTAGTTAAAATTACTGCAAGTAAAGGAATAAGATTGTTGAAGAGTAACGTCCATGATGATAAATATTGAATGAATTGTTGACAGGAATTTGGACTAGATTTTATTTTGATTTATTGAATACTTGCCGACGTTTCTAATCTTTTGTGATTCTTTTTCAAGGCTCGATATTCGTTTTAATCAAAATATCGTCATAATATTTGTTTCGTTCATTTCTCGTTGAAAGTCAATTCTGGTGTGAATAAGGAATAAGGTCTTTTATGGCACGCAGAAGACTATCTGGTTGAGTTTGGTGTTGTAAACCTAGAATACTACGATGGATGTAGGCCATGAATGAGAGACCAATAATAACATATGAGGCAGTAGTCTGGTTTGCCGCAGCAGGTCATACAAGCATAAAGAAAATACTCGACAATGTACAAAGGCTTGCCTGTGTTTGTATCACTAGAACTTTGAGAACGAGCCCAGCTAGAGCACTTGAGGTCATCACAGATCTCCCTCCCCTACATCTATGGTAGCTCATGAGGCTATCCTTAGAGTATCTAGGGACGGTAAAGGTAATGAGAGAATTAGAAGTTAGAGAGCCTGGTCGTCTCTGACCAAGTACATCTCATCAGGGAACTACCTGATCAAGAGAGTGAGCATCCAGAAAAACTTAAACTCGATGCTTTGAAAGAAGAAGAATGAGAAAAAGAATACAGCACCGCAAACTAGGGATGGAACGGATCGGCAATTTTTGGCCGGACCGGATTTCAGTATAATTCAAGATTTGGCCGGACCGGACCAGTAACATGGCCGGATCTTTGCCGAAGTTATATTCATTTCCAAATAAATGGTTTTTACTGTGTGATCATATTATTTATCTACTTCTAAAGAATAATATATTCATAATTCAACTGATTTTGAGCAGCAATAGTAGGTATCCATAAACCAACAGCGTGGGTTGTATTAACTCACCCCTAGAACTCACCTCAATAAATAGAAAAAGATTCTCGGAATTACTTACAAAATGAATAAAAAAAGGTCAGATCAAACAGACCTCACCGAATGGTCAAAAGTATGTCAATACATATTGATATTGAGGGGAGTGCGATTAATATCAACGCTTTTAATAAATTTTCTCATCGACATTCTCAATTTTGAAAATGCAGAATGATTCGAATTTCACCGAAGAAGCCTTAGATAAAGTATAGCATTCAAGTAAAGTATTCATTCATACATCTGCGTTATGACCTACATTTCCGCTCGTTGTATAATATACTATTCAAATCTTGAAAAATTCGGCCGGATTTTCATATGAATCCGGCCGGACCCGAATTCCGGCCAATTTGGCCGGATCGGCCGGATTCAGTAATCCGGATCCGGTCCGGTTCCATCCCTACCGCAAACCTCGAAGTAAATATCGTTAAATGGTATACAGATGATAAATCACGATAGGTACTGGCACTAGAGTATATGGGACAAAAACAAGTGTACACTATTGTTAGGCTCTTGTTCGAGTGTTTTTCTTGTAGAAATACTTGCAATCGAAATATGCGTGGACTCAAGCACTGAACTCCTATACTGTCGACTCACAACTAATATGGGAGCTCAGAGTAAGAAATAATGTTTATTTCTTACTCTGAGTATGGGAGTGTCGAAGAAAACTCAATGAAGTAGATAAGACTAACCAGACCTCTTTAGTCTAGTTTCCGAAGAGGCTAACACACTAGCCAGAAAGGGAGGATAACGCCACTTATTGGCCCAGAACCCTTGAGTGGTATAGGCAAATGCACTTATAAAATAGAGCTTTTGAAGAAGGAATACACAGAGAAAGAAGCACTCTAGATGAATATTCCGGGAATGGATAATTCCAAAATGTTTCATCGGAACTCAAAACTGCAAGGACCAAAAAGTAATCGGATCTCAGCAAGAACAAGTTACGTTTTATTTATTTATTTTATTTGCTCAGTGGCTCTCTAACGGATCATGGTCGCATTGAAAAGCATATGATGAGAATTGACTTAACAAAAACTGAGTGTAGATAATGTAGCGAGGAGGAGAAAACTATTGTTTACTTTGTTACAGAATTATGAAATGATTTTTCCTATTCAAATCTTAAATCTTCTGATTCTACTAGAAAAGTTGAATTCATAAATGAGAAGAATGAAACGAATAGTTATCACGACATTCAAATTTGAAAATCATGTTTCCATTTCACTTATATGATTAAAGCAGTGCTTCATACTTCTTTCCACATAAAAAAAATATATCAACCTCGAGAAGTCTGTAGTAACAGTATTTTACAATAATTCGATGATATGTATTTGGAAGTAATAAATATTTGATGAATTGCATAAACTCTCAAAGAGTATTAACTGTACTAGCAATTATAAACTAATAAACCTTTAGCGCCATGAATTCTTTAGCAATAAATAGTGTTTATAGTGTATTTACTGATGGAATAAGAAGGTAAGCATTACACTTTCTAGAGCCTTAGGAAGATAATGTACTCAACTTGAACTGCTTTTTGTTGATCGCGTCTCATTAGTGAAATAATTTATAATCTCATTGCACGGTATCTGACCACTTAACGGCATATCTGGTTTACTGGTCAGCAGACCATTGTTCCACCAAAAATGAACAACAGTAAAAAGTCGAAAAACAACAGGTGTACCCCGCTATGGACAAATTATTGGAAAATAAGGAACATCTACGGAATCTTAAGATTCAGTGAAATTTTCCACTCAAAAACGTGAAACCGCTACGAATCGATCTGAGAAAAAAATTTTACAGGGTGAGGCAGAGAAACTGGCTGATTTGGTAATTCAATATGGGGTTTGTGATTGATACTAAATATATAGATGCGGAATCTCAACACAATCGGAATTATATTCTGAAAATTATTCAAAAATTAAATATGTAAGAAAAAAATAATTACAAAAATTGAATTCTATGGTTCTGATGATCCTCTTCCTATTTTGCATGAACATTCAGTATCGTAGTTTTTATTCTAAAAATAAATTTCACTCGAATCGGATATTCTGCTATGGAAATATGAAGATCCTTCTTTCAATATTCCAATTGAATTTTCTATGGTTCTGTTGAAACTTTGGCAACAAAATTTTGTATTAACATTCAGAATATCGATCTCCATTCACAAAACAAATTCTCTCGAATCGGATATATTTTATGGAAATATGAAGTTTCATTTTTTCAATATTCCAATTGAATTTTCTATGGGTATTTCCGGCTCAAAATTCGAAAATAACAGACATTTGGGCAAAACCATACTCGTTTGAGTAGAACGAGCGATCAAAAATATGCAAATATCAATTATTAATATTATTTTAATAATTATCAAGTACAACATTCAGTAGTATATTATGCAACGAGCGTATAATGATAGGTATTATTCGCGAGGTGAAGTTTACCGAGTGAATAACAGCCATTATACGCCAGTTGCATTCTATACTTTTTCCACGACTACTGAATATTGAAGATTTTAACATTTGGCGACAGGGATAAGACCTTTCTATGACAAGCGTGGAAAAAGTAAAGTTGACACATGAGAAATTTTTGGAGAACTGGTCATTGTATATTTTGTAGCAAAAAAAAGCTTTAATTGATATAATGAAAGTAGATTTGGCACTCGATTGACAAGGTATGCCCATATTCGTTAGTTGGAGTACTTTAGAATACTGAAGAAATATCAATTTAAAGAATATTATATCAAAGCTGAATCTATGAAGCATCTGACAGCAGTTATTTATAATCTCATTATTCCCTTGTGATTAATGGGTATCATTGAGGCCGAGCACAGAGACGTAACAATAGTCGTGGATAAATAAATATACAGCGTTTCCTAGCCTAGGAGTTCCGCACCAAATGACACTTTAAGAAATTTCGAAAAAATGATCAACCATTGCAAACTAGGTCACCAGGAGTTTCTTCAAGCTATTCAACTGTAAAATTCTGAGAAAAATAGTCCAAAATATAGTGAAATGTGGAAATTTAAGAAATGCTAGAGGAAAAAATGGTTCAATATTACATTTCAATCGGGAAATATGATTACTGAAAAAATGTAATGCCTTCATAATCTTGTACCTATCTTTCTACCTGAGCAGAAGCTGGGGAAAAATAACTACGTCTCTACTATTCTCTAGGATTATCGTTTGACACCTTCCACTCAGAATATTTTAAATGTGAACAATTGGATGAAAGAATAATGTCCTTTCATGAACATCTCCATTACCTCCAACTTTCGCTATCAGATGATTCTGAAATTGGAATATCAACGTTTTCAAGAAAGTTCTCTCTCCTTTTGTAAGCTCTATATCAGATTACCTATCCATTCATAGATGAATCCAAGAAGGTGTACAAGATCAGGTTTGTAGAAAGTAAAAGTAGAAATTTACATAAAGATAGTTTTCGTATAATATTTTGTAACTCAACCGCCTTATTATTGTCCAAATCGGTCCTTATGTTTATTCATATCTGATGTTCACCGTGAAAATGTGGACCTTGGGAAGCTGTATTCTTTCAGAACATCATACGGTTCTTGGTTTTTATGAACGGGTTATGTAAAATGAACGTAGGTGCGTTATTATGAAAATATTACTCAAATTTTCAACGTAATAATATCTCACTTGATCGTTTGATAACTGTGAATTCCACACAATGGAAAGAATATTCAGAAGCTCATTATTTGATGGCAACACAGTAGAGCAAGTACGTCTTGCGACATTTTTGAGCAATTGGTACTCAATTTTAAGTAGCAGGTTGGTAATAGGCAATAGATAGGAAAAATTGAGGAAATAAATTGGCATATTCAACATTGTGCGGGGTCTGTTCAAAAGAAATTGTGAATTATAGAATAGTATTTATAAACTTATATGGTTTCAAGGATGGAACAGTTTTTCGACCCAAGTATACTGTCCCAATGCAATGCATTTCATTACCAAGTGCTTATGAGTTTTTTACATCTGCTCATATCGTTTTGCATAAGAAATTAGTTCCACAAAGGGCTTCCTGAGACGAGAGTTTCTCATAAGAGTTGTTCTCAAAAACACGAATGGGTACTGGCTCTATAAGAAGCATTGAATGGTCTTTTCGGGCGATAATTTTGACATTCTTGTTTATCCTGAATGATAATTAGCTTCCGTACACATAACATAACTAAAAAGGCTATCTTTCTACACCTTTTCCAATTGTAATTCAGAAAACGTAAAATGTAATTCAGAAAAGCAAACTGAATTCACAAGATGAAAATTGTAATTCAGAATAGTGAATTGAAATTCAGAATAGGGAATTGGAATTTCAGAATAACAACTTTGTATTCAGAAAGTTGTAATTCAGAAAAAGAAACTTGTAATTCAGAAAAAGGATTCTCAGGTTTGTCCCCCACCTACTATACCTTTGTAATAAATTTTCTGAAATTCAATTTGCCATTTCTGAATTACAACTCTGTTTTTCTGAATTCCAACTTTCTAAACTGAATTTCAATTTAATTCTTCTAAAATGAAATGAACTATTCTGAATTTCAATTTCTGTTTTCTGAATTACATATTCCTCTTCTGAAATACAAGTTTTCTTAATCACAACAGTAAAAGTTGTAGAATCATTAGGAAATTACACGAAAAAATGAGATCTTGACGAAAAATAGTGTATGGTACACCGGTGTATTATAAACCATTTTTTTGATCAGAATTCACTGATTCATAGGAACAGCATGCTATCGATTTGTCCGAAGGTCTGCATTTCTTCAATTTTTTTCCGGAAAACTTTCGAGTTTAGCTTAACTATATCCAATATTTCAATATTTATTACATGCTGTTACAAATATATATTTGTTTGCACACGTCATTACAATTATCATTCATTTATTATCACAGTTGTTGTAGTCTAACATATACACATTGTCATTGAATTACAGAAATATACTACATAACTTAACATTAATAAAATAAAATTTGACAAGACACTAACAATATTAATAATCTCGACCCTCAGTCAGTAATTTCTTATGAAATGAAATTGCTGGTTGTTCATGTTACTTTATGACAAATTCCAAGAGATGACTCTCAAAAATCGCGCAATGATAATTCATTTTATTAACAAATAAATTATGTTTTAAAAGCACCCATAAGTTGAAAGTAAGGGAAATAAATAAAAAATGAGACATTTATTACAGCTAAATTGAATAAGTTTACTGCTACAGAAATGAAAAATGTATGAATACGTATGAACCTTTCCATGAAATAATCATCGTGAAATACTTGGTAAGAGTTTTTCTGAAAACAAATTCTCTGGTCCGCCCTTCTGAAATCGTTATTTATATGGGCCAATTAAGCAATATCAGAAGAATTAAACAATATTTGAATATGCCAAGCGATAAAAACGATATTAATTTTTGAAACGACATGCTGGGGTTACAGATTCTCGAAATAGAAGATCTCGGCTAATTGAAAAAATTCAAGAAAGGCTTCCGAGTAGGCACTTTTGAGCGGTCGTTCATTGGTGGAGCATTAATGCTTTTATTTTGTATAGGACTTAAGATTCACGCTAAGTACCTGTGTATGCAAAATCTCAGCACAATCGGAATCATATTCTGGAAATTATTCAAAAAATTAAATATGTCAAGAATCAATAATTAAGGAAGCGTGAAGTATATACCTGGTATCAAAACATTATAGCGTGCTGGTAAAGTTCTGAAAATGAAATTATTCCCAACTTTCCTCACTATCAAACATTGTTTCACCTTCGAATGTTAACCAAGCGTGATTTTGACCAATCTAAACGTGAAAGCTGCAATTAGAAGAACAGATAACGAAATTCATAATGCTATTCCTATCGTAAATCGAAGAACCACCTAATTAGAGATACCATAATTATTTATGAGTCTGTAATTAGCGTCCTCACGACATCACAAAGACAGTCCACTCCGGTACTTTTTGCAGTCATACCAACAGAGGAAACATATATTAATCAAGCTGAATGTTGTATGTACTTCGTGAATTAACAGGAGAGAAAAGAAGCATAAGTACATGGATAATTTTCTGTTAAAATAACAATAATGACGGTTTGTTTCACAAGAAGTTTCTACGTATTCATCAGGTGATAATTTAGTTCCATCAACGGTAATATGCTCAGGGAATGGTGCTAGAGAGTTGTCAGAAGTATCTAATCATCTTAAGAAAAATCAAGAAGGAAAAGCTGAACAGGAACAGGCACTGAGAAATGCTATTTCTCGGTAGCTTGGAAGTATTTCAGAAGGTGTAGGTGGAAGCAATTGATAATAGAGTAACTCACGATAGGTATTGGATTCGGTAATCCGAAAGTTCCACTGGAATCGCATTTATTTAATACTGGCTTTGAGACATATTGTTAAAAAAAACTCAAGAGAGAGTAGAAAATCTCGAATTTGTTTCTAATTTCGACATTGATAGGTCACGCCTGTTAATTGATGTACTCATCAAACATTCTGAATGAGAGATACAATAGTTATAGATACCAAAATTTTTCGCGTCTGTAATTAGCGTACTCACGATATCACAAAGACAGTCCACTTTGGTACTTTTTGCAGTCGTACCAACACAGTAAACATATATTAATCAAGTTGAATGATGTATGGACTTCATGAAATTAACAGGAGAGAAAAGAAGGATAAGAACATGGATAATTTTCTGTTAAAATAACAATAATGACGTTTTATTCTCACAAGAAGTTTCTACGTATTCATCAGGTGATAATTTGGTTCCATCAACGGTAATATCCTCAGAGAATGGTGCTAGAGAGATGTCAGAAGTATCTAATCATCTTAGAAAAAATCATGAAGGAAAAGCTGAACAGGAACTGAGAAATGCCATTTATCGGTTAGCTTGGAAGTATTTTATGAAGGTGTAGGTGGAAGCAAATTGATAATAGAATAAATTACGATAAGTATCGGATTCGGTAATTCGAAAGTTTCAGTGGGATCGCATTTATTTAACACTGACTTTGAGGCATATTGTTAAAAAAACTCAAAAGAGAGTAGAAAAATCTCGAATTTGTTTCTAATTTCAATATTAAGAGGTCACGCCTGTTAATTGATGTTCTCATCAAACATTCTGAATGAGAGAAACAATAGTTATCGGTACTGAAATTTTTCGAGTCTGTAATTAGCGTACTCACGATATCACAAAGACAGTCCACTCTGGTACTTTTTGCAGTCGTACCAACACAGTAAACATATATTAATCAAGTTGAATGATGTATGGACTTCATGAAATTAACAGGAGAGAAAAGAAGGATAAGAACATGGATAATTTTCTGTTAAAATAACAATAATGACGTTTTATTCTCACAAGAAGTTTCTACGTATTCATCAGGTGATAATTTGGTTCCAGCAACGGTAATATGCTCAGGGAATGGTGCTAGAGAGATGTCAGAAGTATCTAATCATCTTAAGAAAAATCAAGAAGGAAAAGCTGAACAGGAACAGGCACTGAGAAATGCTTTTTCTCGGTAGCTTGGAAGTATTTCAGAAGGTGTAAGTGGAAGCAAATTGATAATAGAGTAACTCACGATAGGTATTGGATTCGGTAATCCGAAAGTTTCACTGGAATCGCATTTACTTAATACTGGCTTTGAGACATATTGTTAAAAAAACTCAAGAGAGAGTAGAAAAATCTCGAATTTGTTTCTAATTTCGACATTGATAGGTCACGCCTGTTAATTGATGTACTCATCAAACATTCTGAATGAGAGAAACAATAGTTATAGATACAAAAAATTTTTCGCGTCTGTAATTAGCGTACTCACGATATCACAAAGACAGTCCACTCGGTACTTTTTGCAGTCGTACCAACACAGTAAACATATATTAATCAAGTTGAATGATGTATGGACTTCATGAAATTAAAAGGAGAGAAAAGAAGGATAAGAACATGGATAATTTTCTGTTAAAATAACAATAATGACGTTTTATTCTCACAAGAAGTTTCTACGTATTCATCAGGTGATAATTTGGTTCCATCAACGGTAATATGCTCAGGGAATGGTGCTAGAGAGATGTCAGAAGTATCTAATCATCTTAAGAAAAATCAAGAAGGAAAAGCTGAACAGGAACGGGCACTGAGAAATGCTATTTCTCGGTAGCTTGGAAGTATTTTATGAAGGTGTAGGTGGAATCAAATTGATAATAGAATAAATTACGATAAGTATCGGAATCGGTAATTCGAAAGTTTTAGTGGGATGGCATTTATTAACGAGTGGCGTCTATCTGATTTTGTGCCTTTTGATTGCAATCTCTTTTTGTCGAAACAATGACGTTAGTATTGAATGTCCGTTTAGAAGTAATTTAGGAAAAGAAGAAAAGATGCATAAATATTCAGGGCAAATTGGTTACAAATAAAAATTCCAGAGAAAACAGAAAAATTTCAAATCAATGCCCAAAGGTAATTTTTTAACATTAATGAATTACCTCTATTGTTTGATGTTTATATCAAACACATGGAATTGAAGAAATAATCAGTATTGACAATATTTTGCTGCAAATCGAAAAATTGATATAAAAAAAATTGTAAACAAATGCAAGGGACTAAGGGAGATGATTTCTCGATTAAAATAGGCAGAGGTAGTTCATATTAATTTTTTTCGAAATCGACCTCCCTTTCAAAATACAGCCTTTGGAAGGCGATGACGCGATGACAGATTTAATTTTTTTGAAATTCCTAAAAACACTGTATCCTAAAACTATAAATGATATGATTCATTAAGTAGATGTTACTCACATATTTTTTTTGATCCCATAACTTTATTATTAGGGGTTGAAAATAACAACTCCTTATGATTTTCCTTCAGAAATTGTTTTCGTGGGATAGATTTTCGAAAAATAAAATTCTCTTATGGTTTCCCATTCAATTCTGGAGAAAAAAGTCTCTTGCAAAATTTCGATACAGTCGATACTTTTCTAGGAAAAAATAAAACTTACAAGCAGTTATGATCACTGTTCATCGTCTGTTCTATAGGATGAATATTTTAAGATATTGTTTATGCTCGAAATTGGTTTTTTCAATTATGCTTATTAATCGAAAGATAGTTCTATTTGTGAAATTAAAATATTACGGATATAATTTTCTTCCGGAAATTAGTTATTAAACCTTCAGAAATTTTATCTCCTATCAAGACATACAATATATTAGAATATTCATTCTATGGAACACTTATACGATGAAATGTAATGAACAGTGATCATAACTGCTTGTAAGTTTTTATTTTTTCCGAGAAAAGTATCGACATATCGAAATTTTGCAAGATACTTTTTTCTCCAGAATTGAATGGGAAACCATAAGAGAATTTTATTTTCGAAAATCTATCCCACGAAAACAATTTTTGAACATAGGGGTTTATTATTTTCAACCCTTAATGATGGAAAAATAATTGAATCGATTTTTGCATGTTTTTTTTTTTGATTTCTAAATCAGCAAGTTCCTCTGTTTCACATTGTCTTGTATAACATTTTTTTTATGGTAGAACAATTACCTACCTACGTTTGACCGAATGGTTTTTTAAATACTTCTTCGAGATATAATATTCCAATAAAATTTAGAGAAAGAAATACTCTGCTCGGCGGTAATGATATCTAGGGTTCTCTGTCGATAAACTTGGACATAACTCATTCCTGAGATTTATGAATATGCAGCAACTCTTTCAGGATGTTCAGTCGAACAGAATTCTACTCTGCTATCATAAATTATGCCACAGTTTTGTAACTGATTTTCGGATGTTCGTTTTCGTTACATCACAAAACAAGCTATTCATCATGATCAAGTTAGACAATAAGTTATTGAACTGTCTGGTACCAAAGGTGAAAACGTGTGTTGTGAATGATGATAGTAAATTACTCATTTTGACTAGAAGAACCAGGAGAAATTCGTATTTACGAATGGAAAGATATATTAGGAAAATAATATCCGTGGAAAAGTTAGTTTTAGATAAACAAAGGCTACGCATAATACTATAGAATTGAGAATATTAGGTATTGTTTACATAGTAGGATACATATGAATATGTTGACATGCTCAACGAAGATCGTCTATAAGAGTGTGAGTTTTTGTAGAGTTGAAACAGAATCTTCTAATCTAGAAAAATACCAGACCTAGTTCGATAAATTCCTCCTGGTTGAAGAGCAAAATCCTCAGAACACGAAGGGATTTCTAGGCTTAAAAATTATCAAATATCAACTCAATTGTAGTTTGTAGCGCAGAGGTAATTTTGATATAATTATTGGTTGAAAGGTTTTTTCAGTTTGTTGTTTTTTCATATGTGATTTCATTTATGCAGGTAAAGATGAAAAGAAAGAGGAAAATGTTTATAAATGATAGTAAGTCCCAGAAAATGAATTTTTCTTCTTTTCTTAGAAAAATCGATAGCACTACACTTATACGCGTAGAGAGAGTTCTTGCTAAGGTTTTCCATGCTTTAGTATTAAGGTATTGTGTTCCGTGTACAAGGTCATCGAATTGGTGAAATCTGAACTACAACATTTCAACCCCCAACGATAGAGAAAAAAATGGCACATTGCGATCATCTTTTTCAGAGAAACTCATAATGCCATCAACCGAATTGCTTTAGTGTCTTTTGTTTTTGAGTTAAAGTCGAAATTGACATATAGGCAATTTAAACTTTGGCCATTATCTCCGTTTCTGTTTCTGCTCATAAACTTGTAACAAAGACATCATACAGACACTTTTTGATAAAAATCCCGTTAATCCCCTTAATCTAATTTCAACTGAGAGTTTTTTTTCTGATGAATTACATAAACAACTGTTCTTTCTGGAAACAATACTTTATTTTTACAAAAAAAAATCACTGTTTTTTCTCTTTTCAAAAATATACAGGGTATCTGCAAGCAAATACGAGGGACTTTGGGAGATGATTCCTCGATGAAAATAAGCAGGGGTAGTTCATATAATTTTTTTTTTGGAAGGCGATGACGGGTTGACAGTTTTAATTTTTTTACGGCTTCTTAAAAACACTTATTCATACAACTATACACAATATGAAGCACTAAGTAGATGTTACTCACACAATTTTTAAGATCTAATAACTTCATTATTAAGGGTTGAAACAACACCCTATGATTTAAAAAAAATTGTATATAACTTTTTAAACGAAAAAACGGTGATTATTCTTCAGTAAAAGTAAGTTATTATTTTCACAATGAAGAAAAAAAGTTGCCCAAATGTCAATTTTGGCTTTGATTCGAAAAAAAAATGACGATAGAGTAATACGATGGACGGCATAATGTGAGTCTCCTAAAAAAAGATAACATTTCACTCAAAGAGTTAAAAAGTAATAATTCAGGGATCACCAATTCTGGCTACCCTTTCTGATACTACATATTTAATAATTGATAATGAATCAATAGGAAAAATCGAGAGTGAAAAATTCCTATGGACTATGTTTTTTATTCCTTCCAATATCAAGAAAACTCATTTCTGAAGAAAAAATATTCCGAATTAGGTTGACGCTAATACACTCATCGGCAAAATAATCGATCCACTCAAAAAATCGAAGAAGTCTGTTAATTCTTAAAAATTTTATTTCCGATTCAAATGATTTTTTTTTTCAATTGTAGGTATGTTTTCATCCCAAATTAATTACCAGTCATCAAAATTGAGCTGTTCTTATGAATAAAGAATTAAATTGTCAAGAGAAGATGTGTCTTGATGATGTAAGAAGAAATTACAAGGTGGAACAACTGAAACACACCAGGGGTGGTTCCAAAGTTAGGGTAAAAAACAGATTTTGTTTCACCCTATATAAATGACTTACGCTGAGTTTTCTTGAAATTCAAAACTGGTGATTGATTGAGGATGAACATACGTACAATTGAAAAAAAAATCAATCGAATCGGACATGAAATAACATATTAATGAATTATTAAACTTCATCAATTTTTAAGTGATCGATTATTTTGCCGGTGAGTGTAGCTTAGCACCATCGACCGACATCGTCTATTAATAGGAGGTTTTCAATAGAGGTGATCTAGAAATTTTCAGAAGAGTTATAATTCGCAAAGATATATTGAGGCTAACAACTGGACAGAAGACCCTGGAAAATCATACAAAACTTACATTGTAGCTGACTGAATATTTTGCACAATGAACTTAAAAGAATGCGTGTTGAATGATGCATATTTGTGCTAGTTACTACAGATTATCCATCCAGTTAATATTCACTGAATCGATTTCAAATTCAGTACAGTAATTGCATCGAATTACAGGTGTCTCATTTATAAGTTTCCATCCTCAATAACTCAACAACGAATCTGAATTTGTGAAAACATTTGGACTGTTCGATTTTTGATGACAGGGGGACATGATCTGGGATACAAAGCTTGTTTTTGTTACTAGCAACCCCCTGGATAGGGTTGCAACCACATCAGGAATTTGAATAAAGAAAGTGGGTAGCTTTGAAGCGCCAATGATGCATGCATTCAAATTTGTATGAACCTGAAGGTTTATCTATAGTAATATTATAAAGAGGAAAGATTTGTATGTTTGTGGATTTTTGTGTTTGATACGAGTTAACTCATAAGCTACTAGACCGATTTCAAGAATTCTTTCACCCTTAGAATGCTACACTATCCCTGAGTAACATAGGCTATACTTTTCACCCGAGAACATTAAGGAAACCTACTATAACTTCAATGATAATAAATATGAGTACCAAAATCAGCCATGATCAGCTATTTTCAGGTGCGCTGCAAAAACCGTAAGACGTCTTGGAAACAATGTATGACGGAAATGTACCTCTTTAATAGTTGTACAAAAAAGTCCACGATAGCATATATCTATCTTTCAAGGTTTACTCGGTATTACCTTTTAAAGGTATCAAAATGTTTCTCAAAATTAATTATTGGGAGTATTTTTTTATGAATACGCTATTGATTCTTATCCAATTAAATACGTCGTTCAACCCCAGTTTAATTTAGAACGAAATTGCCTTTTACATCATTCAATTATGATGAATACATCAAAAGATATGGCAGGTTGAAGATGAAATCGCACCAAAATGCGTCTCCAAGGTAGGCGGGTAGGAGAAGGTACCGAAGTGTGAGAGGGGAGCATGCAT
Organism: Propylea japonica; assembly: GCA_013421045.1. Taxonomy (NCBI): domain Eukaryota; kingdom Metazoa; phylum Arthropoda; class Insecta; order Coleoptera; family Coccinellidae; genus Propylea; species Propylea japonica. The sequence continues at coordinate 32,074,833 of CM024245.1, read as the reverse complement.
ATCTATGTATATAAGAGGTGGCCGCGTGGATAGAGGAGAAGAAGAAATGTAAAAATTCAAAAAAGTTTTATAGGCAAAATAAATGTTTTACATCTGCTCTTCGTTGATCGCAAATTATTAAACAAATTTCTACCCAAGCGAAGCTGGGGCGGGTTTCTAGTGTTCTATAAAGTGAATATTCACAAAATTACAGGGGTTTAACGATAAAACTGAATGAAACATTCACTTTATAGAACCCAAAATGCATGTTCATACAAATTTGAACCCATTCATCATTTACAAAAGTCCCCATTTTCTCTATTCAAATTCCCGATGGGGTTGCAACCCTCTCCAGAGGGTTGCTAGTAGAAAAATGCATTGTGTATCCCTCTGTCATCAAAAATATATCTGTCTGAGTGTTTTCGCATATTCTGATTTGTTGCTGAGTTATTGGGAGTGAAAAATTTTTAAAGGGACACCTTGTATGTTTTAACACAATAAGTCGTCTCCTTAATCTCTGTCGATAGTTACATTTCAAAGCGATTTTCGATGAAATTAATTTCTTGATATTCATCCCTCCTTAAATATGAACCGAAAATAACATTTCTCTTCCATTAAGAAAATAATACAATAGACTATTCACGAGGCACTTAAGTTAACTAAGTTTTCGATGATGATCAAAAATAATAATAAACCTTTTGAACTATTCAGCTTATTCCAAATAGTATGCGCATTAATGAATAATAAAAAGAATTGAAACCTTTCCTTTCAAGGTCTCTTAAGAATTACTTGAATAATTAATCCGACCATTTATATTCCCTGAAATTCCGAGATTAATCAAAAGAAATCTCAGATAAGATTTCACCCTCTTGATATGATTTGTTATAAAAACTCGATTGTGTTTTTAGGCAATAATTCATATTCAATTCGCTGAAGGTCGCTCAATGCAGATTTCAATCTTGTACAGCAGTATTGTTCGCAACATTCCACAATTTTACCATAAATTCCAATTATTAATTGCATATAACGAATAAATTAATTGCGCTGAGCTGTTAAGTTTTTTCGATCATGTAAAAGTGGATTCATATTTTTACGCTTCTGGCAACTTTCGCTTTGCTCTTGATTCTGATCAATATTCAACATAAATTAGTTGAATTAATTTATACAAAATTTCGTTTTCTTCTGTTTATATAGATATAAGGTTCGAAAGTGAAATTATTCGCATTTTAAGTTTGTGAGCATTAACTAAAATATAAATTAAATGAAGTATTTTCATGCATAATTTTCGTGGACCATTGTCCATATAATGAAAGATTAATTTTCTTGGAGTATTTTTTCATCATGAAGTATGTTTTCAACTCACCTTTAATTAATGTTGATTTCTTCTCCTTGACTGAGAAAATTCCTTTCTAACGGTTTTATTATCCGTAACAGACACTGGACGTCTTTTACTGAAAATAAAAATTTTGGTTAAAGATCCTACTTCAATGACGCATGCAATAAATATTTTGAATGTCCCCTCTGCTCTCAATAAAAAATTTAAAAGCAATCAAGATATTTTCGTTGTATTTATACTAAGCTTCCAAATTGGCGATGGTCTGTGAAATCTGATGAAATATGTAAACATTCCAGACAGGGCGTAGCCCGGAATTAATTTCAAAGGGGGTTTTGACATTTTGGCAAATGACTTTGTAGGTGCCGAGAATTGTGGGGGTCGCTTTCTGTAGCAAGTATTTGTTGTTTTCAAAAATTCATAGTGATATGAATAATTTTAACTAGATTTTCGGAGATAAGTTAGTTTAAGTGCAAAATTAAAGATTATTTTTGCAACAAAAAATAACTCTGAGACATTTCGGGGAGGGGGGGGAGGGTTTTGAACGCCCAAACCCCCCCCCTCTGGCTACGCCCTTGATTCCAGACGTTGACATATGAATTAATATCAGAGGATACCTACTGATTTCATTAGTGCTATTATAGGAATAACATTCCTCGATTAAAATCACGAAAACCTTTTTGGTCAAATCATTTTGTGACTCCAATGAAAGTGATAAAGCAATTTGGCAATCCGAGTGGAACTCATGTAATATACAGAACAAAGATTTAATAACTGATCCCTCAAATAAACTTCCTGGATTTGATCTTCCAAGAAAATATGGACTGTTCTCAATCGTATAAGAACAGGTCATGGACGTTGCAATAGTATGCTTTTCAAATGGAATTCAGTTGAGAGTCCTAGTTACGAATGCGGAGAAGCAGAGAGACAATTGAACACCTTATAAATAATTGTTCCATATATAAATTTCAGGATGGCTTGAGAGCTATACATGAAATTACCGAGTCGTTTTTGAATTGGGTTGTTAATTTTAAATCGATTTAATAGAGTTTTATTCATTTAATTTTTCTGTTTCTTTTTTCTGCTTTGATTTTTTCGTTTCAGATTCAGAATTCCGAAGGCATCCTGGAGAGGGTTATCGTTCATTTGGACTAAATAAAGAAGAAAAACTTCAATATTCTAATAGTTTTTAAGTGTTTATTTTTGTTGAAACGGCGAGACAGGGTTTTTTCTACTGGGGTTTTTCCCTGAGCTCTGGTATCATACGAAAAAATAGTATGGTTCCCCGTTTTGCACCAACCTCAGTTAGGGATTTTTATTTTTGTTTTATGTATTGTATTATGTTAGCTCTTGATTTCAAAATAATATATATATATATATAGGAATGATTTTATCATTGTGTTTTACGACGTCTTATTTTCAAAATGTGATCAATGGACTGGAGCACTTCAAAAAATTTTTCGAGAATTCATATAGGTAAAAACCAGACCGATAATTTTGGAAAACAGAAAAAAACAGAGAATACAATGAAAATTAAAGGGAATAAAATTTATCTACGGGTTATATGAGGTCGTTCAGTCTTAGGGATACGTTTTTCAGGGTAGAAAAGAGTTATTTAGATTTCCAGAAAAACTATTAACGCGAAGTTAAATGTCAAGGTTGTAGGTAATAAAAAAACTAGAACTTTTGTACTTCCATGTGTTCTACATAATCTCGAAATTCTTGTGAAAATTTCATAAAACCTATTTATGGTTTTCCATTTTAATCTCTGAGGAACATTCATATGACCCAAAAATACTGTAATTTAATCTATTTAAAAAAATCATTTTTTTACCTCATGATGACTTGGAATCGAAAAAGCACCGTAATTTTCAAAGGAAAATTCTCACGTCAAAATATCAGCATTTTCCAAGAAGTCTGTGGGATTTTCTTCGTTAAAATTTTTTTTCTCATAGTTCACAAAATTTACATTAATTTGGTATATCCCTTCAGAAATTCAGAAAGATTTACTCCAACTGAATATGAGTTGGCACTGAAAATATGATTTGAAATGCACCAATTTATTTAATTTATGCTCAAATCGTATTTCTTTAGAGCCTTTTTCAGGAACAATGACATTTTGAGCATAAATTTGTTCATTCTAAAAGAGATAACTTTCAAACATCCACTTTCACAGCTGCAGCAAAGTTCTTTGCATTCCGAAAACATTAACAATGGTATGTTTATTATTTCTTAAACAACAGACACGTTGAAATTTCAACTTAGAAATTTTCAAAAGAAAATAAGGGTGCTTTACTTACGATTTTAATCAATATCTATAGCGTGAACATGAATATTTGGAATCCAAAAATTCATAGTAAGTTTGGGACATTAGATAAGTTTTCATCAAATTTAGTGAGAAATTCTTTATTGTAAAAGATAAAAAATAACGAATCAGAAACGTTAAATTTTTCGCATCAATTTTGAAGTTTGTAAAAAAAGGGTGTGAATACAAAAGATGTAAGTTTTTTCATTTCCCTAAACTTTGCTTTCTACTGAATTATTTTTAGGACTTGTAGTTCTGCCGAAAATGAGGGCAGGTCAAGGAAGAGCCAGGATTTCTTTATGGGGGGCAAAATAAATTAAATGTTTATTCTGCATATAAGGCAAATTCAGGAGGGGGCCTGCAAAATTTTTTGGGGGGGCCTGGGCCATCCCTGGCCTCTCTCTAGCGTCGCCACTGACCTACGTATTCAGAATGTCTATTCATAAACAATAATGAAAATTCGATCCAATAATATGTGTTCCATACTTAAACTTAGATTTAGTCTAAGGTTCCATACCATATTCTATATTGAAAATTACATACCCATGAAACCCCAGTGTATAGGCAACACAGAATACATCTTATAGTACTTCCAGTGCGGCGCCTCCGCCATTTTTTACAGGAAGGCATTGAATTCCTATCTTTTATTCATATCACACTCCCGTTCAAATCTGATAATATGCTTTAAGGCATTATTGGATTGGGTCACCTTTGAATATACTTCCCGTTCTTTGTATCGCATTTTAAATCGCAAATACAGACGGGTTACGACTTAAGCTGTTGTTCCATACAGTTCAGATTCCTACAAGTCATTCCACCTGTTTCTTTTCAAACTTGTTGAAAGCGACAGATACAATCAAGGCACAGTTGAATCGTGCACAAAGAAGAATCGATTTCTTCTATGGGTAGTCAGAGTAAAACGGAAAATGAAATTGTCATTACCTACTTTTTAAACCCTTAAAAAACAAAGGGTTTTTGGAAAAGTCGACAGGACTCATGGAATAAAATGGTGTAGAGTTTGAATCAATGTCAATGTCAATCCAATGATCGAACAAAAAATTATGAATATGTACTTGAACATATTCATTCTATTCCTTCTGATATGTTTCATTACGCATTAGATGCGAATAACATATCGAGAACCACTAAAAATACTCTGCACGTTTCGACAGTATGAACCATTTCCGAGAAACCGTAGTCCATAGGTTAACACGATAAATACCGGAAGGAACAACTTCCTCTTTCTAAACAAGATTCAAGATTTGAACAGAAAAGTTAAATTCATAATTAATAGAATGAATGGTAAGCAAAAACTACCACGACTTTTTTTTTCATTGGAAATTTTGTGAAAGTATATTGATTGTTTGCAAGAAGATCAACTCTGGTTCTTTTTATTCGGGAAACTTTGATTGGAGTTGATATCAGAACCATGTTTGTTATTATTGGTAGAAAGAATACAGGGTTGGGATAAAGTTTGGCACGAAATTAATATTTTAAAAACGGAACGGACGATAATTTTGAAATTTGGCAGCTGAGTGAATAGACCACAATGCATTTGATGAGCATATTTTCATTAATGAGATACTTCCGGTTTGACCGGAAATGACAAATTTTTTCTTTATTTAAATGGGACACCCTGTATATTTCTGCAGATTCTGAAAGAGCACTTTGTTTCGGATCTGTCCATACAGGTACCATGTAAAAATATCTGTAAAAAGAAGAATTGAGACAACGATTCTTGATGAATGTGCATAGAATTTAAAAGTTTAACAAAAAAAAATAATACATTATTTTTATCGCTTTATTTTTTTATTTAATACATGGAGAAATCTTGAGAAAAGTTACTCAAGAATTTGTTAATAGACTGGCATATTGTCAGGAGTGAATGGCAACCACTTCGAACATTAAAATGTTTTTTTTTAATTATTTTCAATAAATTTTTTTACTGGTAAAAGCTATTTAAGTGTATTTCTTCCTTTTATAGATTTTCATGAAAAATACGTCATGAAAAGCAGAAAGAGTTTATCTACTACAAAGTAGTTCGTTTCATTCTCACTATGGATACAATAACAACGATTATTTATTTGAATGGAATTTTCTCAAATGTACAAATGACTGAATTTCTTCTTTCACAAATAATTTTTACATCTAACACGATATGGACAGATCCGAAACAAGGTGCACTTTCAGAATCTGCAGAAATATACAGGGTGTTCCATTTAAATAAAAAAATTTTGGTCCTTTCCGGTTAAACCGAAAGTATCTCTTTAATGAAAATATGCTCATCAGATGCATTGTGGTCCATTACACTCAGCTGCCAAATTTCAAAAATATCGCCCGTTTCGTTTTAAAGATATTAATTTGGTGCCAAACTTTATCCCAACCCCGTATAATGAAGTCAATAGTTCTCAGGATTATGAAATTTGAATTATAGTTTTCTTATATGAAGGAACGTCGAATAGCATCTGGTTTCAAGTTCAATATATGTTGTAATTTCTTTGTATTGTATAAGATGCGGGCGATTGGCACCACGACTATATTTCTGTACTGCGACCAATGAGTTCTTTTGTGTGTTTCTATACTAGAGTTACATTTTGCACGGAAACTTAATCTCCTTCGCAAAGTTGATAATTTTTTTAGGAGACATCGCTCTTATGTCGGCTGGCCTCTAAGTTGAGCCACCCAGTAGAGTAAAATCAATCTCAAGTGGCTAACCAATAATGACTATGGTTATCATTGGTTCACCCTTGGTTATTCCATATTTGTCCTAGAACGAATAACCGGCCCTCGGCTCTCGTCGCTTGAATGCGGTTTCTGGTTATTTGTCAATTGCCAATATAGGTTATATTTATATTTTTATGTTCTATTCAATAAATACAAAATTCGATTTGCAATTGTAAATTATTATGCTTCAAGTTCAACTTCATGCATCCCAAAATATTAATGTTTGAAACTTGGATTCAATGTAACGATGAACATGTTTTTTAGAATGTTCCGCTCGACAAAAAAAAGTTTTTTTGTTCTGACAAAATGATTCCAAAAGAAAATATTACCGAAAAATATACAGAAGTGATTGATCATTATAGAGTGTTATTTTTTCTATATCAGCTCACATAAGATAAGGAGAATAAAAAAAACTTTCATTGGGCGAATCTGAAAACTTAACGCGTCAGAATATTTGAATTACATTACAAGTATCTGTTGATGAATGCAGTGTTCATAAACTCCATCTGAGACACCGTGAAATTACTCTTTTACCAAACCCTCTAGTCTCGATCATGAGGTCAACCTCATGAAGCAGATCTTGGACCACAGAGTTCGAGGTCAGCAAGTGCAGAATGCCGTTCATTCATTATTTATTTTACTACATCTTCCCTTCTTGATGAAACTGTACCGTCAGCTGATCGTAAACGACTTTTTATATCAACATGTAAAACTCCTATAATTATTATAATGTCTTGCCAACATCTTGCTCTGTTTACTGATGCAGGTCATGTTCCTACCAGACAGGATATGGATGAACTGTGAATGGTGAAATGGAACAAAAAAAATACAGGATTGGATCTGAAGAACGAAGGAGAGACAGAAGATGTCTCATTAGCACACGGACTTGAACGTTATGATAAAAAATTTGTGGTTTATTCGAAGCTTTTGTGCAATAATGCAAATCAGACTGTTGGTCTGATTCTTTTCATCTGTGTAATTCTCATTCAAATGATGAGCCGGTCCTGAAATTTCTGAATTTATATAACGCCCAAAAGAAGGGAAAAGAAAGAAAAGAAATTTTGCAGATTTCAAAATGTAGTTATCACGCATTTTCTGACATTTAATTAATGATTTAATGTTTGTCACTGACGAACGGGTAATGGCCCCAATTTTTTTACAACTCTGAGTTATTTCAAACAAAACCATCATTTTCGAATAATTCTTCGTTAATTTGTGACAAAAAATCTCTCTTGCCTATTTTCTTGAGGGGAACCGTATTTATTTAGAAAATACAACTTCCCTATAACGGACCTCTGTATAACGAATTTCTCTGTATAACGGATTTCGTAGAAGACATTGCACCTTGAATCCAAATTTCATGTTGAGAACACCCTCTAAAACGACGTAAATTCTCTCTATAACGAAATATTCAAAGAACATCACCCTTTGAATGGGTATTGGTAAGAAGGTGTAAGGGTGGGTTTTTTCCGAAATGTTTCCGAACGTACGTGATAACCCGACCTTGAACTAATCGTTACGGCGGGCAGAGATATCCTTCTGAAACAGTTTTAAATACACCCCTAGTTGTTTGGTTTCAATCTAGTAGTTGATAGTTGATAGTTTACAGAGGGGTTACAGTTCACTGCGACCTTAAGGTCTATTGTGCCCCCTTACAGAGCTGTTCTGGCCAAAACCTTCACAGCTCGCCTTCCAGTTCCAGAGATCTGATGAAATCTAGTAACTGTGAAGGCTTCACGAGGCTAGTTCCTCACTCTTGCAAGTTTCTTGTCAAGGCATTTCCTCCTCAGGCTCGTAATGCCAAGGCATTCCGTGACTAGGTGAATGGGGTTTCTTCCTCCTCCCCACAGAACCTACACTCGTCAGTGTCCGACAATCCCATCCTCAACAGGTGCTTTCTGAGCGACAATGTCCTGTAAGAAAGCCAGTGAGGAGGTGCAATTGCTTCTTACCAAGATCCAGATATCTTTTGGATCCCGCTGTGTTTGAAGTTCCGAAGGAACTCAGTGGAATGATCCATCCCTGGGAGATTCCGCCAGAGCTTTTCTCTCGGCTTTCTCCTTCTCCAGAAACTCCTTCTCATAGGTACATTTAGATATACCACAGAAGGGTTCTGGGCCAAAGAGTGACATTTGTGCGCCTTCTTTGGCAAGGGTATTGGCCTCTCTCGTTTCCTTCGATTCCCGAGTGGCCGGGAACCCAGATTAGAAAGACCTTATTCTAATAGTTAGACTAGTGTTGAAAGTTGTGCGAAATGTCTGAAAGGAAGTACTTAAGTTTGAATGATAAACTTAAAATTATCAGTGAAGTCGACCGCGACATTGCCGACTATAGAAACAATTTTCTGTATAACGAAATTTCTTTATAATGAATTAATTATTTATAACTTTCGTTATAGGGAAGTTCCACTGTACATCTCAACGCTTCGCTACTTGATGTGTTGGAGTAACGATAAATAATGTTTTATAATTCTGCATAAAAACGGGGCGCCCATAAAAACAAGCAAAGAATTAAGAAAGGAACAGAAGACAGTTTTTTAATTTTTTTCATTGTATCTGCACTGTGTGGTCCATAGCGTCTTGTTGGAACCAGATATCCCCAGTTAGTCACCCATTGCAACTGCATTATTGGTTATGCCGTACCCCCATATTATCGAGTTTATAGGTAAGTCCTCAACTCGAAGCAATTGTGAAATTAGTCAACGGTAGGCTAGATCCAATAGATTCAGAGTTGTTTATACATACAAACAGAATGATATGAAATAAGGATTCTTAACCAAATAGGCTTAACAAGAGATCAGGAATCAGACAGTATCAAAAGGGTTGGTAATTAACTTGATGTCTGTAAAAATTAAATGAGGTAAAATGGCTTACCGTCAGCAGCAACGCTAGTCTGTTGTGGTAGCTTAGGTGATAACTTGGCAGCGGTGAGCACCTGTGTAACTTGCTGAACATCTTTCTTCTTAATTGAACCTGGAAAATTATAAAAAGGTTAAGTTCAAATTCTGAAACTACATCTCAAGTTTAGTCAAATATATTTTTTCGAGTAATCTGATTGGTTTCAGTGAAAATGATTGGAATAATGTGAGGTCGACATACATTTTCGTCAAAGGACATAATTAGACTTATTTTTTATCTTCAACGATATTGAAGTGAATTTTTTATATGATTCGGTTGTGCATATAATAAAATCAACAGTATAATTGAAACCAACTAATTTTTAAGGCAGGTTGAATGTGAAAAATTTAAACCGAAGAGAAATGAGTAATTTCAAACGTTCAATTTGAAAAAGGAACATTCCATAAAATAACTTCCTGTAATCCTTTCTTACCCTTCTTAAAACTTCTGTATTTCTCATTCTTCGGTATTCTTTCAATTCTTTCCGAAGATGTACGCCTAAGTTTGTCTTTAGACGGAGACTGCCCCATTTTCTTTCCCAAATTACTATAAAATCATCCCAGTTCTTCAATCACTAATAGCTTCTTCACTTCTCACTTCATCGTTCGTCAGAGAACACTTTCACACATATTCTGGAATAGGTAATAATGAATTCTTTATTTTGTTCAATATTTTATAGTTTCCAACGAGGTGATGTTCACAGTAGTTATCTGCTGCGGATTGAAAAATTACTTATATCATAAACAAACTAAAAAATAGATGAGCCACTCGTATATTCCGCGACATCTGTCGTCGGAGGAGACTAACAATACACGAAAAAATTATTTTCATTTGATAGTTAGATGTCGTTGCATTCATGGAAATCCTATCGAGAAAATAGTAAGTATGTCAAATCATTATTATCAAAACCTTTGAATTGTCAACTGACACAAGGAGTGGTTTGACAAGTTCTTTTTGAAATATAATAAATTTCGATATGCCTGCAAGAGTGAAGACGTGCTGTGTTATTGGATGTGAAATCGAGATGCAAGAAGGTAATTATAAAATTTACATGTATATTCTGTTAACTATAAGATTAAGATACTCGTAGTTTTCAAAAAAGTTTTTCATGTATTGAATAAGTTTGGTCGGTAAATACTCATATTTTGTATTATTGAATTCATTATTTTAGTTTTTGAGAATGTTTTCAATGCAATTATTAGTTTATTGATTAGATATTTATGAAATAAATCCTATTTTCAATGGTGATACCTATTTCAGTTAATAAATTTTTATTCTATCCAGAATTTGATTATTGATCCTCATTTCTCGATTCCAAAAGAAAATCAGATGAAGTTCGTTGCAGGTATTATTTTCATGAAAATAAATTTCCTCACTCATCGATAACTTGCACGAATCCATTTCTGATTTCCTTTTGGAAATTGAATTTCAAAAAACTTTTGCCTCTTGTATATGGGTGTACCTACCTATTCAAAAGGTGCACTACGAATTCTTTTGAGGCAGCTTTACGAAACAGATTCCTTTTTCAATTGAGCTTTTTTCACGAATTAGTAATGTTGTACAAAAAAAGATGGCGTTGAAGCTTGTTCTACTAGTGTCTCATCTATTCTCCGTTTAGTTAGTCTATGACTTATATCTAACGAATCACATAAAAATTATCTGCAGTGTTTATTGCATGGTGTTTCGAATATGTGCATCCTTTTTCAAATTTTTTTTGAAAGTTTGAAACTTTTAGGTTTTATTATTTTTGAAACTTTTTTCTAGTTTAAGATATTTTATGAATTCGAAAGAAAAGTGACTCCCATTAACATGAAGTAAAGATTTTTTGACCATTTTTTTAAAATTATTTCAAGAAGTGTGTTCAGAGACTAACCTTGAATATGGAGCCATTGGAATGCTCCCTAAAGGTTGATATTTATTTTAAAAGAAACTGCCCGGAGCAGGTGCTTTTGAGCGCTCGTTCATTGGTGGAGTAATAAGGCGATTACCTACAAATTATGTATTATGTAGTACTTGAGTTGGTACTGAATATATGAAAGCAAAATCTCAGCACGATCGGAATAATATTCTGGAAATTATTCAGGAACTAAAATATGTAAAAACTTGACAATTAAAAGAATTTCCGTTCATGGTTCTGATGATGCGATAATCTTGAAATTTTCCATGAACATCCAGTATATCAATCTTTATTCACAAAATTATTATGAGCATCTTGCATGCCGCCGCAAAATTTCATTTCGATTGGTTTTGTTCTATCTGAGATATTGAGGAACAAAAATTTTGAATTGCCATACACCCTGTACGATTTGGCTGCTTAACGAACTTGACCGCGGCATTTGGGAACCGAACACACCCTGAAAGTCTCTAGGACAGCCCCTTCGAAGGTAATCGTGCTTACGGCCGGACGGCCTTACGGACAGTGACCATGGATTTGTCATCAGGGAGTCGGACCCTATCGACACTATTTTCTGTTCAAAATTCAGAAATTACGGACATTTGGGCAAAACGATAAAGCACTCGTTCAAGTAGAACGACCGCTCAAAAATCGAAAAATCTTCGGATACTACCGTTTACAATTTCAATCAATCTTTTTGTAATTACTCACCATATAAATTTGTTCAAATTTAATTTTTATTATTTTAAATAGAAAGTTTGAAAAATCACAGAAATATTGATATCAATTGAAAAAATTACATCAGATATGTGCATTCACCTACTTAATATTATAAATATAGCACAGGCGTTTCTTCATTAGCCTTGATCTCTAATATAAACAACTTGGGCCCACTTTGATTTAATGAAGATAATTTGTCAGTTCCGATAGCTTTTTATATATAATTTAGTTACCTAACGCTCTTTTCGTGTGAATGAAACGTCCAAGGTTTATATTGAATACCGTTTCATTGCATTTCTTGATGCCGGGTTTGATTCTCAAGAATAATTTGAACTCATTAAGTGGTATATAATATAAATAAAAAAACTGTTTATCGGAAAATTTCCGTGTGATTTAGGTGTTTGGCAGGGCCGTATCTAAGTACTACTGCCTGTGGCAAGATTCTCCTCAGCGCCCCCAAACTGGCGTAGATTTTTTTCATCCATCATATATCCGTTTCCAAATTGGGATAAATGTTTTCAGTCAGAGTCAGATCATATATATCTCTCAATATTTGTGATGGTCCCATTTCATTTAAAGTTTTCTAAAATTAGGCTATTTGAAATTTGAAAATTTCTATTTCCACTGAATACTCTCGTGCATCCAAAGGACACTTCATTGCAAGATCTGCAACACTTTTCTTTAATCGTCAACAGTCATAGTTTGAATAGCATACCCATTCAAAAAACTGAAAGCGTCGGCCACTTCGTTCAGAGCAACGAATCTATTTTCAATCTGCAATTACTTCATCAAGCACTTGTATCAGTCCGATTCTAAGTTTTGCATTCGCATCAAAAAGATGAGCTAGTTCTGCTGACATTTTGAGTTTTTTTCGTTTCCTTGGCTCATTTAGTTTTGCTTCAATTCCAATTTTGTCTGCTTCAGTTTTCGAAAGTTCCATCAATGGTGTGAAAAAGTTTTCTCTATAAGCTTTCAATTCTTTCAATAATCCAAGTATCAGTCGTGAGCCTTTAGAAATATCTAGTTGCTTTTCTTGCAATTATTGATTGATTCTATTTATTTTACCCAATAGAATATTTCGGTAGTTAAGATTCATAATAAATTCATAATTTGTTATCAAATTCACCAGGGACGTTTCTTTCAGCTCACGAAGAATTTTAATGATTTTATCTAATTGTGACTTCAAGGAATGTACAGCGTTTGCTTTTGAGGACCAGCGAGTATCGCAAGAACCCTTTAGAGTGTGGCGGACTTCTGTTTTGAGTAATTTCCACCTCGAAGAAGATCTAACAAAAAAGTTATATATTTGCTGAACAGTTGCAAAGAATGTTTCCCTTTGTGAGATTACTGCAGCCGCATGAACGCCCACTAAATGAAGGCTGTGAGCAGTGCAAGGAAAAAATTTTGCATTATGATTCAACATTAAAATTGGAGCTTGGACACCTTTGTATTTTCCAGCCATATAAGCCGCATTATTATAAGACTGCCCTCTTACATTATTGATATTCAAACCATCGCCAACCAAGTTTTCTAGTATTTCTCAAGAAAGCCCTTCACCAGTTTTTTTGCTAGTGTTAATGAAGTCGATGAAACTTTCCTTAACACTGCATATTCTATTGTTATCAATATGTACGTACAGTAACCGTGATATGTTACCCCAATATTTGGTTGGCGGTTCTATATTTTATTCTTTGAAATTTTTTGGCGCTCAAATTTTTTTTCATTCTAAATTTTTTGGCGCCCCTGCGGACCTTGCGCCTGTGGCGGGGGCCACTTGGCCACACCCTAGATACGGCCCTGGTGTTTAGACACCAGGAAGAATTGAAATTCATAGAACCGGTCAGGAAAATTGCATATGCAGCAGTAGGTTCTCGTGGTTTACATAGAGAAATTTTCACTATATCATTCTTGATATTGGTCCAAAAGTTATTCATTTACCGATTCTCTTTCGACATACAGAAACTTAAAATTTTATTGGAATTATTATTATTATTAACAGTGATAAGAGTTTAGGAAATGCCTATAAACTCACAAATCAAAACTAGAATATGAATATGCTTGAAGAGCGAAGAAAAAAAAATTACAAATTAGTGCAAGAATTTCATCAAAATGAAATAGTATCCGTTTTAAAAATTTAAGAAAACCCTGAGCAGGAGCGTTTGAGCGCCCGTTCTTTGGTGGAGCAATAACACTTTTACCTCGAAATTTTATATGGGATTTGAGATTGATACCAAATATATAAATTTTTTTTGCATGAGGCTTGTCATCAGCATCTTGCATTCGGCCGTAACATTTCATTACGATTGGTTTCATATATTGAGGAATGAAAATTTAGAATGGCCATATTGTATGGAGCACCATGTACGATTTGGCTGGTTAACGAACTCAACCGACCAGAACTCATCCTGAAAATTTCTAATCTAGGACATTCCGTTCAAAAGTTATTGTGCTAACGGACGGTCGGACGGCCACACGGACAGAATTGAATTTGACCACGAATTCATCAGGGAGTCTTTCCCTATCGTTTGAGGCCATTTGCGGCTCAATATTCGAAATTGGATTCGACATTTTGGTAAAACGATATAGCACTCGTTTAAGTAGAACGAGTAATGATACGTCAAAACTGTGAGATTTATTCACAAATTATACCGGAAATAATAATAATAACAATAATTTTGTTGTTATTTCACTTGCCATAGTCACCATTGAATTTTGCGGTGGCATTCACAGTTCCTAAGGTTGAATATATTTCAGTAGCATATTCAAAATACGGGGTCTTTATAAATGATTGTATTATCGTAGGTTGCTTTGGAAAATTTTTATGTTATGGTTTCCTATGCAAATTCTACAAAATGTATAATTCAAGTCACATTATTCAATTTCTTTCGTAATGACCAGCAATATCTCACAGTATCATTCTTTTAAATCAAAGTTTACATCATAATATTAACATTTAAAATAGTCCAACACCAACTGTGCTGTTATAATCATTTAAAAAACCCTGTACTTTTCAACGATAATCCAGTGTATTTCATTCAAGATTCATCTCCAAAATCATTTCAAAAAATATGAATTTTACGAAATTTTTACTTCAGAATAAGTATCTAGATATAGCGAGAATTTTATACAAGGTCAAGGTGAAATAATAAATGAGTAAATGAAAGAAATGTATCGAATTCGAATAATTGTCAAAAGAAGTTAAATCAAATATGAAAGCGTTTCCAATTTTTTTTCAAATTCTCTAAGTAGAAATTGGATGATTCTTCATGAGAAAATTCTTCTCAAAATACTGAGCAAAATAATAGTAAAGGTCATGGTGAATACTGAATAATTCTCTTTCCATTATACCTCATTGCAATCATTGTGAGTGCAGTTCTAGAACTGTATTCAGGTAGAATAATGATTCTCTTCTTCATTCCAACCCTTACATTCTTTCCTCTTATTTTCTTGCCGAGCTCGAAAGCACACAACTTTTCACCTTCCATAAGGCACAGTCAACTTTTATCCTTTGTGAATGAAACATAGCCCATATTACAATACGAACAATACAAATTACACTCAGGAACTCTGCAGACATTTCAAGGGAAAACGAAAAATAAAACGAAAAGAAGCGGACAAACGTACTGAATAACTCGAGGTTGCCGTGGTAGCCGGTTGAAATGTCACAGTTTAAGTTTCGAACATTCCTTATTGAATGACCTCTCCTTGCCGAATGTTTCTGATGACCGAAGATAGATGTAGCTGCATCGAAATCGATTGCTCTAAATTCCTACTGCGAGATACGTATGCGAAATTACAATAAAAAATGAGTGCTGCGCACAATGAAATCTGCAAGGGTTCGAAACATAGGGACCATTGAGGCTCTATCTCAATAAGAACACGAATAATTTCATCCTTTAGATCAGAAATCGATTGTGGATTATTCTTATAGTACTGGGCTTTTCATATGAACCCAAATAAAATATTCTAACTACACTACTGGAAAAACTTAAAGGATCAAAAAAAAATTCCAAATTTTCGGCCATTTTCAACATGTACGTAACTTGAGAGGAATGGTCGTATAAGGAATTTAAAAAAGGAAATTGTAGCTCCAAGTGTCTAATTTTTGGATTAGATCTTCAAAAATTTTGAGTTTCAGTGGTTTTCGAGTAATGATAGAAAAGTCAGCAACAAAAAAAATTTCAAAATGTTACCACTTTTTTTTTCTTGTCTACGAGCGTGGAAATTTATTTTTGCATAATCGTTATGATGATGGAACACTTTGTTAATTCAGCTTCAACTTATTTTTTATTTTTTTATTGACCTCAATACGTCGACTTCTCGCCGAGATATCGGTCTTCAAATGGAAAAGGATCCATTTTTATCACTGATGGTGGGTTACACAGAACCGAAGATTGAAGGATTTACAGAAATTTGTTAGTTTATTTAATTTTTTTTTAATTTATATGTTCTATCTGCAATTAAAATGTGGAAAAAGCTCGAGAAAATTCTTTTTTTGCCTTTTTAAAGGTTATGAGCTTCTGAGAGCGAAAAACGTGATCCTTATTTTTTTTCGAAAATTCAATCGAGTCAAACAAAAAAACGGCTAGCTGATTTGAGTTGGCTCTTCGTGAGGTTTTTATCAACATATTGAACTGTGAAAGTCACACTTAACATTATTGGTTTTCTCAACATTTTCGATCCAGCGGTAGATTTCCAAGAAACCTCCAAAAGCCTTTTTTTGTTAAATTTTTATATTGATGCGACAAGAAGAAAAAAAATTTCTATGAATAAGCAATGGATGTTCATTAATGAGAGTTCATTTAAGGTCTTGAAACCATCCTTCAATTTTCTGTGCGATCATTGGTTGCTGAGAAATCGATAGTCAAAGACAAAAGGATCATTTTCCATTTGAAGACCGATATCTCGGCTAGAAGTGGACGTATTGAGGTCAATCAAAAAATAAATTAAAGCTGAATTAAAAAGTATCCCATCATTATAACGATTATGCAAGAATAAAATTTCGACGCTCATAGACAAGAAGAAAAAAAGTGGTAAAATTTTGGCTGATTTTTCTATCAGTACTCGAAAATCACTAAAACATTAAATTTTTGAAGTTCTAATCCAAAAACTAGACACTTGGAGCTACAATCTCCTTTTTTTAAATTCCTTGTACGACCATTCCTCTCAAAGTTACGGCATGTTGAAAATGGCCGAAAAATTTGGAATTTTTTTTTGATCCTTTAATTTTTTCCAGTAGTGTATGTCAAATCACCTGCTCTTGGTTGCCAATGACATCATCGTTTCTGCAATTATTCATCCAGGAAATGTTTGTGTTTTAAATTATCTAATGGCTTTAGATGTGTTATTTGAACCTTATAATAAAGGGTTTTCTAATAAGAGGTGCAATTTTGATATTCAAAGAAAAATGCCATTTTTCAATATAAATGATCGGATGTTTATTTCATTATAAAGAAGAAGCTATGCCATTAATAGTGGAAAATAACATCAGGCAAATGACCACCACGACCCGCTTACAGGACCATATCCTTTTAATGAAATTTTCCATAACCAAATCGCAAAGTGGCTGCCTTATGTCCTCGAAAGCCTCACGAATTCCATATTTGAGGTATTGAATCGACGCTGGGCTATTGGCGTAACCTTCTCTTTCGCGTGGCCCCAAAGGAAGAAGCCGCAAGGTGTTAAATAACAAAATCTCGGTGGCCAATTGTGATCACCTCTTCGAGAGATAACACGGTCCGGAAACTTCTCCCGCAAAAGATCAATGGTTTCGTTGTTGATGATCGGCCGGCTTGAGGTCTTGTGTTAACTGAACTTTATAAGCCTTAAGACCCAAATATTTATCCAAAATACGGTGTAATGACGTTTGTCAATGATCGACGAGGAATGGACAAACCTAGGTTTTCTTCAACACTCTCTGCTACAGCAGCAATTCTCGGCTGTTCTTGAGCGACGTGCACGGGATTTATTCTTCACATCACTAACTTGTCCCAACAGCTCGAATTTTTCATCAATTTCTTTATTGCGGTCCGACAAGGTGCTCACGACGACCCAAAAATGTGCTACTTTCACGAACCGTCTCTGCCAAATTTTCACCATTTTTATAAAGAATTTTAATAATTTCAATGCGTTCTTGAAGCGTGTATCGTTCCATTTTTATTAATGGCGCAGTTTCTACTTGTCAAATGTCAAAAATGATAGCTTCAAACGTGACATCTACCTAAATAGCGGAGTATTCAAAATAACACCTCTTATTGGAAAACTTTTTACAACATCATCCAGGAAATATTTGTGTTTTAAGTTATCTAATGGCTTTAGCTGTGTTATTTGAACCTTATAATACAACGCGTTGTTGTATCGTGTACGAAGCCATCTTTATAAATGTCATACATAAAACTTCTAAATCATAATACCTAGACGAGTTCAGTTCGCCATCTATACTGATGGACAAAATTAGCGCACCACCTGAAATTTCGTTAAATTTTAACAATTGATATCTTCCCAATCTTTATTTGGATTTCAACGTTTTTTTCTTTCAAAAGTAGCTCTGTTATTGTCAAATTCCCTCTATTGAACAGAAGTCCAAAAAATAAAACCTTCATGTAGTACAGGGCGTTTAAATAATGTCATGTTTTATAGTCAAATTTTAACGTCTTCTGTGGGCAATGCCAGGTTGCTGAGGCAAATAAAAACAATAAAGCTTTGTAGCCTAGTATCTTTTGAGTATTTTGTTTTTTTAAAAATCAATTTATCTTGAAGTCGTCCAGAGATATTCAACTTTTTATCAACTCTTGTATTTTATGCATTAGCCATGAATATCTTCGCAACCATTTGTCCGATTTGAATGTTTTTTTAGTTGTAGCTCTTTTATTGGCGGATATCATACTTCAATGAAATGTTCAAAAAAAATGAATGCATCATGCTGTACAGGGCGTTTAAATTTTCGGGTTTTTTCATTACAGTTTAACGCCTTCTGTGGGCAATACCAGAGATATGAGGCTTCTAAAAACTATACAATGATGCAGCCTGATTTTAGGTGGTGCGCTAATTTTGTCCATCAGTATATATTTTAGTTATTCTTAATAAAAAAGAGGAAATTTAAAACACCATTTATTATGAAGGACTTTCTTGCAACTGATCGCTAGTAGAAAGGACCCCGCACATTTTGTTTGAGAATTGGCTCCCGGTGGATTTGGCTGAAAATTTGATATGATGTTCTACTAATCCTTCTGATCAAATATCTAAACAGTCACGAAGCTGAAAAATGCATACTTCTAGGAGTTTTTAGTGATTTTTTGTATCCATTATGGCTTACGTATTATGGGAATTGGCTCCCGGTGGATTTGGCTGAAAATTTGATATGATGTTCTACTAATCCTTCTGATCAAATGTCTCCACAGTCACGAAGCTGAAAAATGCATACTTCTAGGAGTTTTTAGCGATTTTTTGTATCCATTATGGCCTACGTATTACCGTTCACACAGAAATGTTTGAAAATATTTCGAATTGACAGAATCTGCTTTCAATAATCACGAAATATTTTCAAACATTTCTGTGTGAACGGTTATACGTAAGCCATAATGGATACAAAAAATCGCTAAAAACTCCTAGAAGTATGCATTTTTCAGCTTCGTGACCGTAGAGACATTTGATCAGAAGGATTAGTAGAACATCATATCAAATTTTCAGCCAAATCCACCGGGAGCCAATTCTCATACAAAATGTGCGGGGTCCTTTTTATTTGCATGATGCCGTTCTCTTTTATAGAAATACTGTTTTACCAAGTCATGAACCTCACAAAAATATTTCTCAATTATCAAAAAGTCGAAGGGCGCAAAATAGTAAGCAATCCTTAAGTGAGATATACTATTCATCCAATTCATATCACAAACATTTATCTAAACATGACAAGCAACAAAGATCGCAATCACCCATTCAATTACCTATTTCACTCTAACAGTGGGTTAGTTTAGTTGTAAAGAAATACAGCTATGATTGCACTAACCCGCATGAGGTCGGAAAACAAGTGCTTCAACACCTACATTCTGATACCGATAAACATTACATTCTTATGGAATAATGCTCCGTTTGAACATATAAATATTACGAAACCGCGGGACATATTATGGTAAGGTAAATCAACTTGATTTATAATGGGAAAAAGTAGAATGGGTTGAATAAGCTATTATGGCAATAGACAACGTACGAAGGATAACAATGTAGTTGGTTTAATTACTGTTAATTGCAGCAATGCTGGTTCTTTTTCGCCAAATATGGAGTATGGTATGTATCTAATGCTGTTAGAAAATTATCAGTGTGAAATAAAGCGTTTTCAAAGAATGTGGTTGAATGAGGGGTAGTGAGAAAGTATTCACTAGATAGATTTTATGGGAGCCAGAAAACTATGTATAAGCAAATAGATCTGATAATCAGTTTGAGCTTTACTAACAAATACTAACCTCCCGTCCTAGCAGACATGTTCGTGAAAACTCAAAACTACCATGGCGGAAAAGTTTTGGGGTAGTTTTGATATCTTCCATTTTTAATGTTTTTTGGAGTGCCGAATCCGAATCTGGGGTTTGCTTACAAAATTTTGTGACGCAGCATAGAAAAAACTTCAAAAACAGATGGAAAAACTCATTCTTGGTCAGTTTTTTTTATATTACTCGGAACTATTAACTTTTCGTGAAAAACCTTCCCATACAAAATGAAATCACATGAAATTTCCTACCAATTATACTAACACAGCTTGTTCTGCGACAACCTGTTCTGGCTCAATTTATATTTTGAAATGAGATATTTTCTATGACTCAATAAATGAAAAAAAAATTAAATGCTATGGTTCCGATGATGTGTTCTCCTTGAAATTTTGCATGAATATTCAGTTTATCAGTCTCGATTCACAAAGAAATTCACTCGAATCGGATATCTTTATAAGGAAATATAAAGATTCTTCTTTTCAATATGCCAATTGAATTTTCTAAGGTTCTGTTCACACTATGGTCACACAATTTTGCACAAGGCTTATTATGAGCATCTTGCATTTGGCCACAACATTTCATTTCGATTGGTTTCATTTTGTCTGAGATATTGAGGAACAAAAATTTTGAATGCCTATGTTTTAAAAAACATAGAAAATGGCCATTCAAAATTGCTGTGGTAGGACAATTAGTAGGAAATTTTATGTGCTTTCATTTTGTATGGAAAAGTTGATATTTTCCGAGTAATAAGCGAAAAAACTGACCAAGAATGAGATTTTTCATCTGTTTTTGTATTTTTTTTTCTGTTGCGTCACGGAAATTTTGTTAGTAATCCTCAGATTCGGATTCAGCACCCCAAAAAACATAAAAAATGGAAGATATCAAAACTACCCCAAAACTTTCCTGCTATTATCGTTCTTCTTAGTTTATAATATTTCAGAATAGATTCTGCGATGAAAAACAATTTCATGATAGAGTTTCCAAAGAGCAAAGACTTCAGAATCAGGTAATTTAATACCAATTCATTATAATCTTTCCAGGTTCTCTTTCATGCCTTTTAATCAATCGAATTTCTCAACAAAACTGGAAGTTTCCAAATAAGGAATCAATAAACAATATGCTAATATAAACAGAACATTCCACATTGGCAGGTAACGGTCAAGCCTCTACACCCATAATTAAAATCGTGGATATTCAAACTCTTCCGCAATAATAGGTATACGATACAAATCGTACAACCGCTCTTGTGTATTAAACTTGTTATCGTATCTCAAACTGTATATTTTTTTCTATTTGGTTGTTCATCGAGATAGCAGTGGTCTCTTGAAAAGATTGTGTGCTGTTTTGAATTTGAAGCCATTATTGTAAGCAACAAAGGTTGAAATATTTTGAAAGAGTATGAAACATATTTTAATCATTTGAAGGCGAAAAATTCTACAAAAGATATAATGAGAACTATAACATTTGAAATTTTCATAGTAGTTTCAAGATTCGAACAAGAATTGAAATAAACCAATAGTTCCCGAGATATTCAAATTTAATTATGGTTTTCCCAATATGAAAAAGCTTCTGGTCTGTACAATATCAATTTTAAAACCTAGAATTTCACCGAAATCATTAATTTGGGTCATTAATATGTAATGTATGAGAAGAATTTCAACTTGATGCTATGGAAGACGGAAGAAAGGGACAAGGAATATTTCACCCAAAACTTCAGGGTGAATACTGTAAAATGGTATACAGATGGTTCTAAAACCACGATAGGGGCCAGAGCTGGAATATACTGGCCACGAACCTTGTGTACACTATCGTTATGCTTTTACATATAAAGAATTTATCAAAAGTGTGACATAATGTTTTATTCTGATAGTCAAGCTGCTATTAAAGCACTGAATTACTATGTCATCGACTCAAAGATAATATGGAAATGCCGAAAAATCAAAGGAAACGAAGAGGTTAACACACTTGCCAGAAATTGAGTACGAACACCACTTACTGGCCCAAAACCCTTCTGTAGTATAGGTAGATGCACCTATAATAAAGAATTTTTGGAGAAGGAAAGAACTAAAAGAGAAGTAATGTAGAGGAACCTTCCAGGAATGCATCATTCCAAAAGTTCCATCAGAACCTTAAAATTGCAAAGTACAAAAAGTATTACGCCTTCTTACTGGCTTCCTAGTTACAGAATTCTTCGTCACTGCGTCACTTACAGATATTTGGGCAAAACTATGGCATGCATGTGATTTTAAATGAATTCTGTTCAAGCAATTTGGCGAATATTATTCGCTTGAAATTCATTAAAATTTCCCTTCAAACAATCGACTTCATCAACGGAAAAAAAACAGCAATCTTCTCAAAAACGATGTACAAATAAGATAAATCAACAGTAAAGTTCCAAGGCAAAATACTCCGTCATAAAATTCTTCCCAAGTTGGTATAAACGACCTCTTAAGCACTAATTTGCATGAATTATCAGACATTGATCCGTTAAATACTGTATATGTACAGTGGCGTAACGACATAGTTCGGGGCCTGGGGCGGCTTTTGATGAGGGGGCCCTATAGAATATATTTAAAGATGAAACTTTTCCTCAAAATTTTTTGAAGGTTAGTTTAAATGCATCGTGATGAACACCCCACATAGTAACACTAATAAGTCTTTTCACTGTCACTCAAACAGTTTCGATAACAAATATAAATTACTATCAAGCACAATGAAGGTAGCAGACAACAGACATAAATAGGTAGGTATGTTTATAATGATTTTTAATTTTAAAATTACATAATATATTTTACTCTGAAATTACATAGTTATATGTTGTACAGTAACGAGTGAAAACAAGACATACAAATTTCAATGAATAGTAAAAACAAAGAACATATTAAAATGTTTTTTTGCGAGACTTGACTTCTGAAAATTGTTGGATTAATTCGTCAAAATTGACATGTTTTGCAACGTCATTTTCAATCGATAGTATGGCCAAGCTTGCTAAACGAGACTGTATTTTGAATGTTGACGGAACAATAACTAACTAACCATTTGTATAATGTGGAGGTCTTTGCCGTCATGGGGCCTGATAAGTTATTTAAATTTTTTTTTTAAATATGTTTGGTTTTTTTTTGCCCATCATTTGGGGGCCTATGCTGGTGCGGGGCCTGGGGCGGACCGCCCCACCGCCCCCCCCTACGGTACGCTACTGTATATGTAAGTATTTAAGATGAGAGACCAACTGCCTGAAGCGTTTCAGATTCTCCTACTCGAGATTAGCAAGACACCGAGTTGGTATTTCTTCAGGTGACGATACCGTTATGTCAAATGCATCGTTCAATTCAGTATTATACCTCCTTTCGTTTATTATTGTTGGGTATTTTGATAAACGATAAATTGTTACCAAACTTATACCAAAATTGGAAAAAGGTGGTAGGTAGTATGACATACATATAACATATTCAGAGACTCTAATGTGTTAATAAATTGAATGCTCGAAAGGAGTTGTAGTTTGTGAATTGGGGGGGATACATTCCACTGCGACCTCAAAGTTCAGTTATAAAGCCAATGAGAAGGCGTAACTTCTTCTTACTGAGATCCAAACACTTTGAGGACCCTGGGTTTTTGAAGTTTTTGGAATTATCCATACTCGGGGATTTCCCCAGAGTGCTTCTCTTTGAGTTTCTCTCTCCTCGAAACACTCTTTCTTTCAGGTGCATTTATTGCTTATACCACAGAAGAGTTCTGGGCTAGTGAGTGTCGTTTATGCACCCATTCTGGCTAGTGTTTTAGCCTCATCATTTCCTTTTATTACCGACTGACCAAGAACCTAAACTAAAGAGACCTTTTTGTTCTTAACTGCTGTATTGAGTTTTCTTCGGTTGTCCTCTATTAGCTTTTAGTCAATGGCATAGGAGTTCACTTTAAAAGCAGCTTGACTATCAGAATGGATCAATATGTCACAACCTTTCCAAGTTTCTATCTATGCATCTTTCGATTGCAATTATTTTTTGCCTGGTATCCATTCGAACGAAGTCAATGCAGGTCAAAATTTTAAATCAGAAGATTAAAAAGTAACACCATATACTTTGCCGTGGTGAGGCCTATCCTGACCTATGCCTCTGTGGTGTGGTGGCCTTCTATGGAGAGGGCCGTCAACCAGAACATTATGACTAAATGCCAGAGGAAAGCTTGTTTAAGTATTACAGGCGCTCTGAGGTCTACCCCTACGGCAGCGATGGAATTTCTGCTGGGTCTCCCTCCTTTGCACCTAGTTGTGAAGGAGCTGGCTATGAAAACAGCTCTAGGAATCTGGGAACGGGGACAATGGCGCGATGGAGGACTCTTCACTGGGCACGCGAGGGCTCTCAAAATGGTTAAGGATGCTCACGCTCCCCTTCTCCAGAGAGGTGACCGCGCAGGCACTAAGTTCTACTTCGACGAACCCTACAGGGTAATTGTTCCCGACAGAGACCTATGGTCTTCATCAAACAGGCTTCTTAGTCCAGAAGGTCCCACCTGGTTCACTGAGGGCTCTGTCACAGCAACAGGGTCTGGGGCCGGAATCGTGGGTCCTCACTTCAATCAGGCTATCCCTCTGGGGAAGGACTGTTCCATTGTGCAGGCTGAGCTATTTGCGGTTCTTGCATGCGCACTGGAAAACATTCGCAGGGGATACTCTGGCCAGCACATTTATATATGTTGCGACAGCCAGGGAACTCTGAAATCTCTATCTGATGTTAGAATTGATTCTCTTTTGGTAGAAGAATGCAGGAAAGCTCTGCGTGGGCTGGGCTCTGATAACTTTTTGAAAGTAATCTGGTATCCGGCTCATGCGGATATACCTGGTAACGTCAAGGCAGATGAACTGGCTAGGCGGGGAACCGGACTAGCATTTGTTGGTCCTGAGCCTTCGCTGCCAATCTGTCGCACATCTGTCAGAAGTTTCTTCAGGAACTGGCTGAACAGGGAATTTTCCTCGGAATGGAGCGCAGGGGTGGGCCTGAGGTGGTCGAAGATTCTCATTGATAGACCGTCCTCGCGATCTGAGGTCAATAGGCTTCTGCTGCTGGAGAGGAAACAACTCGGTCTGGTGACTGGTGCATTGACTGGTCACCTGTTTAACAAGCATTTGAAGAGAATGGGATTGACGAGCTGCTCCCTATGCCGGTGGTGCAGGAGTACTGATGAAACGGTTGAGCATATTTTGTTCAACTGTGGAAACCTTACTGAGTTAATGTCAACACACCTAGGAAATCCAACACCTTCTATTCCTATGGTGAGAGGGACCACTCCTGGCAGGCTCGCGACATTTCTGTCTTTGTGTCTGAGGAGCAGAGTCTCTATAGAACGATGCGGGTGAACAATGGGCCACTAGGCCTCAGTTCGGCCGGAAAGGCACCGCACAGAGAAGAACACCATATACTTTCCACAGAAGAAGCCTTCGATAGAGTAACAAGTTACACCTAATGTTGAGGGACTAACTAGACACTACAGAGGTAGAATAAGAATCAGTAAGCACGAACCGACTGAGAAAAAATAATTTCTGAGTTTTCTAGAAATGTGAAGAGTGATCAGTCTTTATGATAATGCACCTGAACATTTTTCGGCAATCGTTCTTAACGACTCAGTTGAACTTTTTGATCCAGATGGTTGAAAGTAATTTTGCCTAGCCGTCCGCCCGTGA
Organism: Propylea japonica; assembly: GCA_013421045.1. NCBI lineage: Eukaryota > Metazoa > Arthropoda > Insecta > Coleoptera > Coccinellidae > Propylea > Propylea japonica. Next base: position 32,048,827 of record CM024245.1, on the reverse strand, counting down.
AGACTCTATCTTTCGAACGAAGTGGTTTGAAATTGAAAATACAGGGTCTATAAATTATTATAATTGCGCAGTTGGCTTTGGATTATTCTCATTTTGCCGCTTTCTATGCAAACCACAGCAATTCGGGGATCATGCTATGTTTTCTGTAGCCGCAAAGAATAATCCAAAGCCAACTGCGGTGTTACAATCTTTTATTAATACCCTGTATGTATCCTTTAATCGCTCGGTTGTATTTCTGAAAACTGCCTTAACTCGAATGATTCGTCTTTTTGAACGCACGTTCTACTTAAACGAGTGCTATATCGTTTTGCCCAAATTTATAATTTTCGAATTTTGAGCCGAAAATACTCTAAAACGATAGGGTTCGACTCCTTGATAGCGAATCCGTGGTCAAATTGAGTTCTGTCCGTGGGCCGGCCGTAAACATGAGAACTTGCGAAGGGATAGTTCTGAAGACTTGAAATTTTCAGAGTGAGTTCGGTTCCCAAATGCTTAGGTTAAGTTCGCTAAAAAGCTAAATCGTACAAGGGGTTCCATAAAACATGTCCATTCAAAATTTTTGTTCCTCAATATCTCAGACAAAAGAAACCAATCGGAATAAAATTTTGCGGCCACATGCAAGATGCTCAGAATAAACCTGGTACAGAATTTTGTGACCTTGGTGTGAACAGAACCTTAGAAAATTAAATATTTGAAAGAAAAATTTTTTACTTTCATAAAAAGATATCCGATTCGAGTGAAATTCATTTTGTGAATAATGATGATATACTGAATATTCATGTAAAATTTCAAGAGATCGCAATCATCTGAACCATAGAATAATTTTTTTTTCAATTATTGATTTTTCACAAATTTTATTTTTTGAATAATTTTCAGAATATAATTTCGACCGTCCTGAGGTTTTACATTCAAATACTTAGCATGAATCTCAAGTCTTAAACAAAATTGAGGTAGTAGCATTATTGCTTCATCTGCTCAGGGTTTTTTTTTAATTTTTTGGAGTGTAGAGCTGAAAAATCATCGAAATAAATTGTAAATGTTTGAAGCTTTTTTACATCATTCAATGAAATGCATTACATTTCGTAATTTCTCCACATGAAATCGCATGAATACTGGTTTGAAGAAACCAATGAAGAAACATAATCTCGACTTAATCCATCGTTAACCCGAATCGAACAATAAAATGAATGCAACTAACTATTATTATTATTGATAGTAGAAAGCCTCGTCATCCTTTTTTTAGCTCGACCTGAAAGACTGTCAAGGATGAATCTACTTATACCTAACAAAGGTAGCTATTAGCGAAGCTGTCCGATTTATGGGAATGACACTCGCTTCTTCTGTACGTTCGGCGTCCAGAAATAACCTTTTGCTCATTACAGATGCGGTTCTTCCAATCACTTTGTGTAAATAGTTATTGTTACAATGTATGTACAGTGTACAGGGTGGGCATATTTCGATGTTTTAGCACTACAACTTTTAAACCAGAGGAGATAGATAAAATCTGATACCCACTTGTCGATCTCTTTTTCTGAGAAACTAACAACAGTAGTATTCATTTTTGGCTACCTTCTTTTGTTTTCGAGGAATTAGCGAACATTGGAAAAGTGGCAATATCGAAAAAATTCATATCTCCGCTAATACTGATGATAGAGCCCTGAAATTAAAACTTTTTTAGGTTTAGGTTTTGATCATTTCCTATACTCATATTGATACAAACCATACAATGTTATATATTTTTGAAATCAGAAAAAATTAATCTTTAAGAAAATGCCACAAAAATCTTGTATTTCCATTTAAAAAAACATAACTTTGGGTCATAGCTCCGTAATTAGAAATGGTGCAAAAAAGGCGAGTACGCCACTGGATTCTACGTAAAAAAGTGCCTGTATAATGTTTTAATTTCAGAGCTCTATCATCAGTATTAGCGGAGATATGAATTTTTTTCGATATTGCCACTTTTCCAATTTTCGCTAATAATTCGAAAACAAAAGAAGGTAGCCAAAAATAAATACTACTGTTGTTAGTTTCTAAGAAAAAGAGATCGAGAAGTGGGTATCAGATTTTGTCTATCTCCTCTAGTTTAAAAGTTGTAGTAATAAAACATCGAAATATGCCCACCCTGTACAGCAGTGGTTCCCAAACTTTTTTGATCCACCGCCCCCTTTTAATAAAAAACATTGGTCAGCGCCCCCTTAATGTTAATATTGAGCTTTAAGGTAAGCCACACATCAAAGAAAGGTGAATCAAGAAACATGTTCTCATTTCATTAGTGTTTTGAATGGGAATTCGCGCAGGCAAGTGCTCTTCAAGTGACATCAAGGAGAAAAACAAATCGTTTTGAAACCTGCAACATATTTTCTGTTATATTTCATGTTTCAATTTTTCGCATTATTAGGTATAGAAACCTGCAATCAAGTATACTTGATCGCACGTTTTAATACGGATTAGCTTCTCTCTCTGACGTCACTCGGAACCCATTTGTCTTCAGATTTCCATTCAAAACACTTGTACACTTGAGAACATGTTTCTTGTTTCAAATTCCTTTGACGTGCCTATTATTTCTACCTTTTTTTTATATAGTGAAGAAAGATGTGAATCAGAAGCATTGAAATTTGAAGTTGTTAACCTCTTTATTGAAGAAAAAGTTGATACAAAAAAAAATTAAAAAATCTCAATGCGAAGGATGAACCTGGTGGGCTGCTACCAATTTGTAATATTTGGTTCCATTTTTGTCAACAGCATTCTCAAATCATCGCGATTGACTACTAGCAAACGGTTCCTTTTTTGTTAATAAATTGTAAACTGCACTGAATCCGTGTTCCACCAATACGATGACGGGAATGCAATAAGGAACTTCTGAATAACAGCCCATATTTCAGGATAAGCCCTAGGGATGTCCTTTTGCAGCCAGAATTGTTGATAGCCGCTTTTGAATTTAAATTTCAATTCATCATTCGTTATAACTTCCATCAGTTCTTTTTGTATTTTTCGAGATTCTGCTGTGTCTGCATTCGAAAAAGTATCCAAAATCCAGTCAGGTATGATCATTCAAAAACTTAAAGCACCTAAGTGCTCGCAATAACAATACATGTATTCATCTTTTTTTCTGCTCCTGATAAATTTGGAAACTGGATGAATTCCCCTCTTTCAAAATTTCGTTTGTTTACAAGGAATTTTGTCACGAATGCAGAAATAACAGATTTTGTTTTTATTAAATTCAAAAACACCCGTGGCCATCACCGCCCCCCTGGAACGCCACAGCGCCCACTAGGGGGCGGTAGCGCCCACTTTGGGAATCACTGCTGTACAGGCTGGACCTTCGATCAGTGGTAGCCTATACGTTTACAGAGAACAGGAAGTACTATTATTGTTTTCTTCGGAAAGTTATTGTGGTTAAGAACGGCCGTAGGCTTCAAATTCTTGATTTTATGATGAAGAAATCCATTTTAATGATGTCATCGATATCAACTTCATGAAACATTTTCCAAGAGATTTTGAAATAATCTAATTGATATTTAAATATCGAATTTTGTCGAATTTGTAATTATTTTTGGCTTAGAACAAATAATTCTACGAAAATCATTAATATGTTTGAATGTTGATTAATTGTTTCCTTTAGATTTATACTCTAAAGCATTTGATGAAAATTAGATGGTTTGACCGAATGTATTATTTTTGGACCAATGAAAGCGAATATTGTTTGTGTGAAGGAACAGAAGACAGTGTACTGAGTGTCCTAAATTCGTTGTCTAGTCTCAGAAACCCGATGAGCTAGAACAAAATGTGAGTTGCACATTTTCGGGCTCGATTTTCGAGAGAATTCATTTTCGTTTTCAAGCAATCAGACAAAATTCGGCCATTTTTAGAAAATGACGTCAGATGAAAAGTTCTCATAACTTCTTTTATACTGAAGTTATAAACATGGAACTAAAACAATATACAGGCACTTTTTTCACTGGAATTCAATGAAGTAATCCATTTTTCTAAATTACATTTTGTTCCTGCGATCCCCTCACTAAACAACGAATTTAGGACACCCGGTACAGTCGAAATTTCAACTTCCAATTCAGAGGAAAAAATTGAATTGAATAGTTGGAATTCTGGGTCTTGGTGAAAATTCAGATACTTTCAAAAATAATGGGAAAACAATTTTAGGTGAATATTAAGTAGATTCAGCTGAATAGCATTCGATGCACCTATCAAATGAAAATAACGGGGTACTGTAAGAAGCATAAATAACGTTAAAAAAATTGAACTGGAGAAGAAGTTTTTATTGTTAGTCGAATTCCCCCTTGTCAGTGGCGGGCTTGTCCTAAGAGGCAGGTGAGGCAGTGCCTCACCAAATAAATTACGGAAATCACAAATAATATCAAGCGAATTAATCCAATATTTTATTAATCAATTCCATCATCCCATTGTGTTCTTCAGTCTCAATTTTTTGTACGATACTGCACTCGTCTTCCATAATATCCGAGCTCAATCTCAAGCCGGGTACAGCTACAGACGTCTGTAACATTACACGTTACTGACGTTACGATGAATGCACAAAATCGGACCGTAACGTTACATGTTACAGGCGTTAAGGTCAGATTTTGTACATTCATCTCACTTCCTCTTCAAAGTTCAAGGCGGTAAACGGTGAGGTGAGGCTTGCCTCACGCGCTTCCTTGTCTAGCGCGTTATTCACATTGACGTGACGAGATCATGAACCTCCCTTCGTTGTTTATCTATTGCGGCTTCAAAGGTGAATTTGAGGCTAGCCTCAGTAACAACTAGTGGAACATTTGAAGCGTTTTATCTCAGAAACGGTTGTGTCTCGTAGGACAAAAAGTATTAATACATTTTTGAAGATAATTTTAACACTACATTTTGTCTGAATTACTTTTGATGATGAAACTCACCGTTTTGCTGAAAATCGCGAAAAACTCATTTTTAGACTTTGAACTGGAATAAATTTTTGTCCATCCACGGGATGATTGGGAAACTTTTATATATTATTTATATTATGTTTTGAACAATTTTACCGATTTTCAGCTTGTTGGGATTTTATGTAACTTCACCCTAATTTTTGGTCTGGATTGACCGGACTGTCTACCCTTGATCCGTGATCGTTTCGTTCATTTCATCGGCAAACTGCACATATTCGGGTTAATCGTGAAGAGCGAAGATAGTGAAATTTCACTCTGGTTTGGGTTATTGGGTTTGTGCAGTACGTGATATCGTGCAGAGTTTGCAGAGTTTTCAATAAAACAGAAGATTTTTGAGTCTTCCTATGAGTATAAAATATGTACAATTGAAGAAGTTATACAACCTATTCCAAATCTTGACTATCGGTGCGGTAGGAAAATCGAATCGGAGGTTTCAAAATGAGAGTACTACTGGCCTACTGGCAGTGTAACTCTAATCAAATTGGCAGTGTTAATAATACATATTCCGATAGGGTAGTGAAAAAACTGGTTGAAGCGAGTTGAAAACTTATCTCAGGGCAATTACCACCAAAATAAAACGCTAAGAATCATTGGAGCATTAATACCGAAGGATTTTTCATAATGATAAGTATGCAGCTGACAAAAAAGAGTTTATAAGATTAATATTTTTTTTATGTGCCTCATCACTTTATTCTGTCACAAGCCGCCACTGCCTTAGTTGTTATTCATCCTGAACACTTGTACGTTGTTGAACGTTTTAATATAACTGAGAGTATCATTTCATTATGAAAATAAACCTCCTGAGTATAATTAGTAACGTTGTAATCCTGAAAGTCTCTTCAGTATGTTGATTTAGCGGATGGTGAAAAAACTGAAAATTTTACATCAAAGTTCATTATCATTATTCTTGAAAAAAGTACGGATTGCACTGTTATTTCTAATGAAATAACAAACCCACAGAAAATCATCTTCGAAATAATGATTTACAACGATGCTAACTGGTCACTGTGTTGTTAATCGTCATCCCCACTAATTATGCTTGCTCGTACGTCATCATGTCACGACGCGTTGAACCTACGTGAAGAGATATCTCCTTTTCAATATCTTATTGAATTATATTTTAAGTAATAATTGGATAGGTATATCTTAAACGCTTCTTTTACTGTTGTAATGTGAATAAACCTCATATTTCCACTACTGAAAATGTCTCACATATTTAACATATTTTATTTACAACGCGGAACACTGATCGTAAAAATACCATGATATTCCGAGTCAAGCGTGGCAGTAGTAAATTAAATTTCGAGCTTCATAAAATCCGTCTATATTTCAATAGTTCCTAGAATTTGCCCTAGGTGCCGAAAAAAGATATGTGAACGTTAACAGATAGATTATTTTTTGCGGCGGCACGATAAAAAAATTAAATGCAGAGAAAAAAAGAGTAATAATGATCTCATCAAGGTTAATGAGAGTGAGGTATCTAACGAAATTATCGAAAAGGTTTTAAATTTGCGAAATAAGTAGGACTTATTGAAAATAACTTTTATTTTGCTATAATATTTCAACATTCACTTTGAATATTGTCAGATATTCTTGAAAATCTCAATTGAGTTATGAGAAATGAGCAGACCATGCATTTGAAAATATTGAAGCTGTTGTTATTGAATAGAGATAGAGTTTTATGTGCACGTTGTAAATCTGTGCTGGTTTTACTGAATCTAGTATTTCGATAGGCATTCCCAGTGATTTACATAAAAAATCATTTAAGATTAATGAACCCTTAGAAAGTCAAAGCGATTATCCGTTTTCGTTTTGTTCTCAGGTTTCCAAGAAAAAAATGATTGAAATCACCTAAAGAAGATAGTGAGTTCAAACGATCAAAATGGGCGGTTGAGTGTGACGAACGCGTTAGCATTCATTTCTTTGGTTGAATATTGAATCAAAGTTACTCGTTCATCATCATGGTGTGACGTTTAAACTTACGAGAATGAAAATCGCATTTTCAATATATAATCACTTAATATGAAATTTGAGTGAATAATTGAATAGGCATATATATTCAACGAACTTTTGATGCTGTCACATGAAAATCACCCTATATTTTAACATACTGGAAATGCCAATTGTAGATAACACTGATGAATTCACGCAGAAAAACGAAACGGTTGGTAGGTATACCAATAATTATAATATATTCGTTTTTAATCGCTCCTTCAGTTTTTCTATTTTTATGACTATTTCACACTAATTGGTTTTAAACTTATTGAAACGGACTGGAACGAAAAGTATTGAAAGATGATTTTAAACGGTTCCGACGAGGATGTTCTGATCACTTACAAGATTTATAATGAAAGCATTTATCGAGTCAACTAACGTAATTATATATGTATACTGTTTTTCCTGATCATACTATTTGCTGGAATCATGTGTTATTTAAATCATCATTAATCTTTTCCATTACTAAAAAATGTTCCAGTTTTATCAATAAAGGACTCCGCACATTTTGTATGAGAATTGGCTCCAGGTGGATTTGGCTGAAAATTTGATATGATGTTCTACTAATCCTTCTGATCAAATGTCTCTACAGTCACGAAACTGAAAAATGCATATTTCTAGGAGTTTTTAGCGATTTTTTGTATCCATTATGGCTTAGGTATTACCGTTCACACAGAAATGTTGAGAATATTTCGTGATTATTGAAAGCAGATTCTGTCAATTCGAAATATTTTCAAACATTTCTGTGCGAACGGTAATACCTAAGCCATAAGGATACAAAAAATCGCTAAAACTCCTAGAAGTATGCATTTTTCAGCTTCGTGACTGTGGAGACATCTGATCAGAAGGATTAGTAGAACATCATATCAAATTTTCAGCCAAACACCGAGAGCCAACCCATAATACGTAAGCCATAATGGTTACAAAAAATCATTAAAAACTCCTAGAAGTATGCATTTTTCAGCTTCGTGACTGTTTAGACATTTGATCAGGAGGATTAGTAGAAAATCATATCAAATTTTCAGCCAAATCCACCGGGAGCCAATTCCCATACCAAAATATGCGGGGTCCTTTTCCATACAACTTTTTTACACTGAAACGAATATCGTTCAAGAAGCTGTCACTCTTATTTGTAAAGAAATTATAATTATAAAATGAAAAATGACGTGAAATGATGTTGAACTACATGAATACAGACGTCGTAAAATCCAATTTCATTCTATATTGTTCGAAAATTTGTCCTTCATTCAAAAGCCACATAAAGCAGCTAAAACGAAATGGGCATTCCATTGAGTTTGGAATAAGATTTCTAGGTATCACTTACTTTCCTTCAATAGAATACATCACGTCAGAACAAAAAAGGAAAAAAAAAACCTACGAAAACAGCTAAACGCACTTATACGATAATGAAATGAGAAAAGAAGGTGGCCATTTGTTTTCAATGGAAACGATTTGTAATAACTCTACTTTTACTTCGCACGAGTTTCTTTATTTTACGACCTATAGAGATATAGTTACACTGATAAAAGGAACGAAATTGTGTTATCTAAATGCTGTAGATTAATTCTTATCCGCGCAATTACTGTAATTGAAATAAATGTCGAAAGAAAATTGGATGGTTGATTTGAAAATGGAATACATGAGAACATATTGGAATTGAATGACACTATACTTTTAAATGTTAACGTTCACTTTTTCGCATATATGGGAAGAGCGTCGTTAAAGAAGAGTCGAATGTGAAAATTAAGAAATTGGCTATTCCAAATAAGTGATACTTACTGATCTTTAGTTCCCTTTATGTCTGTTTGATTTTATGCAGAAGATATTAGGTTGTGATCATTTTGTTGAAACCAGCACTCTATCAAATTGCAATTGTTTTTCTGTTACTCCTGGGCGAAAAACATATAACATATAAACAAATATGAAATTTCATGCAGTCTTCCCTATAAATATCGATATATGAAAACTACAATAATTTCGGAAAGAAACAACTTCAAAATAGATTCACGATTTGATTAAGGGAGTTAAATCTATGAACGAATAGATACGAAGTAACCAATAGCTTTGGGAATATTTAATCGTATCCTATTCATTTCTACGTAAAACTTTCATGAAATAATGTTTTCACAAAAAAAATTCCATTAGAAGAAAAGTTACAGCAGTATTTCGAAAATAAACATTTTCGATAAACACCCGTAATTATGAAACGATCATATACAGGGTGTTTCCTAAACATGCGGCAAAAATTCAGGGGGTTGTTCCTTGGACTATTTTAAGCATGTTTTGTCCTTTGATGATTTTTGAAAAACCTCTTTGTTTCGAAGATACAGGGCGAACAACATTTTTCATATTTTTAAAATTAATAATAGTTTAAATAAAAATGCGTACCGCACTGTGTTTACTAAGTAGGTACAGTTTATTTTTAAATTTGTTTAACAACATTCCAATTACTAAAAACGGCCAGTTTTTTTACTTAAAATTGATAAGTTCAGATGGTAAAGGAATACAGATTAAACACGGTTTTCATTTGAATTCGTTTTGTGATGTATTAGAAATTAACATTTTATCTTTGACTATTATGAATCGCTATAATTTTCAACAGTTTTTGTAGGTAAGTTAAATTGTCATGTAATTTTTCATAATAAAATGTTATTATCTAAAATTTTGTTTCCCCTGTATCTTCGAAACAAAGAGGTTTTTCAAAAATCAAAAACACAAAATACTCTTAGAATAGTCCAAGGAACAATCCCCTGAATTTTTGCCGCATGTTAGGAAACACCCTGTATATTCACGTGCTGTTTTCACAATTAAGATTTTCAAAAAAATTGAACCCAGATACCGATATCAGTTTTCGTCTATCTTTGTTAGAAATAGTAATTTACGAATCAAAAGTGTCAAATTTGGCCGTCCCTCTACAGTCGAAATTTCTGCGATATATCGCTGAAATTTCAATTTTTATTCAAAGAACATTGAGCAGTTAAATATGAAACTTCGAGTAGATTGGAGTTATAGTTTGAAAAACGGTGGAATAAAATTTAATATTCATCCTTTTGAAACAACTGGTGGCAAAAATGTTTACCTACAATGTATATTTGGACAAAACTATGGCACGCTAATACTCTCAGAAAAGTGGGCAAGAGAAATGATGTCTTTTTAGTCTGGTTTTCTGGCCACTCAGGAATTGAAAGAAATGAAGAGACTAACACACTAGCCAGTGAAGGAGCAAGCCGAGGAGCAAGCACAAACGCCACTTACTGGCCCAGAATCTTTCTGTCGTTTTGGCAAATGCACCTTTTAGAACACATGAAAACTGAAAGAAAATACTCTGGAGGAATCTTCCAAAGATGGATCATTCGAAAAAGTTCCTTCGAAACTTTGGAACTGCAAACTCCAAAAAGAATTTGGAACTCAAAAATATTAAGTTATGACTCATCACTGATGGCTTTCTAACATGCAGGACATTGTCGCCTTAGGAAGCTTATGTATGAGAATTGGCTTAACAGAAACTGGCGAGTGTGTATTATGTGGTAAAGACGGAAAAAATCCTGTTTTCTCAGTTACAGAATACCTCGGCATTTCGAGCCTCTGCTGAGAATGTTGGACAGTACTTTGGGAGACACGCGGATCTAGTATCCTTGAAGCCCTTTAAAATACTCATTGGAGTTCTGGAAGTGCAAACAGTTCTGATGAAGGGCGCAATAGATCTTAAAGTCGCAATGAAATATAACTCCCTTAATATAATAATTCACATTCTAGCCTAGTAATAAGCGTGCAAAAAATATAAAAGTATTTTATGTTGTCCACGTAAATTATCTTGATATAATTCATCAGAAATATAATTTGATGTTGAACTTATCAAGGTTCCTTTCAAATGTGATTGTGTGCACACTCGACCATCAGGTCGTTATGTGTATTAACAAAAATGTTGAATTCATTAATGACAAAATAAGACTAATCCTTCTCATGAAATTCGAAGTACAGAGGAACTTCCCTATAATGAACGTCTGAATAACATATTTCTCTATATAACGAGTTTCGCACAAGACATTGCACCTTGAATCCCAATTCCATGTTAAAACACCCTCTAAAACGAAGTTAATACTCTCTACAACGAAATAATTAAAGAACATCACTCTTTTGATGGGTATTGGTAAGAAGGTATAAGGGTGAATTTTTCCAAAATTTTTCCGGATGTACTTATATCCCGACCATCATTACGGTTGGCAAAAAGATCCTCCTGAAACAGTTCTAAATACACCCCGGCTGTTTGGTTTCAATCTAAGCATCACGCTAGTGTGAAAAGTTGTGCGAAAATGTCTAAAAGCAAGTGCTTAAGTTTGAATGATAAACTTACATTTATCAGCGAAGTCGACCGCGACATTGCCGACTATAGAAACAAATTTTCTGTATAACAAAATTTCATTATAACGAATTTTTTTGCTGATTTAGCTTTGGTTATAAGGAAGGTCCACTGTATTTTCAACAGGAAACCACGAAAAATCCCCAAAAGCAACATCGAACCCTTATTTCATGTTTCCTTTCAATTTTAATATTGAGGACAAAACCTCCTATCCCACCATCGAAACTAGTCCAAAGAATATTTGCAATTCAATTATCCGTTATCCTTTTAACCCCAAGTCTCGTTTTTCAATCCCTGGGGAAGCCACCCTTATGACCTTGCACTTGCGCCTGGGAACTTCCAAATGACTCACTCGATTTGCTCCAGTGGATTTAACACAGTCAGCTGGCAATTATACACATACATCGATCTAAAAGTTGAACGCGGTAGGGAATTGGCAGTCAGCCAACCCAAACAGTCTTTCAGCATATTTATCAAAGCGAAATGAGTTTCATAAGAAACCCCGGAAAAAAGAATCCATTTATTTATGACGTAGAGCTGAGTAAGACGTTTCTTTCGTAACGGTGGTTTCCAACCAAATGTTCTGGTGGACTTCGAGATGCACGCATCCGCAGTCCGCACCTGTTTGATTTGAAAGTTGTATGAGTGGGGCCTGATTTTCAACTTTCTGAACTATCCGGTTAGGATACGATCTTAAAGGATCCCTTTTATTCTACCTGAGCTTCAGGTCCTTTGCTTTCCCCTCCCCAAGCGACTACAATAAAAGTTGGTCAGATAAAAAGATGTGAATTTGATTTATTACATCAGCGCTTATGTTGGTTTTAGGGGGCTAAAAAGGTGAAGGTTTGTTTTGTTGCCATTCAGGTTACAATAAAAGGCACAAAGAACGTTTCTTGGGAGTATTATTAAGGATTACTCTGTTAATTGTGATTTTTCAGACTATTACGAAATTGATTAGTCTAGTTGAGAAGTTTATTGACTATATCCAATTGCTTTGGACACAATAGTAAAGTAACCTCTACAACAAGTCAAATCGAACCAACAGAAATGATAAACAATGTAATACCATATGTTGAAAAGTTGAAAAAAATAGAATCGGAAATAAGTACCTACAATGTGAGAATAACAATCAAGACCCAAGATTGTATATTGGGACAACTAACCAGAATTGCACATATGAAGTATCTCGTGAGTGTGATAGAGCCTATATTGGCGAAACTGCACGTCCTTCAAATGTTCGAATTAAAGAACCATAAAAAATTTGCTCAACAGACACTGGTATACTGAAGTTAAAGCTTGGTCAACATGCTTTGATTCAAGACCATAGGATTTCGAAGGGTGAAGCTACCATAATATCAAAAAAAGAAAAACTAAATCGTAGAAAATTGAAGGAAGCCAGGTTCATATCAATAACCTGAAAATTTGGAACAAATTTAATTCTTCGACAAATTCATATCAAATAGGTACTCTCATATAATTCCAGACAATAAGATTCCTCGATTAAAATCACGTAAATCTTTTTGGTCAAATTATTTTCTGAACTCAAATGAAAGTGATAAAGCAATTTGGCAATCCGAGTGGAACTCATGTAATATATAGAACAAAGATTTAATAACTGATCCCTCGAATAAAGTTACTGGATTTGATCTTCCAAGGAAAATATGGACTGTTCTTAATCGTATAAGAACAGGTCATGGGCGTTGCAATAGTATGCTTTTCAAATGGAATTCAGTTAGGAGTCATAGTTGCGAATGCGGAGAAGCAGAGGAGACAATTGAACACCTGATAAATAATTGTTCCACATATAAATTTCAGGATGGCTTGAGAGCTATACATGAAATTACAGAGTCGTTTTTGATTGGGTTGTTGACTTTAACTCAATTTAATAGTTTCAATCTTTTTATTTTTCTATTCCTTTTTACTACTACTTGTTTGATTTGTTCGTTCAGATTCAGAATTCCGAAGGCATCCTGGAGAGGGTTATCGTTTGGACTGAAAAGAAGGAATCATTCAAAATTCTAATAGTTTTTAAGTGTTATTTTTGTTGAAACGGTGAGACAGGGTTTTTTCTACTGGGGTTTTTCCCTGAGCTCTGGTATCATACGAAAAAATAGTATGGTACCCCGTTTTGCACCAACCTCAGTTAGGGATTTTTCATTTTTGTTCTATGTATTGTATTATGTTAGCTCTTGATTTCAAAAGAATATATAAAATAACCTGAATTATATTCTGGAAATTATTCAGAAAATGAAATATATTAAAATATAAATTAAAAAAATTAAGTTCTATGGTTCTGATGATGCAGTCCTCTTGAAATTTTGCATGAACATTCAGTATATCAGTTTTCATTCACAAAATGAGTTTCACCTGAATCGGATATTCTGTTATGAAAATATAAAGATTCGTTTTTCAATATTCCAATTGACTTTTCTATGGTTCTGTTATTACTATGGCCACAAAATTTTGCATGAAATTTCAGTATATCAGTTTACATTCAAAAAAGAAATTTCACTCGAATGGGACATCCTGTTATGAAAATATAGAGATTCTTCTTTTCAATATTCCAATTGAATTATCTATGGTTCTGTTCACACTATTTCCACCAATTTGCATGAGGCTTGTTATGAGCATCTTGCATTTGGTCGTAAAATTTCATTTCGATTGGTTTCGTTTTTTCTGAGATATTGAGAAACAAAAATTTTGAATGGCTATATTTTATGGAACACCCAGTACGATTTAGCTGATTAACGAAATTAACCGAGCCATTTGGGACCCGAACTCATCCTGAAAATTTCAAGTCGAATTCGTCATCAGGGAGTCTAACCCTATCGTTCGCACCATTTTCGGCTCAAAATTCGAAAATTACAGACATTTGGGCAAAACGATATAGCACTCGTTTAAGGAGAATAAACGCTCAAAAATGAAAATGAAAATATCCATGATGAGAGCCAACAGCTTGAAACAGAGGTGAGCAGATGGCATACAGGTGTCTAACATGTATGTCTTTGATAAACTATAAGGTCTGAAACTTATCGAAAAACCTTCATTGTTAAATACCATATTAGTCTTTTATGTGGGCTGTCTAGTTTATTATCACAGCTCATAAATTTTTAATGAGTGAAGATGATAAGGTACTTTTGCGATACTGAGGTGCAGGTTGTTATCATGCTCATTTACATAATTCTAACGTTTGTTCGAACCCACTTAATATGAAGGCACAGATATTGTCAACGGTATTTTTTAATCAATATAGTTTCGATGACACAAAAATTGACAGAAATGACACAGAGTTTCTTTCAGATCGAGGGACTTTTGAAGAATTCAGTACCTAATTAAAAAATCTAATTATATTTTCATAAATCTCTGATTTATTGTTTTGTGGACTTTTCTGTAAGTCCTTGGAAAATTACAGTTATAGTTACAATTTAATTGGTTTAATAGAAGTAACGAAACTATGAATAGAACGTTCAACAGAATTCAAGATCTATACAGGGTGTCCCAAAAATACCACGCGAAAGTGACACTGGAGATAGATGGCATTGGTCTATCAGATAGCATCAACATGACCTCAGTAAAAGTCCGCTGGTTTTCGAGCTATACCATTTGTGTGATTTGTAAAAATCTCCAGTTTTCGGTCTTTTATCGCCTAGCATTGCTAGAAATTACTTCAAACTCATGTTTTTTTTACCTAGGCTATCCTGAATAGTTGCTTTAAACAATGAAGTAATAACTTCACCGAGAACTAGAACAAAATCCTTCAAAAAATGTCTTACTTGTTGAATTTTATGCCGAAGTTAAAAAGTTAACTTAAGTTAGACTGACTGCTGTGAAAAAAAATTATATCAAACTGAATTGACGAATAATCGTAAAAACTGGTCCATTTCATGCCTTTTTGAAAATGATACAACACTACCATTTTTTTTAAGTCAAAACCTTAGAAATTCTAATTTTGTCGCGAGAGATGTGTTATTACTTCATTGTTTAAAGCAACTATTCAGGATATCCTAGGTAAAAAAAAGGGTTTGAAGTAATTTCCTCGGTAATTTCTAGCAATGTTAGGCGATAAAAGACCTAAAACTGGAGATTTTTTAAAAATACACAAATGTGGTGATATTTCGAAAACCAGCGGACTTTTACTGAGGTCATGTTGATGCTATCTGATAGACCTAATGCCAATCTATCTCCAGTGTCACTTTCTCGTGGTATTTTTGGGACACCCCGTATTTAGGTATAGTTGAATATTTTCGCTTATTATCTAAATTTCTAGACTATTTCTCGCTATATGCACTCACATTCTAGTTGTTTGAAGTATATATTCATTTTATTCATTATTCGGAATAGATGTAAATTGCCTAAATGAACATTTCATAACAAAATATGCAAAAATTATTACAAAGTCACGAAACTGCATCTCTCAGTTTCGTAACCACTATTTACGAGTATGATCTAATATGCTCCTCATTATTGCAGACTTTCCTCTTGCGAAAAATTTGCAACATAATTTCATTGAAATAGATAATTTAATTCGTGATATCCAGGCTTGAGTTAATTCAATTCTGCTGATAATATCACTTTAAAAGTTCGCAACTAATTCGTTATATTTCGAACCGAAACAAAGAATGAGTATTTTCAAAACAATGAATTCGCGAATTTCACTAAGATAAGAACGTCGTCAAATCAAAAGTTATTGCTTGCTTATTTTTACTCGGAATACGACCATTGAAATTTGAATATATTGGGAGCTATTGCTATTTTTTTCTTTATTTATAGATTCAACGTTCTGTTTCTAAACCTCGAAAATTCTCGTGTTATTTTTTTCGGAAGTTTTCGTTTGTAATACGTTGGCTGTGGGGCAGATGATAATTCGTCATGAGGATTTCGTAATTTGAATAGAAAATTGTCACTATAAAATGATTATTCCGAGTAACGAAGCATGTGGGTTACTTTTTACTCACCCTGTATACGAGAGATTTAAGAACTGGAAAAAACATTTTTCCATACCTGTTCTCTATATCAGTCAACTCCGATAAGCATTCTACTTCATGATCACCAATAAATGCCACAAGTTGATTACTTTTTGGTTTCGATTTCTAAATTCACGAAACAATGAGTTTTAAACGTTATTGAATTCGAATTATCGTTAATGTAATAGTTCTGTGAAATTCATTAATTCGAACGGGTACATTTACAGGTTCTGTCATGATGATGTGATCTAAAGATCAATGAAAGTGGAAACATCAAGCAATATTTTGAACAACCTGTTCTAATAGGGTGAAATGAAGTAACAGTTTCGGCGTCAGTAATGAAAATTATTAATTGTTAGAAACGAATGAGTAGAACAAAACTGAAGCAAAATTATGCAAAATTGAAATTTGCCACGTTTTCAACAGAAAATTGTTAGTAACCCCGAACAAAATTATAGATATACACTACGCAAAAAAATTAACGCACCTTCCGAAAATCTCAATTCTAATGAAAGTAGACTCTACATTGACTTTATAACTTATTTTTTATGTTCTCTCAGGAAGGTTTTGAACGAAACAAGACACATAAATGAAGGAAAAATTTTCACCGAAAGTGAAAGAAGTGAAATAAACATTTTCAAAATACTGGAATGCTGATAAGTGAAATACTAACTTGGTATTCCACCCCTTGCGTTAATTACAGCTCGGCAACGACGGTTCATACTCAAAATGAGAGATCTTAAAATGTTCTGATCTAATCCTTCCCAGATTTCTCTGAGTTGGATTCCTAAGTCATTAAGAATAGCTGGATGATTTTCTGAACTTCTCAGGCTTCTATTGAGGTTGTCGCAAACCTGCTCAATCGGATTGAGATCTGAACTTCTTGCTGGCCATTCCATTCGAGAGACTTCAACCTCTTCAAGGTACTCCTGAACGATGCGCGCACGATGGGGTCTGAATTATCGTCCATAAAAATTAAATTTTCACCAATGTATGGGGCAAATGGCACTACATGCTCTTCAAGAATGTTCCTTATATACCTATCAGTATTCACCCCATACCATAATCGATCCTCCCCCGAAACCAGTAGTATTCAGGAAATTGCACTGAGCATATCTTTCATCTGGACGTCTGTATACAAGGGAACGTCGATCACAATAGTAGAGGCAGAATCCAGACTCATCTGTGAAGAGAACTCTTTCCCAATCAGCCTCTTCCCAATGGATATGCTCTCTCGCAAAATCCAAACGCGCCCTTCGATGGGCTGGGGTAAGAGCTAGGCCTCTTGCTGCGACACGAGGCCTTAAATCATATTCTGTGTGGCGATTTCTTATTATCTGAGTGCTAATTTGCACCCCATGAGTTTGATCAAGCTGATTTTGAAGGAGGCGAGCGGTTGGAAACCGTTGTCTCAACGAAGAAACTCTCAAGTAACGGTCTTGAATGGCAGTTGTTACTTTGTTACCCGTGGTCTACCCTGTCCTGGTCTTCGGACATTCACCTGTCTCCCTGAATCGCCGCATTATTTTGGACACACTTGTATGGGAAACTCCCAGTGGCGTAACTAACGCCAATGCAACCAATGCGGTGCATTGGGGCGCAGGGCCTTAGGGGGGCGCAAAAAACAGAATGAGTCTACGAATAGGGGCGCACGGCAAATTCTTGCATTGGGGCGCAGGTCAGACTAGTTACGCTACTGGAAACTCCAAACCTTTTAACAATTCTTTTGTATGTCCACCCTTCTTCTCGCAAAACTACCGCTTGGGCACATTCCTCTTGGGTCAAATTGCGTGTTTCGCGTTGCATAGCAATCGAGTGTAGAAAATCAAACGAAAGAAAAACTATTGATCACTAGAATTGATCGAGAACAACTGATTTCAAAATGGAGCCAATACATTCAAAATCTGAAAGTCTCATCTTTTTTATTCCTGCTGGGAAAAAACATCTGTATTGAAGAAAAACACTGAAAGTGGATAATAACATATACACGCATAATTCTGATAAAAATAATTATCATTGAAAACACTTTCAGTCGTAGAATAAATTGGAGGTTTCCATAATGTGCGTTAATTTTTTTGCGCAGTGTATTTATGGTCAAAAAAGGAACGGTACTTCAATGAAATCAATATAGAAAAATAGAAATATACAGCATACCAAAAAAGTATTGACGAGTTACTTCTTTGGCACGCAGTATGATGGGTTATAAAGTTATAGTTCATAGTGTTCTGACACCACAGAATAGGCACAACCTGCACACCATACATTTTGACCATCAAAAATAAGTGATGTCTAGATGCCCAGGGATTTGTACTGTTAGTGGTAGTTTAGTCAAACTACCACGCAGAAACTGCTAAACAAAACTCACTAGGTATTATTTAGGTATTCTCAAATTTCATTCAAGTAGTACCTAACTGCAAACTTCTCAATAACACAAAATATTTCGCAAGAAACTATTATACCTTCTGGAAGCGCTATCAATATCAATAAATGCAAAAGTACTGAATTAAACATTGACCTTTTGGTAATGGATAACATCATTAAGTTCATGATCGAATTACAATCAATCAACTCGGCATGTTGTATGATTATTATAGCATGTGCGAGACTCAGCCTTTGACCTACTGGCCAAATTCATTCATCTCTTCATTTCATTTGAAATCTATTCGAAACCAATTTAATAATCCGGTATATGCAAGGCAATACCATTAGAGTTATTCAATAAAATGATAGAGCACTGAATTGATTTATCAAGTCGATAGATGCGGTATTACAAAATCAATTAAATAAATATCATGCAAATAATTATTGTGAAAGGTTTGGTATGGTTGTTTCCCTATTGTGTCAGTGCATGAATCTCCATATATTAATTGAATAGGATGAAGCACTCTTCACTATTGGAAAACACCGCCTGTATTATTTTGTGAGTTCATTATTGATCATTTTCAATGAATGAATATGCAAAAATCGACTAAACTCCTATGCAATACCACAGTCGAATACAATAGAAATCAAGAAGTATGTTGAAATTGGATTCGTGAGCCAAGATTCCTATCTACGATGAGAACTCAGACAAGAGGAAGAATTCGATTTTATTCTATGTAGAAATCAATGAAGAAGTTTATATTAACCACTATACTCAGTAAAATTATATGAAATGCTCCAAATAATTTGAATGATTCGAAATTTGGAGCAATATTGTATTTGAAAATGAAATTTTGCGGAATTCATTCGAATTAACGACAATTTGACACCTCATAGCCCCCCACACCCCCGCAGTCGGTCCCCTATTAACCCCATATAACTTTCCACAAATTAATGAGCAAAAATTTCAGTTAAGTTAAAGTAAATAAACAGATATTTTCCTTCAATAATTTAACAAATTGAAATATACAGGCTGCTCCTTATAGAAATGCTAACATCAAAGGAGGAAAATCTTCTGGAGCCATTTCAAGAAGAAAATTTCGGTAAATATTTGAATTTCAAGGATTGCAGTGAAATGATTGTTTCAAGTGAAAAATTGTCGCTCGACAAAGTGAAATCAGAAGAAAATATTTGTTCATATGTAAACGGGAATTCAGAAAATAATTTTCAATTTGAGATTGGATGTATAGTTCCTCCTTTATCTATTCGAATCCAAAAAAATCATACATCAAGCACGTATCTTGAATTTTTTCCGAAATCATGTTTTTTTATTATTTCTAAGCCATAGGTGATTTGTCTGAGAATTTGGCTACTATTATCACACCAGTAACCTCCTCACTGGTCATTATGCAGCTTTGGAAAGTGACAATAAATGACGAAAGTAAGAAATTATAAATGCATTAATCAGTGACATTCTTCAACAAAAATAGAATGAAAAAATCAATTGATACTACCCCAAATATCGAAGTTATTTATGACACACCTGTTTAAGCCAGTTTTACCAACTGTTTGTACTGTTGTACTATCCGTGAAATGAAATGATATGGCAAAATTTGGAAAAATTATAGAAGATTCTTTTACTGTTATCTTTTTATCTATGTTCAAAATCAAATGTTATAGCACTTAATTGCGTTAATAACCTGCTGAATAATCATCAATACACAAAATGAATTTCCTGATTTAAAGTTCAGCTATTATAGAATCTTTTTTACTGTTTTTTTCTCGCGATTAAAATTCAGGTTTCTGTTTGAAAATACGCTATCATCAATAATAATCGTGCTGCAATTTATTATTATGATTAGTCTCGTGATAAGGTACCATTGTTGAAGCGAGTATCCAAAAAAATTATAGAGCCTCTCATTTTTCATCCAGTAACTATTTCTTCATGTAATCCTATTTAGGATTATTGATCATTTTTCTCTATAACAAACGACATTGTTATACTTAAATGTGGTTAAATTTTCGAAAAAGTTGTACCTAGCAAATATTTGGGATAATAAAGAATGCTTCTTTATTTTGATGGATAACGAATCAAAACTTCGAAAAATCGATAGTTTTAGAGGTTTATGGTGAATCATAAAATTGTCAAATTAGTAAAATATAATTATTGTAGATTTCAAGAGCCTAAAAAACTCCATGATGAATTCATAGAACGATTTTATTGTATCATTTTCATTTTACTGCATTATTCCCATGATTATTTATGGAAAATGGGAATAATTCGAAGCAATTACAGACGTTATTTTCGCAAATACAGGAAAAAGGTTTCGATTATGGTTTCATTCAATTCAATATCTACATTGTTTCCTGAGTCGAAACTATTATAAGGCTTTGTATGGAATTCATTATAATCAACCAGAACGAGTTTTGGCAATCGTTCCAAACTTCTATTGATTTTCCTCAATGTTACAAGAAATACTGAATCATTCGCGGAAGTTCTAGAATGCTAAATATATCGCAGCATATTGTTATCAATTATTTTGTATTATTTTCATAGTGGCATAATAATTCTCGTTTCCTCAAGAACCTGTTTCAAAAATGTATTTTCAGAGATGACGATTTAATTCATTTTGAATGTAATAAGTATACATCATTTATCAATATTTTCAACTCATGGAAAAATTCACATTATTACATATGGGACACATTTTATATCGATCAATCAAAAATATTGTAAACCCTTTGTTGGCAAGTAATAAAAGAATACAAACAAAGCAGAGTACATATGAAGATAAGGCGATTCAAATCGATAATTCAAAATGTTCAGTTTTTATAGAAGTTGGATTCGAATATGGATTCAAATTTGATGATTATATTTAAATATTTATTGATTTATTGGATCATTTTAGTTGATTAGAGGTAGTTTCATATGATGAAAACATAATTTATCAGTAGTTTTTTGACTTGAAATCACCGGAAAATTTTGGTTTACAATTAAAATATTTTTTTTATTTTAAGCATATGGAATTTTCACAATTCTGATGGCAGTTGTCCCAAGCTCATTCGACTTTTGATTCCCGATTTTTTTCAATGAAAATATTTCTTGAAAATATTGAAATACTTCGATCTACCTAAAGTGAAAATATTAGGTTTTTCATGTTTTTTTTTTCAACATAGATATTATGCAATAAGACGATGCAGCTGAATATATTTGCAAACTAGAAGAAAAACTACTTTCTTCCACTCAATTGGTGAATAATTTTGTAGCCAAATTTTTTTTTATCTGTCATTCCATTAAATTAAGTCTAGATGAGCTGTCGCATACAAAATGCAGTTTTCCTTCCATAAATCATAAATGGATTGGTTTTTTTTCGCCTATAACTTAACCATTCCTTCGACACCCAATCTAATTATATCGAATTCACTCGCTACAATTGCATTGTGCACATTTCCTTTCTCAAGTTAACACCTCGTTCGACATCCGGATACAAATGCAAACAAAATCAGTAAAAATTATGCACGTATCCAAGAATAGACCGATACAAAACGCCAACAATAAACACCAACTACTGTGAACATCCTCAAGTGGATAACAACCAATAAAACACCAATTTAAATACCCTAACGTCGCTCGAGCTGCAATTTTCGATCACCATCCTGGACCAAAAAAAAATTTGCGGTCCAAATGGAGGAAGAACGCACAAAGTTCCAAAATAATCCGAATGATGGAATGACGTTCGTCCAACCACTCACGAGATGCAATTTTCAGAAATAACCACCGTGAAAGTCTAAAATTACCGCACTTGCAACGCACCGACCTCTTGAGTATCTTCACTTCGCGTTTTCGACCGAAAAATCGCGGAAAATGGGTCCCGTAGTGAGCTGTGACGGACCTAACGCTGATGCGCTCGCAGCAGTGCCGAGTGTGCGACTGACGGTTTTAAAAGGCCACCAGTGTACCTACGATTGCGAACTGGAAACTGGAATTGTTCGAGTTTTGTGTGCGAAATATTGAAAATAGTGGTTACCTGAGGGGGCTCGACTTGAGCAGCTGATGTCGTCGGATTAATGGGATCACAACATTGTTGTAGGTCTAGGTTGCTATAATGAAGGGTTAAGCCTTAGTCCTAAGGGTTTCGGTATGATGCCCTAAGAAAAGTTGGTGTTATAACTGGTTTATTATGACCCCTTCATCACTTTTTTGTCAGTTGTATCAGTATTCAGATGTTTTTTGGAAGCTTGACTGAAAAAGCATCATCACCGCACAGAAAAATTTTGAGAAAATTCGACAACTTGGTTGGGATTTTATGTTGAAAGCATTCCTCATCTTTCTGGTTATTGAACAACATGGAAATGTGGATTTCTCATAGAAAAAACTGATGTCACAACAATGATGCTTGTGATAAACAACTGCAACAATTATACAGGGAGTCACTAAAAGATCACGTCAAAACAAAAAGAATGCAGATCAGAATGTGCTCAAACTGATGTGAAAAAGCCGTCCATATGTGAGTACGTCATTTCTCGTGAAATTTGATATTGAATTTTTTCACTCATTTCTTTTCGTGAATATTTTTGGATCATTGCTTTGATGTATGCACTGAAAAATATCATAAAATATTTTACAGGGATTCTGAAAAATAATCTTCAAATTCACGTTTGAAGAAGTTCGATCTCATATGGTATGAAAGAACTCATTTTTCAGAATCCCTGTATAATATTTTGTGATATTCTCAGTGTATACATTAATGCAATCATTCAACAAGATTTAAGAAAAAAACTTAAATTCATATCTGTAAGTAAGTATGTCTTGGGTGAAAATAATCTTTTCACATCATGTAGAACAAAATTCACATCTACATTCCGTTTTCGTTTGACATGGTGTTTTTGGGATACCGTATACCTATACAGGGTGTCCCTCTATTAGACCGACAAACTTCTAGTGGACATTATAGATTGTATTTTAGACAGATTCGACCCAAATCATATAATGAAAAATTGCTTCGTTTAGGAGCTAGTGCCCTTTGAAGATGACGTCCTGTCCACACTTTTTGCCCCATATTCGCAAAACGGAGTCACATAAAGTGCTGAAAGTTTACACATTGGCTAATATGAAAAAAACACATCGATTAGATTGAGTGCATTTCTTTCATGTCAAGCACAATCGTATCATTTGGGAAGGGGCGAAGGGTATTTTTAGTTGAACCATTTTTAACTTTCATTATTTCGCGAGATTTAAATCATATTCAAATACTCTGATGTTTTTTCTTGAAAAAAGATGCTCTTGTATTATAACGCCCAAATGCACCATTTCTGAAAAAAATAGATTTGAAATTTTCTCTCTTGTCACTAAGTACTCAATGTTTCAACTAAAAATACCCTTCGCCCCTCCCCCCAAATGATACGATGTGTTTGACATGAAAGAAATGCACCCAATCTAATCGATGCGTATGTTTGATATTAGCCAGTGTGTAAACTTTCAGCACTTTATGTGACTCCGTTTTGCGAATATGTGTCAAAAAGTGTGGACAGGACGTCATCTTCAAAGGGCACTAGCTCATTAACGAAGCAATTTTGCATTATATGATTTGGGTCAAATCTGTCTAAAATATGATCTTCAATGTCCACTAGAAGTTTGTCGGTCTAATTACAGGACACCCTGTATAGTGTATTATTAGCACATAGTTTCATTAGTTTCTGATTCATGAATCAACTCTCATTTGTATGCAAAGATTTGCGAATATTTGACTATACAGGGTGAGTTGAGAGAAACGGGACAAACTCCAAGAGTGTATTGTGCGTACAAATCAAAATAATTGAAAAAAAAAATTAATATGTTCTTATACGATTCTCATTTGTTTTCGAGTTACAGAGTGTTGAAGTTGGAATACATTTTTTGATCAGAGTAAAATGTACAAATTCCTAAAATGAGATTTTTGTAATGATTATACGAGTTTAACGAATCTTTATGAATTCCTCATGAGAAGAACCGATCTATTTTAACTATTTTGAATGAGTTTTTATCCGGGCTTGATATCAGTTCAGTTCAAACAGCTACACGTTGAACTTCTTGAGTATAGTTATTGTTCAACTCCTCGAACAATGATAATATGTACATGTATCAAATTTCAATCATATCGGAAAACCCTTGCTTTCGATATGAAAAGTAAAATTTTTGATCGAAATTAATATCCCAAATGGCATTTTTCAATTCGCTATAACCACATAGCTTTTGTCGTTTAATCTGTGGGTACTCTGTATGTATGACTATATCATGTAAAAACAATTGTTTCCAAAACTTCCCCACCTTTCAGATCAGTTCAAGAACAAAAGATCTTTAATTCTTCATATTGTGAACATTTGATAAATGTTTGTTAGCAGAACATTATGTTCTGCTGATTACTATGATAGTTATCAGGAAAATCAGTTTTAATTCAGGACATTGATGTCTAATTCTTCCCCTGTGATAAGACTATTAAGGCATCACCGTCTCTATCATAGTCGTGAGCATTGTCACAGCTTGATCCTTAACAAAAATAATATACGTGTCGAACGATCTTGAATCTCATTTATAAAATTATTCGTATGGCCAAAAAGTCTTTTCAAAGCAACAAAGAACCAAGGCAAATATAAAATGGTACCTATCCTAGGGGGGCTCGAGCAGCTGGTGTGTTGGGTTAATGGCGTAACATTGTGGTTGTTCTTTTCAGTTTGGTCTTGTTTGCAGAAAGGTTTTTTATAATGAGGCTAGAGAAGGTATGAAGAATAAAGAATCCCTTGGTCTTTTATACCGACTATTTTCTCTATATGAGAAGAATACAATATGCTGAAATTATGCAAACTGTTGATCCAGATCCTGATGAATGGAAATATAACGTGTTACTCAGTAGACACTTTCCAAAGAGCTTTTATAAATTTTTACTGAAAAATCGACACCTCAACTTAAAATTTGTCAAAACTACAGTGTGCGTCAAAATTATGGAACAAATTGATTTTCTTAGAAGAAAAATATTTGGCAACAAAATTCTGAAACAGGTCTTTTTTGTTTTACTTTTACCGAATGTTTATTGATTTTTGAAGGATTTCTGTTACACCCTGTGCCATCCCTATCAAGGGCGTAGCCTGTGGGGGGTTGGTGGTTCAGATGTGCACTTTTCATGGCTCATTTACTTTGAGACGATGGTACTCGATGAAATTTGCCACCAAATGAAAGTCGCATTATCAATCGGTGACCATTACAAGTTTTTTTCATGTACAACTTTACACCCATTTCAACCCCCTCAAAAAAAAATTAGAATGTGTGAAACACTGTGTGGAATTGCGTTGTCAGAAATTCTTTGAATTGAAACATCGAAAAGTTTCAACTTCAGTAGAAACTTATTAATAACATAGGTACTCAAGATCATAACTGTGTTTAACACATTTTAATTTGAAAAGGGTTGAAAGTTGAGCATAAGTTTGGTAAAAGTGAAACAAAAATTGACCTGCTTCAGGATTCGATTGCCAAATATTTTTCTTCTGACAAAATTAATTTTTTTCATAATTTTGACGTGTACTGTTTAATCGCATCAACATTTTATACTTAGCTACTCAACCACAGCATAAACAAATTTCTATAAAAAAAATTGTATACTGCATAAACTAATATAAATTTCGACTGAATATATAATATGAAGCGTCGACAAAAAAATATCCGGGTGTTTTTGAGGTCTTAAATACTTCATTATTTAAAAAGCATTATTCGAATAGTATCTACAGGGTGTTTCTGAATTGATGCGAAATGATTCCCCAGGTTGGAGAACGCATTATATCCCAGACATAGGCTGTTACACTTTTACTTAAAAACTGACTGCTTCAGTATAGTCCTTATTCACAACTTTTCGTTATATATGTTCTTTAGGATGAAGGTTCACATATTGGGCCATTGTATATTGTGACAGGCACGTAGCTAGGGGGTAGGCTAAGGTGCTGAAGCCCCCCACCTCCCCGAAATTATTAAAATGTCAATAAGCATGTGTTCATTTATACGTTGTGGCAATCATGAATTATTATTGTACTCAAGTTAGCCCCCCCGAAAAAAATGTTAGCCCCCCCCGAAAAAAATTCCTGGCTACGGGCCTTTAATTGTGATGAATTTCCAGAAATAAGCGTCTTCAATATTGAAATAATAATACCGGCATCAATAGGTTAATGATAACCTTGTCAGGTATCCAAAAGCAGATCAGTATCAATTCATAACCACACCAAATATGGAGGCGCCAAAAGTGGAACCATAAAGGAAGTGAACACGACCATTCATTATTCGAGGTTGGTCAATGTAAGTATACAGTCGTTCAAGTAGTAACTACGTTTTCTACAACATCAGCAACACCAAAGTTCTTTGCATTTTCTGAGAACATTTACCATAGTAATGTATATTTTTATATTCTGTGGAAAAATAGAGATTTCAACGAACGAAAAAACCCTCCGATGTTTTTCATAACTAATATTTCGAAGTGA
This sequence comes from Propylea japonica, assembly GCA_013421045.1. Taxonomy (NCBI): domain Eukaryota; kingdom Metazoa; phylum Arthropoda; class Insecta; order Coleoptera; family Coccinellidae; genus Propylea; species Propylea japonica. Next base: position 32,021,717 of record CM024245.1, on the reverse strand, counting down.
TTTTCCATTGAAAATAAATGTGTTTTTCGATTTAAGTCAATATAGGGATATTTCAAATTAAAAACAATTCAGTATGTTTGAGACATAAAAACTTGAATTTTTATAAAATTGCGTGTGAATTTCTTGTGAAATGTCAAAATTTACAACCCAGAACTTGATCTTTTGATTTTTTTACATGAATTTTAGAGTTATCTAAAAAATGTTAATACAAAAGTATTAGATCTCCTTATTAACTATTTTCCATTCAATTTTT
>CM024245.1:31314811-31421364 GCA_013421045.1 Propylea japonica | reverse complement strand
GAACCGAACTCACCCTGAAAATTTCAAGTCTCTAGGACAATCCTTAGAAAGTTATCGTCATATCTGGCCTGGACAGGATTGAAATTGACCACGAATTCATCATTAGGGAGTCGAACCCTTCGTTTGAGACCATTTTTTGGCTGAATATTCGAAAATACAAACGATATAGTACTGCTTTAAGTTGAACGAGCGCTCAATAAGAATAGTATAACCGTGAAAAGTTCCTCTTTTTGTTCTTTGCAGACATCATGGCAAAAGAAATAAATTCTAGACAAAGTGAATTCGGAAGAGGTCAACTTATTAGTCAACTGGAGGCAGAGAATGTTTGCAATATGTATATGATGAAGAAACACTATGCCAAGAAATGGAACTTACCACACTCCACACTCACAGAAAGAAAAATAAACAGAATATCTCGAGCTATTGGGGTATAAAGGTTTTCAACAGATTACCTGCAGAAATAAAAAGCTTACCGGAAAGGGATTTTTTAAAGAAAAATGAAAGATTTATTGGTCAAAAGTGCTTTCTATTCTGTTGAAGAATTTTTGTGTTTCACTTTTTAAAGCAATTATTGATTTTTGACGAACCAGGTAAACAAGGGCGGATTTACGAGGGGGGTAATGGAGGTAATTACCCCCCCCCATGAATATCGAAAACCTAAGAAAAAGTTACGCAACGTGGTGCACCTATTTTCGTTTGTTTGTTTTTTTACTACTATTACTTCACTACTATTTTATCTTATTATATTATTCCTCCTTAATATTTTGATTAATTTTTTTTCAAGTTTTGAACCTGATTTATCGATCTTGAATCATTACTACCCCCCCCATGAAAAAAAGCTATATCCGACCTTGCAGGTAAATTTTTGATGGTGAATAAATATTATTACCATGAATAAATATCATAGTAAGTCAAATATGTCATTTTTTAAATCTTCTTCATCTTCTTTCAAGAAACTGAAACTGAGTTTTTAAGTATTTCCACTCAGTTTTTATAGCACTTCAATTAAACAAAATTCTATACCTAAAAACCCCAACAAATTGAACAAATCAACACGTCATGTACTATGCGCATTATTGGATGTAATCTCCCCTATGCGTCCCTACACACATGACCTCTACGGATAACTCCATATTTGCACAGGGAGACCGGCAGTGGCGTAACTATACCATCTGAGGCCCGTGGCAAATTCTTTTGATGGGACCCTATCAGTAAAAATCGGCACGTTGTACTCAGTAATTTTAATGAAGTTAGAGATTTTCATTTTTCAGCGTACTCGATTACACGTTGTATATGTTGTATTGGAGAGTTCACATTGATCCATAGAAACCTGCATACATTTACAATGAAATAAAAATAACAATTCAATTTCAATAAGATTGTATTGAGAAGAATCTTTTCTTCGAGCTTTATGTTCCGCAAAAGTGTCTAACATCTTCAAAGTTTTAAAGATCGGGCCATAGATTTTCAATAGACAGTTACATAACCTGTCTTGTCCTATAGAATTTTCTGAAATAGGTTTTTATCAATTTTAGTTTTGAAAATGATCTCAGCACTAGCTGTAGTCACAGGAATTGTTAGAGATAACAGATAACATAAATGCAATGCATACTTCAGGAAAGCTGCAGGACATAAAAAATGATTTTTCATTATTATTAATCCGCAAGGTCTCTAATACATGAAGATTTTTCTATTTCGTCTCTGAAAGTGGATCGAAACTGCGAATTTCTCTGGCAAATGAACCAGATATGTCTTTTTATATATCTCAACAAATTAGAGAGCTTTTTTTCAATAGATCAGTGTCGTTTAAATTTTTCAAAGTAGAAGGCTCCAAAACTCTAAAATTTGAAACAATTTCATTCATTGGAAGGAAACGTGATTTCAGTTGATTTATAATGATGTCCAATCCTCGATAAAATATGTTCACTTTGAAAAAACTTTTCGGATCTAGGAGACGCTCATCTTCACAAAGCTCATCAAAATGGCGTTTTACCTTTCTCTGAAGAGTTTTAGAAAATTCAGGGGGGCTTTAGAGTAGAAGCTGCATCGATAGTAAGTATAATCTGCAATGGAATGGAAATTCAATAACATAATAGAATTGTAGTTTTCGATTTTCTTTTAGAGTGAAGTAGCTTCATGTCATCTGATTTGTCATTTAACAGATTGTTTTCGTTAGCGCTTTTGGAATTCAAAAAACCGAAGTTTTAAAGCAAAAACGGCATCATAACGTGAATAGGGAGTCCAATCACAGGTATTTGACTGACGGTTTTTGACGGTCATAAGAACATAAATTTATTCGTCGCAGGTAACGTGTACATCTCTAAAAATGAATCAACATCTTTTTATTTAGGTTGGTTGAAACGCTAACGATGAACTTAAAATTGTTCTATGGACTTTAGTTGTATCACTTTGATTCTGAGCAGAACTAATGAAAATAGACTTTTAACTAAAATAAAAAACTACAGTACAGTGTGAAAAAATATTTTTGAGCTCGCGGCCCTTTGGGCCGGGGCCCCCTTGGATCGGAGGCCCGTGGCATTTTGCCACCCCTGCCACCCTGTAGTTCCGCCACTGGAGACCGGCAAAATTATATTTCGCCGTTCATGACCATATCCGTTGGCACTTAATTCAACTGGGGTCTTCGATGAATACACGCCAGACTGATAAAAGGGCGTTGAAGCTAATGAAGACTTGTTTACAAAGGTACACCGACAAATATTTGCTGCGAAATATCGCGGCGATATGATCGAAGGGGAATTGTTGAATCCATTACAGGTTGTATTGGCCCAGTGACCGGGAAAACATTCCTTGGGGAAATTGGGGGAGTCGACGAGGAAAACTGACTTGTTGTTTAGAGACTAGGAAGCAATAAATAGTTGTTGAAAAGTTTTTAAGTTTTCGTTTGTTATTCTGGTGAATGAACGAGGAAGTTATTATTATGGTGTTTTTTCCATGGTTATAAAGGGTTTTTCCAATAAGAGGTATTATTTTGATATTCGAACAAAAATACCATTTTTCAATATAAATGATCGGATGTTTGTTTCATTATAAAGAAGAAGCTATGCTGTTAATAGTGGAAAATTACATCAGGCAAATGACCACCACGACCACGCTTACAGGACCATATCCTTTCAATGAAAATTTCCATAACTGAATCGCAAAGTGGCTGCCTTATGTCCTCGATAGCCTCACTATCTTGAGGACTTGAATCGACGCTGGGCTATTAGCGTAGACTTTCTCTTTCACGTGGCCCCAAAGGAAGAAGTCGCAAGGTGTTAAATCACAAGATCTCAGTGGCCAATTGTGATCACCTCTTCGAGAGATAACAAGGTTCCGCAAAAGATCAATGGTATCGTTGCTTGTGTGGCACGTAGCACCGTCTTGTTGAACTTTACAAGCCTTAAGACCCAAATCTTTATGCAAAATACGGTGTAATGACGTTTGTGAAATGCCTAATTCCAAAGAACGACGAGGAATGGACAAACCTGGGTTTTCTTCAACAATTTCGGCTACAGCAGCAATATTATCGACTGTTCTTGAGCGACGTGCATGGGTTTTATTCTTCACATCACTAACTTGTCCCAAGAGCTTGAAATATTCCACCAATTTCTTTACTGTGGTCCGGCAAGTGCTTCACGACGACCCAAAAATGTTCGAGTTTTACGAACCGTCTCTGTCAAATTTTCACCATTTTTATAGTGAATTTTAATAATTTCAATGCGTTCTTGAAGCGTGTATCTTTTCATTTTTATTAATGGAGTAGTTTTTACTTGTCAAATGTCAAAAAATGCCACCTTCAAACGTGACACCTACCGAAATAGCGGGCTATTCAAAATAACACCCTTTACTTACTTGGATAATGCAATATGAATGTGAAATCAGATTTCATTTGTGTATTGATGAAACGGAATTCATAACATTTATTATTATATACTTTATCGGCTCAAATACATATTATGTTTAGCATAGTCAATACAAAAAATGTAATAAACAACGAAATAAATCTTCTCTCATTTTCAATCCACTCTGGAGAAAAACTCTTCCATTTTGTTTGGACAGATCTCCAAAATTAACTGTTTCGTTGCTCCTCTGAATAACAACAAGGGCAATTAGGTGTCTTACCGATACTGAGGGGGGATTGAATAATTTTACAGCTGAATGTATGTAGCTCTTATGTGTTAGGCCACGAAGATTATTTCCATGCCTGGTCTCATAATTATGTTTTTTCAGAAGTCTCTGAATATTTTTTTACCTAACAAAATTCACTGACTGAAATGTATAAAGTCCTGAAAGGGGTAATATACTCAACTCCTGAACAAAGGTCCACAACTATTTAGTGCCTTCCTCGTTGAAATAATTTTCATGACTCTTTTCCGCATCTTGAGGCGTCTTGAGCACCTCGACATCGGTCAAATTGCCCCAGAAAATATGATATTACGAGACCCTTGATTGGAACAGTCCGTAGTATGCCGACTTATCAAATTGATCGTTATCTTATATTAGATGGGACTAGCAAGTTAGGAACGCAGCGAAGAAATGGAGGGACATGATTTACAGATTTAATATTGAAAGCAATATCCTGACACTAAATATCTCCTCTTATACAATGTATTAGTTCGATCACATTTAATTATGAATTAATGGGTGTCGAATGTGAAAACAAATGTGCAGAATTTAAATATTATTCATCGATAATAATGGGAATATTACCCCTAGACTACTCCTTTACCCTTAGACTATATCCCTTACGAAGAAACGACCTCCTAAATGACGCAATTGGAAATTAATTTTAGTGGAATAAATTTCAATTACTTATTCCTTTCATTATTTTTTTTCGAAAACTGTTCATTTTATGGACACTGAACAAGAGTACCTTTTCTTTAACTTAATGTTCAAGGTATCCAAATTTGTTTTTTAGCACCTTATCATACAGGGTGTTTAAAATGTAAGCATTAAAATGTACAACCCAGTCCGCCCCTGGTAAACTGAACAAGCTAATTGAAATTTGAGTGCGGTGATTTAAGAGGTATTTAATACTATTAATCATATAAAATTTTCATAAAATTATATCAAGTCGTTTGAAACTTATTCCACTAAAATGGATTTCCAGTGGCGTCATTTAGGAGGTCGTATCTTCGTAGGGAGGACCGCTAGGAAAAACAATGGGAACTTGTCATCTTCATTTTTAATGTTCTATCTGAATCCGAGAGATTTTTCACTTTTTCCGGGACACAATGTATATGCTTTCGTTGACTAAATGAAGTATTGTTAATTCAATGAACAATTTTCATACAAGAGATCGTGAGTGCCACATATAACGTTAACATCAACACCCACGCGCAACATCTGTAAATTCAATAAAATTTTGAATATTGCCAAATGTATAAATTTTTTTTATATCAACACAGTCGCTCTTTGCTATATTGTTCCTAGAAGTAAGGCATTATGATTTACGGCGAATTTGATGAAATAGTTATTTAATCAACTAGGTTATTATAGACACCGACTAATGGTCAAGATATTTCAATCTCAATAGATCTCAAAATAAAAGGTCATTTTAATGTGTACGGAATCGATCATTACTGACTCATTTTGATGCTCGATTTCTGCTATTTTAATGTGCAATCCTCATGGCAAACGGCCATAAAGTATTCAGAGCACTACTAGAAATGTCAAAACACTACCAAAACTCTACTGGAACATAGATACATGGAAATTTTATTGTCTATGTCAAATGTAAGTCTTGCGTCGGGAAAATCTTGTAATCAACTCGGTTATCAATCGAGCGACTAACGGTCTCGAACTATTAAAAAATATATTGACCATTTGTCGCTGTCTTTAATAACCTAGTTGATTAAATAACTATTAACTTCCTGGCCTAGTCGCTGTTGCCGAAAAAACTAAAGTGTGCGTACTGGACTACTCGCGAAAAATTTGGTTTTATTTATAATTATCTGTAATTTGGATCATATAGAAATTATGTTTCGATCCAATCCTTATTGTAATAATAATAAAAACTTCCCTATAACGAACGTCTGTATAACGAATTTTTCTGTATAACGCATTTCGTACAAGACATTGTACCTTGAATCCAAATTCCATGTTAAAAGCACTCTCTAAAACGAAGTAAATTTTCTCTATAACAAAATATTCAAAGAACATCGCTCTTTGAATGGGTTAATTTTTCCGGACGTACGTAATAAATCCCGACCTTAAGCTAAATCATTACGGCGGGCAGAGAGATCCTTCTGAAACAGTTTTAAATACACCCCAGGCTGTTTGGTTTCAATCTAACCATTACGGAAGTGTGAAAAGTTGTGCGAAAATGTCTGAAAGGAAGCGCTTAAGTTTGAATGATAAACTTAAATTTATCAGTGAATTCGACCGCGAAATTGCCGACTATAGAAAAAAATTTTCTGTATAACGAAATTTCTTTATAGGTAACGATTTTTTCGCGGATTTAGATTTCGAAAAAAAATTCCACTGTATTTTAAAAATAATCGCAAAACTATATGTTTCGAACATATATGATGATTATCAAGAAAATTTAAATTTCGATACGAAAAAGATAACATCGAAAGTTCAAATTTGTCTTACTATTTTCCAATTTCAACAAGAACACAAATTTTCCTCATTTTTCTCTGTTATATTATTTCAATTTGACGCGGGGAGTATTAGAATGATCTTTTTCAAAATTTAAGGTTCATTCATTCTACGTAAATTAATCATTTTAAAACTACCGTTGACGGTCCGTATATCCACGGAAGTTAAACAGTGCATTAGTTTAATGAGAATCGATACCACGTTCTCTTTGCTGAAACGGACTGAAAAGTGGTCTGACCTAACGTGAAAGCAATACAAATGAACGTAAACTATCGCAGCGACGTCTGTCTAGACTTTGTAGTTGGGAAAAAAGTAGGGAATATAATGAAAAGAAAGGGTAACTTGGAAGGAAGACATTTGCACGATAATTTAAATACACAGCTTGCTCCAGTGTTCAATTCGGGAAGTTGAGAGAAAAAGAAGAACACATTAAATAATATGGGTTTGTTCCGGGTACTATAATTACAAAATACAGGATGAGGTTCTACTATCAAGGGTGACAAACTTCGAAGAGAGATTTCCACTTTTCTATTTGAAGCTGTATCACTTCCAAACTGATGCAAAATCAGTAACGCAGCGTTAATATTGATCGATTCGGTCGAAGTGAAGTGATTTCAGTTAATCAGTCAAATAGAAAGCCAGGATTATGAAAATAACTTCGATGATGGAAGTGTAAGGTTATACCTAATGCAATTTAACTTCCATTTATTTCTCAGAAATAAAATGCATAGCTAAATACAAATAAATCAAATGCAAAACGTCACTTAACCTACTCGTAGAAAAGAACCAGGTCAATCTCATTTGGGTGCCTGGTCACTCCGAGATTCACGGCAATGAAGCGGCAGACCAACTGCCAGGGAAGGGGGACAACCCCCTTCACTGGACCAGAACCGTTTTGCGGCTTCCCAGCCAGCCATCAGGCAATGGCTATTAAGGACTAGGAACAAAAGAGGAAGCTTATGTACTGGCGTACGACCAATGGTCAAAGGCAAGCTAGGTCACTTCTTTCTCACTCGACGAGCTGGACCAAGAAAGTTCTCTCACTCAGCAAATTGGAACTGAGGAAACTGACGGGCGCTCTCATTGGGCACTGTCCCGTGAGGTAGGATCACTTAAAAAACATGGGAAAAGCGCCCGATAATACATGTCGCTTCTGTCAGGAAGCCACCGAGACAGTCAGACACCTATGCGAGTGTGAAGCTGTTCAGCAGAAACGGCTACGGCATCTTGGTTCCTGGTTCTTAAAGCCTGAACAAGTAATGGATGTGGCCCCCAGAAAGGTGGTGAAGTTCATTGAGACTTTGCTGCCTGACTGGTAAACAGCGCGGGGATGCACAATAGATCTTAAGGTCAAGTTGCTCGCAAGGTCGGTTTTGATCGGTCGCCCCTCTTCTAATCTAATCTAATCTAAATACAAATAAAAATTACAGTGGAACTTCCCTAACTCGAATCGCCAAGGGCCAGTACTTTCACTTCGAGTTACGGAAAATTCGAAATACGGAAAACCTTTCAAAATTTCACAATATTTTATAGAACGCGTGTGCAATGTGACCACAAAGAAAAATCTGAAAACAAACAAGTTTGGACATATCGGAGGCTCTCCGCTAGGTAATTCCCCGAAGTTGCAGTGTGTGTGGCCCAAAAAATTCGAGTTATGCTTGGTTGCCGCTAAGGTTACTGCTGAATTTCAGTTCGAGTTTTAGAAATACTCGAGTTATGGAGTTTTGAAATTCGAGGTATACAGAAAAAATACATAGGTGATATTGTATAATCGTTTTTGTTTCTAAAGAAAATTCGACTTGGGGAATTTTTCGAGATAGGGAAGTTCGAGTTAGGGAAGTTCCACTGTATTTCATATTTCAAGTGAAGTGAGAGCAAGCGAAATTAGTTATTAATAGCCTTCAATGAGTTAATCCATGTAAAATTGTTATTATGAATCACTTGTTTAGTGCGAACTCTTTCACTTCCCATGTATTTTTGTCGAATTATTTCTCTAATCTCACAGAATAACTCAGTCGTTCCGCCACTAGTTCGAATAGGCTATTGTCACTAAATATTTATTCACTCCAACTGGAAATATATTATAGGAAACATACGTTTAAATTGATGAAATGGTGTTATTAATTGATCTTTTCTTGTATTGCACTTATGTTGGTCTTGATTTTTATTCATTGATCACTTGTTTTGGTGTGGGTATGTATTTAGGTGAGTAATTGTTCTTCTTTGGAATTTAAGCACTTTTAATGCTCTTATTGCTTTCTTTTGCTGAATGAAAACATCTCTTGAAGATTGGCTTCTCAACAGTATTGAATATATGAATATTTATGCAAAAATAATATGAAGTCTTGGTTTTGTCATTTGTATTTATATAATATTTTTCTTCTTGCAATTTTTTCCTTTAACTTTCCACTTTCAATGTATACTGATGAAACATCAAAAAAGAGGAACTATTCATTCTGGAACATTCAAGTCATTTATATAGATAAAAAGAATAAGACCTAATATGGATCCTTGCGGCACCCAAAATTTCATTATTGTTCCATCGGATCAGACACTTCGCAACGTCACTTGTTGCATGCTTTCTTTTAATTCTACCCTAAATAAAGTATTAACTACATCTCGATATAAACCAACATAATTTCAAGCGAAACTGAACCAAATGAGCATTTGATGGCTGTATATATATATTCTTTTGAAATCAAGAGCTAACATAATACAATACATAAAACAAAAATAAAAAATCCCTAACTGAGGTTGGTGCAAAACGGGGAACCATACTATTTTTTCGTATGATACCAGAGCTCAGGAAAAACCCCAGTAGAAAAAAACCCTGTCTCGCCGTTTCAACAAAAATGACACTTAAAAAACTATTAGAATATTGAAGGATTCCTTCTTCATTCAGACCGAACGATAACCCTCTCCAGGATGCCTTCGGAATTCTGAAACGAGAAAATCAAAGCAGTAAAAAGGAACAGAAAAATAAAATGATTGAAACTCTATTAAATCGATTTAAAATTAATAACCCAATTCAAAACGAATCGGTAACTTCATGTATAGCTCTCAAGCCATCCTGAAATTCATATATGGAACAGTTATTTATCAGGTGTTCAATTGTCTCCTCTGCTTCTCCGCATTCGCAACTAGGACTCTCAACTGAATTCCATCTGAAAAGCATACTATTGCAACGTCCATGACCTGTTCTTATACGATTGAGAACAGTCCAATTTTCCTTGGAAGATCAAATCCAGGAACTTTATTCGAGGGATCAGTTATTAAATCTTTGTTCTGTATATACATAAATTCCACTCGGATTGCCAAATTTGTTTATCACTTTCATTTGAATTCAGAAAAGAATTTGACCAAAAAGGTTTACGCGATTTTAATCGAGGAATCTTATGTCTGGAATATATGAGAGTATTTTATATGAATTTGTCGAAGAATTAAATTTGTTCCAAATTTTCGAAGCAATGACCTGCCTGCGGATATGTGGAGGAGAAATGTTTGAAAGAACTGGTAACCATGGAGTTGGTGTTGATTTTATGGTTCCAGTTACTATTCTCATGGAAAAATTTAATTGTGCATCGATCTTATGTACATGTGCACTGTTGAGCCAAACGGGGCAACAATATTCAGCAGTAGAGTACACTAAGGCTAGAGCTGCAGTACGAAGAGTTGTTGCGTCCGCACCCCATGAAGTACCAGCAAGTTTTTGAATTATATTATTTCTTGTTTTTAGCTTCATACGTAAATCATCCAAATGGGCTTTGAAATTAAGAGAAGAATCTAGTTTTACGCCTAGATATTTAGGATTGAAATTATGTTTGAGAAAAGAATTACCAAAAAGTAATAATCTGTATTATTTCTACTAGAGCTGTAGTAATGGTACTTCGTTATTTTCAGACCCATGTTGGTCACTGTACAGGAGCAGATGTTTTTCTAAACAATTAACCATATTGTTCTTGATTGCTAGCTCGAAAATCTTTGATTAATTTGGGAGTAGGTACTGAATATGATCTGTAATTGTTGCAATGATTTATTCCTCTTTTCGTTATACATCACTCTAACTACCATAGAAGACGTGAGTTATCTCTTCAAGAAATTTTGCACAAGTCGTTACTGAGACAGCTTCATTTGAAATTCGAATTCGAGTTCCGAAAAGCATCATAACACAAGAAGTAATAATTATTCCGCCCATTAACACTCTCACTAAAATATTTCGATGTTATACTTATCATGTAAATATCAATTCTCTAGCTATTTCCGTTCAAAAAGTTGTTATGGACGGCCGCAAAGAATATATTTCGAATAATGATTTTTCATTCGTTAGCCCAAACGAGTAGTTCGAGACTTCCTTGTCTCGAAATTATGGCACGTTGTTTCCCAAGGAACAAGCGCACAATAAGGAGAAACGACAGTAGCAACTATTCCGTGAAGGGATCTTTTCATATATTCTCGTCAACAGATCCTTAATTTTTTCGAATCATGCGAATGCTGTGTATTTTAAGATTATACAGTGTGGAAACCACTTATGGAATAAAATTCTTTATCCACTCCTATAAACTAATTTCTATGTGTAATAGTAGCTAGAACACAACCATAGACATGTCTATGAACCGAAAAGCGAGTGTTATAATAACACCCGCCCATAACTCCCGCTAATAAAAATACCTAGGAAAATGAAATTGTTCACAAAAAAATGAATAAAAAGTAGGATCGATCCGGAAATCTATTTCAGCCATCAAGATAACGTTCTAGCGATTCATTCCAGATTCATTTTTGGAAAACGTAAATTTTTGAAGTTGCGAAAGTACTTGATTTGATTAGATAGAGACTCGCCTGACGGCTCGTGGTGCAAAATTCATCTGCGTGTGTTTTGACCTGCATTACCACTCATCGAATAATATACTATTATGTCATTATTTCTACTATGATTCACGCAAGTATGCCATTTTCGGTGTTTTTTTTTAATGAAACACCCTGTAGATTCGCATATTTTTGAAATCCCCTTGATGAACTGATTTCAACAAACTGAATAATGTTTGATCAATTATGAATTATACAGGTTGACATTTTTATTTTTACAGTTATAAAACACATATGTGTACAATTAAAATTATGTTTACATAACGCATAACTCAATTCAAAAGCTGACGTGTTTCGGCATTTTTTATAATTTTCTAAAATAATGACATAAAGAATTTTATTCCATAAGTGGTTTCCACACTGTATCTCGAGTATGAGTCTGTAGAATTTAGTTTTTTGGTTTAAAATAGGAAAAATTTCAATATTTAATCCTAAGAATCGAGATATGTTTTGAAACAACGGAATGTTCTGTTATCATGATATCAATGGCGCATAGGAAAAAGATGGTAGCACATACATTCTTTTCTTGTGTCTTATTCAATACTTTTTCGACAAATTTAAAACGAAGTTGACGAGATGTTAATTTGTCCATGTGGTGTATAAATTATTCGGTGGAAAATTATTTGAAGATCATTCGTTTGAAAGTAAATATTATTCAAATATGATTTGATACTATTCTTCTATGCTGGGTTTTTCCATATCTGACCTGAATGAGCACATTTTGATATAAAAATTGTCATTGTATCTCTTGAACGTTTTACGAACCATTATTCTCGGAATTTTATGAAATATAAATTGAAATGAAATTCATAACCTCAAAAAAATCACTTATCACTTATAACTTATGATCCATTCATAATTATTTTTCATGAAAATCTTCGTGAGTTTGCTAGATTCTCAATTATGACCAAAGATTACGTGGTCATACACTAAAGTTGAAAAAAGAAAGTTTTTCTTCGGTCCGCAGGCAGCACTTCTTGTCCAACCGCGTGTTCGACATTTGGAACCGTTTGCCTGATGGTGTTGTCGGTTCTGGCTCAGTGAATGCGTTCAAGAACTCGTACGATCGATGGTTTGGGCTGTAGTGTTCCATGGTTGTGCCACTTAGTACTTTTTTATATTATTTTTGAACTCTCTAATTTGTATTTCTATTTTGTGAGTTTATAGGCTTTGCCTCAACTCTTGTAACTTTTTAATAATAATAATAATAATAATAATAATAATAATAATAATGATTTGAATAGTGGCGTCACAATACATGGTCTGTATGTTGGGAAACCTCTGCCAAACCATACAAGAATGCTATTTACAACTGTGAAGTATGTGGCGCACTATATCTCCATACAGATAATTCATTCATTATTTTAATCGTCCGTTTCCCAATTTAAAATTGAGGACATTCAGGTGAAGGGAATTTGCATCAAAATACTGTTAATTTTGGTGACCTCATACTTCTTTTTGGGAATTGCTTGATTGGTTCACTCAATTACGATTAAGCTTGAAATGTCACCGGCGAATTCGCCATTTTGTAGCGACACCTGATATTTTATAAAGTGACCTTCAGGTCTATTGTGGTATTTCTCGTTTAAGCTGATTGTTATGTTTCCCATAGCTCACCTTACAGTTGTCGATTCTTTATAAACCTCAGCAACTGAGACGAATAATTCTAGTATGGTATGTCTCGGCAAATAATGACATCACGACACAAGGCACATTTTGTTACAAGGTTCTCCACAATTAAACCCTTTTCCGCAGAGAATATATACTCATGAGTTTGGAAGTCCCAGTCTCAATGGGTTCCTATTGAGACGTAAATGATTCGTGTAGAACGTGCAGCTTACCCTTTTCGAGCTGAATCAGGATTCTCCTTGAATGCTGCTGGGCTGTGAGTACCTATCTATTGCTTCATAAAATACAGAAAACAAAAAGAGAGATAAATACTGAAGCCTTGAGATAGTATAATTTTCTGTAATGTTCCAAAACGTATGGGAGCTTGAGTATATTGATAAGAATTCTTTGAAAATGAAAACAAAAGTTCTTGGTCACATGCAAATTTCCATCAACATTTATAATATTATAGATATTCAATCTGCAAGGAAAGTTTTGTTGAAAATTACTAGGTACTTAGTGGCAATTTGTTATTGGATCAACCGCTGCCTATAGAGCAAATAACATAACCTACTCAGAACGTACCTCTTTTATTAAAAAAATTGAAATTTTTGAGCGCGTTCTACTTAAAAGAGTTTTATATCGTTTTGCCCAAATGTCTGTGATTTTCGAATTTTCAACCGAAAATGATCTCAAACGAAAGTGTTCGACTCCCTGTTAACGAGGGCCGTAAACACGATAACTTTCAGAGAGTTTGTCCTAGAGACTTGAGATTTTCAGAGTGAGTTCGGTTCCCAAATTAAGTTAAGTTCTTTCACCAGCCAAATCGTACAGTGTGTTCCATAAAATACGGACATTCAAAATTTTCGATCCTCAATATCTGAGACAAAACAAAACCAATCGAAATGAAAATTTGTGGCCACACGCGAGGTGCTCATAATAAGTCTCATGCATAATTTGTGGACATATAGTGTTAACAGAACCATAGAAAATTCAATTGGAATATTGAAGAGAAAAATATTTCGATTTTCATAACGAGATATCCGATTCGATTTAAATTTATGTCTATGAAGATTGATATACTGAATGTTCATGGGAAATTTCGAGAGGAACGCTCAGAACCATTGAATTTAAGTATCTTCATGGTTAAATTTCCTTCATTGATAAAACAGCACGATGCAGAAACTCGTGTATAAGTTACTGTTGTCAATTTCAGGATAAAAAAATATCCAACTTCAAATTTGATTTAAAAACCTGATGTATATCGAATGTGAGTTCACTTAATAGTTCATGGTAGAAGAACAACGTAAGAAAGCCCTAGGTCTATAAAATAGGCAATACGATATGCATGCAGATAACTTAACGAAACAAATCATTTCCCTAACTAATATGGATACAAAGGTATTGCTGTATACATACAAAGTGAGTAAATTTCACTGTTAATTTTCAATTTTTACTTCGATATGTAATGCATTTCTTTGAGTAAAATACGTGTTAAATTAACACCAACTTCTGGTGAAACTGAAACTTCAATAAGCTGATTCAATGACTTTTGTCGATTGTTCATGAAAACTAAAGCCGAAAACAATCTGCTTGAAATAACATAAATAATGAAATTGATTGGTACAGTTGGCATTTTATTATTGCCTCCACGCTCCCCTGATTTGAATCCGTTCCATTGTGTACTTGAATTGCCTAAAAAAGGTCTACCTTATATCAATAAGAAAACAGTTTCGTATTACCCCATTCAGTTGAATTTGCATATTCTACAAACAAACTGAAATAAATTCACATTGGATATGAAAACGCTTTGTACCTTTTTCGAAGTCTGGACGATAAGCGAATATTTATTTTATTACTCTCGGATTCCCCACATTTGTTTTTCACCCTGATAGATTAAACTCCCACATTACGAAATATTTATCTTATTGTTTGACGAAGTTTGAATTTGGAAGTTTTTCAACAAAAATGGCCGTAGTTACGTACGTTTTTCCAAATATATATTGAAATATTAATGATAATATTTAATTTAAATGAAACTGGTAGATTTGATGATGATACACAAAGACGGAACGTTGTATAATATTGATCATGTTCAAAAAAAATATTTTTCGGTGAGAATAATTAAAGCACCAAACAGCTCTCGTATGTGGTATCTCAAGATTAAAACATTCATTATGGAAGACTCTATACAGTGTGTTTGGTCATGACTTAGCGATAATTTAAGGTCATCAAATATACCTAATATTATCGACAAAAATACCCAAACTTGGAAGTTTACCCCCTCAGTTTTGAAGTTGCCCCCATTTTGAATTAACTTTTTTATTTTCGTTGACTCTTCCAAATAATATCGATTTCTTTGGACATAAAGGTCCTAGAGATGTGAAAAAAATGTTTTTTGAAAGATAAAACTACCACCTTTCATTGAAGTATAACAATATAAAAACATTTAACTTGAAAACGCCATAACAAAATTCTCTAAAAAGTTTTAGTAAAAATATGTACTGATTTTCTTAGTAAATCCGCAATAGTACAAGAACTAGCACATTGAAGTATAATTTTTTTTCAATGATTTAACACGCGAGGATATTAGCTACAAAACAACACTAACATCATTTCTGTAAGTTACATAATTTAAGAGTTATTGCTGTTCGAATATGATCACTACGCGATCAAAAGACACAAGACAGGTCGTCATGAAGGCCACTGCCTGTCTACAGTGCAGAGGCGGCCATTTTGAGCAACTTTTATGATTAATTTGTTTGTTTGATCATTGAAAATTATCGAAAATACAGTAGTGAGGTTTTTTCATTTTATCAATGTTCATGTGAGTCATGTTCGAACAGTAATTACTTTCCACATATTATGTAACTTACAGAAATTATGTTGGTATCGTTTTGTAGCTAATATCCTTGCGTGTTAGCTCATTGAGAAAAAATTATACTTCAATGTGCTAGTTCTTGTACTATTACGAATTTACTAAGAAAATCAGTACGTTTTTTCACTAAAATTTTTTTGAAGAATTTTTTTAACATTTTTAAGTTATATGTTTTCATATTGTTCCACTTTAATGAAAGGCGGTAGTATCATCTTTCAAAAAACATTTTTTTTACATCTGCAGACCTTTATGTCTAAAGATATCGATATTATTAGGAAGGGTCAACTAAAATAAAAAAGTAAATTTAAAAGGGAGCTTTTCCAAAAACTGAGGGGGTAAACTCCCCAATATGGGTGTTTTTGTCCATAAAATATTTGATGCCCTTAAATTATCGCCAAGTCGCGACCAAACACACTGTATAGTCAAAGAAATGGTCGTAATTGTTAGAGAACATTTATCGATAATTAAAGTTTCATTCAATATTATTTCTACACTCAAAATTTTTATGCGAATCAGGTTTAAATTTGGAGTGTTATTCTCTTATCGTGTTCCAAACCCTATCAAAATGGATCAAGATGTTAGAATTGAGTGAGTAGATATTCAACAAAATTCGTTTTCCCGGAATCCGTGAACGTAAATCTTTTTTCCACCAAGTAATTCGTTCTTATTCCGAGTTCCTTCATCTGCATTAATCTCGTTTATCACTAGCCATTGCTCCTTCACCCAGTTTCTGCCTTCAAACTGGAGTAATCTACCGGAATGTGGAAGAATTCACATTCGTTGTATATTAAAAACCAAATGACGTAATAACGCGCAACAGGATCTACCCCGGAAGAGCTTTTGTGCATACTGAGATCAAATTAATGCGAAATTGAAATAATGACTGACATATGAATTCAGGCGAAGGGTAAATGTAGGGTGAGCCTGAGCATTTGGGTATCTGCGTTATGAAGTTGACATATTCAAGTCAGGCGTAATAAGTATACGTCGAGCTCACAATCATAAGCACCGAGTCTTGAAATATGGTTTTGAGATATGCATGATAGCATGTGCTTTACTTGTGTGAGTTATTATTTATTCTTCACACTCGTTCATCAGTTCAGGCCCCGTATTCTGGACAAGTGATATTTCAAAGCGTATACGAACTTGATTGCGCGAGTCCCTCTTTTGCCTGCAAAAATGCACACCGCGCAATGAAGTTTGCATTCGCTTTGAAAAATCACTTGTCGAGAATACGAGGCCTGGTAGAACTTCATGCTAATAAAAAGTAGGTAGGTACATGATTCTTCAAAAAACGTATTCTAGTGCCAGTCAAACTTCATTTTCCTGATATTTTGACTTATTATCTTTCGTTTGTTACCCTGATGATATAAAGTTCTGAATGAATATTATAATTATTTTTTCGCAATTGTTCCTAATGCTATCTTTTTGCCAAGATGTTTTAAATTTTCGAATTTTGAGTAAAAAATAGTATCAAGCGAATTTGGAGTGAATGAGGATAATTCCGAGGTCAACAAAATTATATTTGTCTGT
Source organism: Propylea japonica (assembly GCA_013421045.1). Lineage (NCBI taxonomy): Eukaryota > Metazoa > Arthropoda > Insecta > Coleoptera > Coccinellidae > Propylea > Propylea japonica. Next base: position 31,403,879 of record CM024245.1, on the reverse strand, counting down.
ACGCACAAAAACTTTCGCTAGAAGAAGGTGCTATAGATCTGTCGTTTCTGCAAGCAGTGGTGGCAGTAGTGGAAAAGAATTATTTGGCATGCTTTAACAAATCGGAGAATATTATAGGAAAACAACAAAAAATAGAAGTTGCAAACAAAGAGAAAACGAGAAGAACAGCAGAGGTTGGGGAAGAATTAAAGAAGCATCAGAGACATCTTGTCTCTGGAAGCATGAACCAAATAACAGTAGAAATAGGTCTTGCTTGCGGTTGGATGAATTTAATAATTAAATTTGGCCTGAAAATATTATACTGCATTTCTTTCGATTTAATAGATTCCCAAACTCCACAATTCCGAGAAAATTTGGAACAGCAATTTTTTGTTATTATTTAACTATAATATAGCACCATTGCAGAACAAAGTAGAACAACTGAATTCACACTTATATAAATATAAGGTGAACAAAGTTTGTGTCACAGAAACCGGCCAAGAAAAGATCTTTTTGGAACAGCAATTTTGTGTTATTATTTAACTATAATATAGCACCATTGCAGAACAAAGTACATAGAACAACTGAATTCACACTTATATAAATATAAGGTGAACAAAGTTTGTGTCACAGAAACCGGGCCAAGAAAGATCAATTCAATAAAATTAAATCATTCTATTGAAATATAAAAGCTCATTCTGGAAGGTAATGATTAAACATGGAGAGGAACCTACTGATTGCGTCAAGATCAAATTGGGAAGCAACTGCAGAAAGAACACTAGATGTGTGTTTGGAGCAGTTATCAAAAGCATTGAATAATTCAAATGAAAACAATTATGGAAAAAATATGAAAAAAAAAGAATAACAAGAGATTTTTACATACATTTTCGATTCGATAGTAGAGACAATAACTCAACAGAACCGTTATTCGAATATTCTGGTTTCAGGAGAAGTTTCAGTGATTCAGGATAGGAAATAAAAACAAAACTTTTTTGGATATTATTTTTCTGAATTCGGTATATCTTGAATGCACAACTGTAGAACTCTGTTTGTCTGACATTTTGGTACAAAACCTACCTTCTCAGCTTTTGTAAATGGTCTCGAATATAACAAAAATATAACTATAAAAAAGGGAAGCTTACTTGGGAAAATTGTGCATTAGCTCAAACAGGACATATTGTTCATATCTTGGAATGAGGTTTTAGACCAGCAAAATGCAAAAGGAGCGTTTTCTTGGGTCCATGAACATTTTATAGAGGTTATAGAGCCACCTGAGAGAAAAACTAATGCAATGGAAAACAAAACGATTTAAAAAAGATGGAAAATTTAGAAGATAAGAGATATGAAGAATTCACTAGAGACTCTTCATATAATTCCAATAGTTACAGCATATGATCCATCTCTTAGAGCACACAAAGCTCACAGAATAAGCCGAAACGAATAAGATAATAGATAATAAAATGAATAGTTTTCAAAAAGTGGAGAAAATTAATAAAAAGCATTTTGGCATAAAAACGATATATAAAAACAGGAAATAACATGAATTTAAAATGATTTGCTGAAATTCTGAAAGAAGTAAGAGAGAAATACCCATCTATCAGATAATGAATAAATGTTTTCGATAAGATTATTTTCTTGCTAAACTAAAGATTGCTAAAGTAAACAATGAAAGCACAGAATAATATAAATGGATTAAAATCAACGAATACTGAAGTCATAATTCGGAGGTAATAATTTTAATGAAAATCAATAGTTGTAATATTATTTTGATCGTTCAGTAACGAAAACAGCATCAAGTTTGAATATTGCTAGCAAGAATCTGAAAACAAGAATAATTTATGAATATTGATACCGACAAACAAGCACCAAAATAAGAACTCAGAATATTTCGTCCTCCATTTTTCCAGAAAATCGGTTCATAGCCCAAAAAGATGATTGATACTAAGCTCCATCTGATGCAGAAGTATTGCAAGTCCATCTTATTTCCTTACCCCACTTTTTTAATTTCATGTAAACTCACGTGATAGTTCAATCTAGCGATTTAGTGGACATAACATAGTTCTGACCCATACCATAAGGACATACATAGGTTAGTTCGAAAAGAGGACATAAAATAGTTCGAATATGCAGAACTAGTATAATATGTCCATACAAAGCTATAATTTGTCCCAATTTTTCGGAAATTTCTTTTCTGGGCAAATTTTGACCATATCACAAAACAATCAGGATCTTCAAGTTGAAGTTTAAAATGAAAGAATTTTTATATATTTTCAATCAGCTTCCGACCTATTCTAGAAAACGTGTCTCCTGAAAAGTATCAATTTCGTCAATATGATTTCAAAAAATTAAACAACGAACAAGTATTTTTATCCTACGAACCACTATAGGCCCTGCAGATATTCGTCCTTCGGAATTTTTATCTTGCGCCAAAACCGACTTCGCGATCCTGCGGTTCGTTATCACGCAACCTGATCCTTCAAGGGGGCGTTTAGAAGCATCGCGTTGGCGTTGCGACGCTCATTTGAACTACTGAGGTCCTGCCGTGTGCCTGCGTCGCGAGAACCAGGAGCGTCTGGACGCGAGTGTTGGAATTCGCGAAACAATTCGTTTGTAGACAGGACGATAGGTTTTTCAGACGGCTTCGAAAGAAAGGCTTTATTGACAGTAATTTGTGGAGAATTTTCAGCAACATGTTGATGTTCGTCGTGCTTGTAGCCCTGATGGGTGATTTGTGTTTGCCAGGTGAGTGGGTTGTGACTTTTGACCTTTGACTACATTTTGGAAATTATCCTGATTATTAAAGAAATAATTTTCATTTTAAGCTGCATTGTACGCGTATGACTTTGAATATGCGCTGATATTCAGTATATTTCTGAGAATCCGAATCGATTCGAAAATAAAATTCATTTGTCAGGTTCCTAGGAAAAACTTTCAAAAATACAGAAAATTGATATTAATAGCGGAAGCAGAAAAAAATGTTGTTCCGTTGTTGTTTATAGTGAAAAAACGTTACCTACATCGCGTAAAGAATTTTGAAAGTAGACGTGGAAAACTGAAAAAAATAAAAATTAACTAAAAACATCAATACAAAATGAGGAGATCAAAAATTAGAGTATGAAGAACAATACAGCTTCTGATACAGAAAAAACTTTAGAAGTGGCAAACAACTCCATACCTTTGCGTTAATGAAAATAAGATTGACGATAGGTTTTTCAGACAGCTTCGTTTTTTAAAACAGCTCTGAGCGTTTTTATTGCCAGTAATTTGTGGAACCTTGAACCTTTTCAGCAACATGTTGATGTTTGTTGTGCTTGTTACACTGATGGGTGTTTTGTGTTTGCGAGGCGAATATGTGGTAACTTTTGACCTTCGAAATTATATTTTAAGAATTACTAGGGTTACAACACTTATTTTTTGATTTGAAATAGCATTGTTTGTCTATGGGTATGCGCTGATATTTGGTATATTTCCATGTATTCAGTATATAATTCAAAAATTAAATTTATTTGTCAGGTCCTAGGAAAAACTCTCAAAAGTGCAGAATTCAAAACCCAAAAAACTTGAGTCGGCCTAAAGCCGACATCTTATGAAAACGATAACAAAAAAAATGTTCAACAGTGAAACAATATAGGCTGGCATAGTCCGAAAATACGCAATGAAGAATAATATAGCTTCTTATGGAGGTTCTAGTGGCATGCCTTCATGATAATGAGAATGGGATCGTTTGTAGAAAGAACGATATGTTTTTCAGGCGGCGTCGTTTATGAAAAACTTCTAGCGATTTTAGTGGTGTAATTTGTGGAAGTTCTTCAGCAACATGTTAATGTTTTTTGTGTTTGTTACCCTGATGGGTGATTTGTGTATTCCAGATATAATTTGGTTTTAGGCTGCCTAGTATGACTTTGGATATGCGCTGATATTCAGTATGTTTACGAGTATTCTAATTTATTCAAAAATGAAATTTATTTGTCAGGATCCAAGGAAAAAATCTTAAAAATCCAGAAAATGAATATTACTAGCAGAGGAAAGAGTCCTCCTAAGGCCTATAGATTTTATTCAGTAACAAAAATTTTTGATGCATACTCAGTTCGAAATCAATTATTATGTTAATAATAATGTTATTCGTAAAACTTTTTCGGCAATATGTCGAAGTTCATTGTGCTTGTCATCCTGATGTGAGATTTGTGTTGAGAATTGAGTGGGTGTTGACTTTTGACACTTTTGAAAATATTTTCTGAGAATTATTAGGATTATGATGAATGTTTTTTGATTTGAAGCAGCATTGTTTATCCATGGGTATGCGCTCCCAAACAACACACACACATCTTTTAAACATTTTATAGACTATATAAAATATATTATTAGATGATCTATAAAACATCAAAATGTATTGAATTTCTAACCTAGATTCGACGTAAAAATGTCCGCGAGATTTACGTTGAAAAATACTACTTTTTTAGACATCTATTTCACGTCAAAATAAGTCTTTCTATAACAAGTGAAATTTCTGTTTTTTTTTAGTTTATCCTAACTTAGTATCACGTTTGACATGTAATAGATGTTTGAGGATTTATGTTATTGTGATGACTCTCTAATGTCTATATATCATTAGATTTTTGTCGTTTTTCTTGATCAATAATCTGATAATATATAGATGATCCGAAAAACATCCACACTCATAACCTCTTAAATATATAACATAGTAGATGTTTTTTGGAGCATTGCCGTCATGATCGAAATTGGACGTCTATTAAGCGGAATATTATTTATGAAAATTGTTGGTGATATTGTATACGTATATAAGATGACATAAGATAAACCTTTATTCAATGTCCCTAAAAAATCTTTGCATTGTATAATTTTTGACATCTTACTATTGTCAATTCCAAAACAATATTGATAACGTGCGTTCAAAAAAATTCGTGGTCAAGTAAGCTGTGGATTCTATTTTTCTCCTCATAGACTCTCAGGAAAAATAGAATCCACAGCTCACTTGACCACGAATTTTTTGAACGCACGATATAATGATTTGAAAGACGTCATATTTAAGACCTGTTACTGATTTATTCCATTAGATTTTTCGAAGAAGGGTTGTATGGTAAAAAAATTCAAAGAAAATTGACATTTGCTAGTTTCAAGATCATGTTTATCCTAAGGAGATTTGGTGAGAGACTTCAAAAGTATGCATTTTCATTCATAAAAACACCTTGAGTCTTATTTTATCAATGAAAACTGTTTATGCTTCTCCTTTCATGTTTCTGTGGTGTGCGGCCCAGCAAATTATCAGATATAATATATTTTATCTACACAGTTGAAATGAAATCTCTCATAGCAGTTAGGAAAGCAAAAACAAGTTCTGATATGAAAAAATAAATAGGTATATTCATAATATAAAAACATAAATAAACACAATTCAAATGTATCAAAAATATAAATTGTGTCAATGACCAATGTAGTCGAGACAATTTGTTCAATTAAAAAAATAAATAAGAATGTCATAGGCATCGGCACTTTGTGAGGATTGCTTTTCGTTTTCTCATATTCGTATCGTTGGTTTGCAAGGCGTAACCAGTCTTGAATTGCCTTATTAGGGTCGTGTCGTTGAGATCTGCCAGGATTTCACTCTCGAACAGATTATAAACAGCCTCTGGAACCAACACAAATCAAAATAAGTGATTTTTTTTCGCAATTAAGTACAACTTTAAAAAACAATCACAACAGAGAACAAAAGAATATCAAAGTTTTGCAGAAAATTATGAAAAAATTTTTTTCAAACTATAAAATGTACTTTTATATTGCGTTCAGTTTTTTTTCTGAGAAATAGAAATAATTGAAAGTTTATGAATACAGGGTAACACCGAGAAAATTTGAGAGGTGATGCTATGGTGAAAATGAAGGTTACACCCTTCCAAAGATTAACGGAAACAATTTTTTTCACAACTTTTTTATGAGAATTTTACTTTTAAAAAAACATGGCTGAAAAGCCCAATTCATATACTTACTCTTTTATTTCTACAATTCTTTTCGAAAACTCAATCATTCACGAGAAAACAATTTCGATGCATTTTAATTTTGTTGGCTGTTGTTCAATAAAATGCTATTTAATAAGAGCTTGGAACACATTTTGTTTATGTTTTTTTGTAAATGCTTGAGTTGTCGAAAAAACTTTTAGAAATGGAAAAATTAGTGAATGAATTAGGCTTCTCACTCATATTTTTCCAAAGGATTCAAGGCTTGCTATGAAAATTTCCTTTTTTTGAGATTTCGACTTATTCGTAATGATATGACCTTCGAATACAACATCAGAAAGATAATAAATGATATTTTGAATTCAAGGTGATCAAGAAATGTCAATTGATAATTCCAAAATCGATAAAATTGCAAAATTGTTAATTAAATCTATATTTTATATAAATGCTAATTTTTTTGACATTGTATATTGAATAAATAGCATTTTTTGAAACGATAGCTGAAAAAAACAACATTCTAAATAGAAATGGAAAACGCTTATACCTCTGCTATAATTCATCTAAGATGATCTGAAAAACATCTTAACATTTTCTCGAAGATTTCAAGCTCAAGACATTCAATTATTCTTCAAATCCTGATTGAATCTATTTTGTGCTCGACTTTTTGACTAATGATAATATTTTTCAGCAAGTTTTTCAAGTCGAGTGGTTGAGTATTATTCATTACTAAATCAATATCTCAAAGAGGTCTATCAATTGACTTCTTTGATGATAAACCTACCAAGTTTATTCAGAAAATATTAATTCTATAATAGATACTGTAACAATTTGAGCCCTACGAAATCTCCAACGCAAATTATGAAATTCTATAATTTGAAATTTCAGATGATCTTGAAATATTTATCCTTAAATATTTGAAAGAAAGATTCCAAAACCGATCATCGTGTAAATTATAAACATATTTTTAAAAAGAGCGGATTTCAGGTACCTGGTACCTGGGATAATATCTAAATAAACAGAGTATTCAGAATAGTGATAACAGACATAACAGTTCAATAGAACGGTTATTCAAAAGATATCATTCGATAGACTGCTTCAGATGATCATTATATGAAAGGTTTCAAATTTCTACTTACAATATACCTACCTATTTACAATAATTAATCAACATATTCTCCAGTAGAACAAATGTTATAGGTATAATTTACAGGAAGTAGTACCTAATCAAAAGTTAATCACTAGTGTTAGTTAGTCATCTGAAAGATATCATTCAATCGACTTTTCTAGATCATCGGACCATGAAAGATAACAAATCTCCAATTTTATATTAATTAGCATATCTTAGTGCCACCACATTATTCGGAGGAACACATTTTAGGTACCTACTACACCGGGAATAGTAGGTTCCTATATAATTCAACATTACATAATATTCACTTTTGAACGGTTATCTAAAAACATCATTCAATAGATCTTAATAGATGATCCATCTGTAAAAGATATTTTCATAATACCTATTCTGCTTTTATCCAAAGATGCAGATTCGTTTTTGAAAATTATAAATAAATCTCATTTTTATAACAGTGAGCCCAGACCTGAACCAGCTACGTTTGAAAAGCTATATTATGGAGAAATTGAAATTGTACTTACTAGAACTAGGTACCATATGCAACATTTGCACTCACCTTCTTTAATTGTGACAGCACTAATCACTAAATAGTATATTCACTAAGCTAAGGCTAAAGCAAAAACAATCACTCGATATTTGACTTGACCTTTTGACGAAGCAGTGTTCTAACGAAATGATCAAGTTCGAATGTCTTTCTGTCTATAACCCTACCCGCTATCCCTTTGAATTTTAACATTTGGCGGTTCGGCGGTTCGTAACCACGTGACCGAGCCCGATATAGGAGTTCGCATTTCGCTCATCGTGATCGCATAGATCACCTATTTTTCATTTTAAATTTTATTTATATTAACGGAATATGGAAAAACGCTCTTATTTCAATAGGTGGTATTCAAGTTATCGATTTCGTTTTTTCAAATTTAACTTAGATTATTGTTTGAAGTACCGAAATATTAGAATTTGTATTTATATCTTACTTCCAGAGCACAATATGCGTCACCTGACCAAATTGCCAGATTTAGAGTATTGTATCTTCATAATTATTAATTCGATTTTTATCTATTATGTATCGAATTGAGCAGAAAAAGGCCTTTCTAATAATACTTTTTTCCAAGGCATTTACATCTCAAGAAAAAGATTAACATTCCGAATATATTGCAGGCTGATAAAACTAGGGAATCTTAGACTTTTTTTGGGGTGTCAATTTTTCCCTGATGTTGGAATGAAAATTCAACGATGACATTTTCACTCATCTAGGACGAAACTGAAATAATTAAAAAAAAATCACTAATACTAAACTTATATGTTAACAAGTGACACATATTTGTACTGAAATCGATATTTACAATAAAAATATGAAGAAATACACCTACTGCGCCATTTGAAAAAAATCATTTCCGGTATAACCAATGTACTTCAAAAATCTTCTCTTTGTTGAATAAAAAAAAACGAAGTCGATACCTTATATACCGTGTTTCCATATTCCGTTGACAGCCGGTATAGCTCTTTGTCAGGCCGCACACCAAAGAAGCATGATACGAGCATAAAAACACCCCGTGTCTATTTCAATCATTGAAAATGTTTGTTGTTTCCAGTATCATAAAACAACGGAAAAAATGAGCATTTTCGTGGAAAACTCAATAAATCTTTGTTTAAGTACTTATTTAAGAAAACAAAAAACCCTCTAGCATAAAAATTGAGGGTCCTTACTCCATTTCATCCAATTGTTGAAGAGAATGAAAAGGACCATAATTCATATTTTTTTTATTAAGTTGGGTAGGAAATATTTAAAATGTCATACGATTCATAACGAATGCTGAATGCTGGAAACAACAACCTCCAGCCAAATTATGTGAACGTAGTTTACGTGTCATGGATTGCCGTGCAAGTTCAAGGATTTTTTTGTCACTACCTTTTAGGGGTGATATCTCGAAAAGGGTTGGCTGAGAAAATTTTGTTGTAGAGAAGACTCATCTTAAATTTCACATGCTTAATTTTGTCGCATGAATTTAAAAACAACCTGTATGTCTATGCGTATCTGCTAGTCGAATTCATACCTAAATAAATTATTATTTTCCATATGGTTTTTGGTATTAAAATTGTTGCATAGCATATCTGAAAAACATCAAAAAATTGCTCACTTCTCTATTGCATGAAATGAATATTCTATAAACATTTTGAAAACATATATAGTCGAAATGCAATCTTTCCATGGACATCTTAAAAACATTCATAATCTTTGGTTGGGAGACGTTATATAAATAATACTCTTAAGGATGAAAATCAATTCACAATTCTTTGACTTTTAAAGTTAGATATTTTATTTATGTATTCTAGATGACTAAATATTGTCGAATAATGATGTCTTATTTCGATGAATGGCATGACATATCTATTATACGTCGAAACGTTATTCTTTTTTCGATAGTATCAATTAGATGTCTTATAAACATTTCAAAAACGTGTGGTCGAATTGAAATACAATTATCGACATATTTGAGACATACAAAACCGTACGTTTAAAGACAATATATACAGTATATATCTAAAAAATGTCAATCAATCTACTGTTTTATGACCATATGAGTTAGATGTTTTATCGATGTATTTTAGATGACAAAAAAGAGCCAAATGTTGATGTCTAATAGACGTAAAACAAAAGATGTCCATTAAACGTTAAATGAAATACCTCCTCCACGATTTTAAAACTTCGATATTTAATATACGGCTTTTGGAGGTGTGATCAAAAAGCTATAAATTTTTGGATATCTGCAGGATATAAAATTGTTTCGGGTCTTAGATAATGCATCTAAAGGATGTCTTCTAGACATTATGTATAGAAAACATCTCAATTAGATAATCTTATTTCAATCAGATTTCAGAGCAAGATGGCTTCAGATCACTTTTAATATCTATTAGATGTCATTTAGATGTGAGTGTGTTGTTTGGGCTGATATCTGATACATTTTCCTGTATTCAGTTCATTTCAAGAGTTAAATGATTTTGTCACGATCCTAGAAAAAATGCATGTCCCAAAATACTAAGCACGACTTAAAGCAATATTGAAACTTGATGTGAAAAATGTTACATCTTATAAAGATAATAAATTGTTTTTTCCAGATGAGTGGGTAGAGATTTTTAAACTCTGAAAATACATTTTGAAAATTATCTTGATTATTATAGAGATAATTTGATTTTAAGCTGCATTGTATGACTTTGGATATGAGTTGTTATTCAGTAGATTTCTGGGTATCTATATTGATTCAAAATTGAAATTTACTTATCAGTTTCCTAGAAGAACATTAAAAAATGCCGAAAAATAATATTACTAGCAGAGAAAAGAGTTCTTCAAAAGTCATATTGATTTTACTTGGTACCCGAAAAAAATTTGGAGAATACTCAGTTCAAACTCAAATATTCAGTTGTTGTTTAGTACCAAAAAAAAACGTTACATGGCGTAAAGAAATATGGAACCTAGACGTGAAAATGTAACATTCTATGAAGTCAATAAAAATAAACTAAAAACAGTGATACAAAATTAGCTGGTGGTCGAGAATTACAATATGAAGAACAATTTGGCATCTGAAAAGAGGGTTTCAGAAGTGGCAGGCAACTTCATACCCTTGCGATAATGAAAATGAGATGGACGATAAGTTTTTCGGACAGCTTCGTTGATTAAGGAACGCTGAGCCGTTTTATTGGCAGTAATTTGTATAACTTTTGCAGCACACATGTTGACGTGCTTGTTATCCTGATGGGTGATTTGTTTTTTGCTGGGTGAGTGGGTGGTGACTTATTTTGACTTTTGAAATTATATTTTGGGAAATATTCGGATTATATTAGGTATAATTTGATTTGAACTAGCAATGCTTGACTATAGTTATGCGGTGATAGTTAGTGCACTTCCGTGTACCAAAATCAAATCAAAAACGGAATTCATTTGTTAGAATCCTGGGAGGAATTTACAAGAATGCAGAAAATTCATATTACCAGCAGATGCATAAGTCCTTCGAAAAAATAATAATTCAATTTATTCGGTATAAAAACAATTGATGGAGAATATTCAGTTCAAAGTGAATTAATCAATCACCTTACTTATAATATTAAATTTATTCTTCAGGATTCTGGGAGAACTTTGCAATGAAGAAAACTTATTTTACCTGTAATTTTCCTAACATCTATAAAAGGATTACGAAATCTTTTGTCAACTGACATTCCGTAGCCAATTGTACCTCGTATAATTTTTTTATCAACTTATAGATTAATAGAATAAAAAATCCGAAATTATTTCAATCTAGCCTGAAATTTGCAAGATCTTACGCTCATTCAGTCGGAAGTTATCGCGATCAATGAAAAAGAGTAAAACAATAAAATAATGAATTCAGTGAACAAAAACAAAGGGATAGAAATAAAGTTTAGTGATTTATATATTTATTGAGAATATGTGTAATTCTGATAAGAAAAGGTATCGAAGTTATCACTTCAATAAACAATGGGCAGGGCACTAATACAACTTCTTCCACTTTCGAAGAAGTAAATCATTAAAATGTTGTACCTTTTATTAATGAATTTATACTATAGTGTCCCGTTGAGTTAACTATGTGAGAAGAGAAATTGCAATAGTTGAAAATCTTTTCCAAACGAAAAAAGTTCTGTAAAGTTCAGAGGAATAAGCTCATTTAGAAACATCCTCTTTTTATTCTATTTCATTACACGATGTTCACCTCAAGAAATTGTATCGAAACTTTTAGTTTCACTAAATATATTTTATACTCCTCAGCTATAATTCCCCTAACCCTAAACTTATCGAACTTCCCAACATCTCCGTATAGGGTCGACGGAAGTTTCACAACCCAGAACAAATAAATATCTTTTTGTATTTATTTATATGTTTTATTACTATGCTCCAATTTATTTTCTCGAAGCGACTACAACTTGTTCAGTCGTTGGAACTTTTATGGATTCATTTTTTAAGCTGATTTCGAAAGGATAAATATGTAAGGTATATAATATTTATGGCTACGTCCAGAAAAATGCATTTACGATTAGGTTATTCATATTATTTTTAGTAAAATTACTGTTATGAATTTCAACTTATAAATAGAAATGTTTTTTTGATTCACAGCAAAGAGCTCGAATATACAGAGTGCGGCAAAAGTCAGTTTACACTGTCTGGTAATCACGCACTGTGAATGCGCAAAATTACTTCGAGTTAATGGAAGATTAAAGAAGGGGCGAATGAGATAACAATTCAGACCTTGCGGGAATTGAACATTTTCAGCAGGACGGCGCTCCTCCGCATTTTGGAGTTGAAGTTAGGCGATTCTTGGATGAACGATTCGGCGATTGGATAGGAAGACGAGGAAAAGTGGAATGGCCAGCACGTTAGCCCGACTTGACGCCGCTTGATTTTGCGTTTTGGAGCGACCTTAAAGATGAAGTTTTCAGCGAACGACCTCGTGGTATTCTTCATTTACGCGTGCGAATCCAAGAAGAATGTGAGGAACTTCGTTCCAATTCCGAATTTTTTCATAAAATTTGTTTCACCATGACTAAACGATGCCGCATGTGTGTTGAAGAGGGGGGGAAACAATTCGAACATAAATTGTGGGGCCACAAGTAATTATTAATGTTATATTTTTCTCGAAAATAAATTTATTTGCAATTATTTCTGCTTTTTTTCTCATATGCAAAACGGAAAACTGACTTTTGCCGCACCCTGTATTTTGAAACTCAATGGTTGCCTTGTAGATTAGTGAACTCTTCGCCTTAGTAATCTGAAGTCGACAGTGTTGCCACGTTAATCTTAAACCCATATTTACTTCCTTATTTCAAATGTAACCACCTTTATTCACAATTACTTATCGATTCAGTAAATTCGTAGTAGTTCAACATAATTAAAAAATTTCTGTGCACGAACTGTTGCCAATTGTCATGAGGTTTGATATACAGGGTGTTTCATCATAAACTGGACAAACATATATATTCGTGTAGAGGACATCGGGAGAATCATTTTTGCCTTATACAATATATCCCGTTTTCGAACCATAAGCGAGATACAGGGTGTTAAACGTCAATTTTGAGCAAGATTCTAATGGGTGTGGTCAGTTTTGTATAACAATCAAAGAAACGGTTTTTTATCAAATCTCAGTATTTTTGGGTCCTCTATTCAGAAATGTTGATGAAATCCGAAAAAAGAATTACAAAATGGCGGAAAACCTGCAACGTTCCTAATTTTTTTCCGGTGGTCAAATTGAATTTCAGTTTCTGAATGAACACAATTTTCTAAGAATTTCTGTGAAAAAATTTTTCAAAAATCGAACACAAATTTTTTTTTACATGTCTACAGCGATAAAAAAATTTCACCCGAAATGGATGAAATTTTGTACAATTGTACTCCTTAAATTATCAATCACGAATATGAAAACGGAATTGTAAAATATCAAACGGTTTCGTTACTACAGCCATTCAAATGTTTCGTTCAAACCTCAAAAAAAAATTTAGAATGGCTTCTTAGAGTCAAAATTAATAAATTATTGCTATTTCCAAAAATTCCGGTTGCTAAAATGTATTTATACAAAAAAAATTCGGTGAAACTCAGTTGGGAGTCGAACCCTCGATTCCAACGTAAGTATTAATGAAGAAATTAAGACAGTTCTAAGGATATTAATATTCGTTGCTGAGCAACGGAAGTTTGTAGCTCATAGAATTCTACTGGTTATTTGAATTTCACTGAATATAATTTCGCAAGTATCGTGACACGAATTTGTTTGGAAACGAAAATGAAATATTCGCTTTTGGAAAAAAATGATATTGTGCAGGCTTATTATGAAGCGAATTGCTCAGGCAGAAAAGCAAGGGAAATTTACTCCCGCAGATTTCCAAGAAGAAATTTGCCAAACTTCAAAACTTTTTATGAAACAGTACGCAAATTACGTGAAGAAGGAAGTTTGAACCGGAAAAAGAAGGAAACAATAAGATCAAACGATGATCGCATCCTTAATTTAGTAGGAGATAACCCAATGATTTCTACAAGAACTCTTTCGAACCACCCTTCAGTGAATAAAAGTAAAAATACTGTTTGGAGAGTACTCATAAGGAACAATTTCCATCCGTTCCATTTCCAACTTTGCCAAACTTTAGAAGACGGTGATTTTCATAGAAGAAAAGAATTTTGTCAATTTATTTTGAGAAGAGTACGTGGAAATAGGGATTTTCTCCATCAAATTTTATTTACGGATGAAGCTACTTTTCATAGGGATGGTTTCTTCAACAGAAAAAATAATATTTTATGGCATAGAGAAAATCCGCATGCCACGGTATCAAAAAATAGCCAGAAGAGGTTTTCAGTTAATGTTTGGGCGGGAATAAAAGATAAATTCATTATCGGACCATACATTCTTCCTCAAACATTGACTGGAAACGGCTATTATCACTTCCTGACGGAGATTCTGCCAAATCTGCTTGAAGATATTCCGCTGAGTCAGATTCAGGGCATTTGGTACCAGCATGATGGTTGCCCTGCCCACACAACCCGTGATGTAAGAGGGTATCTAGATGAAGAATACCCACGCCGATGGATTGGCCGATTAGGACCCATCGCATGGCCTCCTCGTTCGCCGGATCTCACACCGGTTGATTTTTATTTCTGGGGACATCTTAAAAGTCTTGTTTATGATAAGAGAGCTCCAGTAAACTCAAAGGAAGAACTTATTCAACGAATTCAATCAGCTGCCGAGGAGATCCGGCAAAACCCCGAAATGATACGTTCAGCGGTTGATAATGTTGCGAAAAGGGCTAGAATGTGTATTCTTAAAAATGGAAACATCTTCGAAAACGATTTATAAATTGATTTTTCCACTCATCTGTTTTTTTTGTTTATGAAATGTAGAATTATTATTAAAAAATTCAGGTTTACTTCTTGAATAATTCATTCAATAATAAGCATGAACCATGACATTTTTTACAAAAAAGAATATTTTATTTTCGTTTCCAAACAAATTCGTGTCACGATTCTTGCGAAATTATATTCAGTGAAATTCAAATAACCAGTAGAATTCTATGAGCTACAAACTTCCGTTGCTCAGCAACGAATATTAATATCCTTAGAACTGTCTTAATTTCTTCATTAATACTTACGTTGGAATCGAGGGTTCGACTCCCAACTGAGTTTCACCGAATTTTTTTTGTATAAATACATTTTAGCAACCGGAATTTTTGGAAATAGCAATAATTTATTAATTTTGACTCTAAGAAGTCATTCTAAATTTTTTTTTGAGGTTTGAACGAAACATTTGAATGGCTGTAGTAACGAAACCGTTTGATATTTTACAATTCCGTTTTCATATTCGTGATTGATAATTTAAGGAGTACAATTGTACAAAATTTCATCCATTTCGGGTGAAACTTTTTTATCGCTGTAGACATGTAAAAAAAAATTTGTGTTCGATTTTTGAAAAAATTTTTGCACAGAAATTCTTAGAAAATTGTGTTCATTCAGAAACTGAAATTCAATTTGACCACCGGAAAAAAAATTAGGAACGTTGCAGGTTTTCCGCCATTTTGTAATTCTTTTTTCGGATTTCATCAACATTTCTGAATAGAGGACCCAAAAATACTGAGATTTGATAAAAAACCGTTTCTTTGATTGTTATACAAAACTGACCACACCCATAAGAATCTTGCTCAAAATTGACGTTTAACACCCTGTATCTCGCTTATGGTTCGAAAACGGGATATATTGTATAAGGCAAAAATGATTCTCCCGATGTCCTCTACACGAATATATATGTTTGTCCAGTTTATGATGAAACACCCTGTATTTATTTCCAGTTTAAAACTGCAATATCCCACTTACTATTTTCTCAGAAATGAACGGAATGAGCTGTCTCATAGTCAAAGATCGCGGCGTTTCTGTCATAAATTCGGAATTTTGAAAATTCCCAGGAATTAGCGAAAATTTTGCTTCGAAAAAGAGAAAATTGAAATTGAAATATTTCGAGATTTTCAAATCGCAAACCTATATTTTTCCATAGTATTTGAATCGAAATGAGAAACTATTGACATTCTTGTCTCATTTTGGATAAGTTTCAATTGAGAATGATGATACTGAAATATTTCAGTATTTATAGTCATGATCTATATGGTGAAATGACTCTGTGATTATAAAGTTATAAATTCTCAACGATAAGACTTTCGAGCTTGGTTTCGTTTGCATAAATAATAATCGGGATATTGTATTTCAAAACTATTAATGCAGATGTCAAAACAACAACAGTGCGTGGCAGGTAAATTTGAACTGCGCACTTGATAAGAAATAGATGATTCATAATTAATTGAAACGAAAATGAATATATGATGAGATGTGACAACACTGTCGACTTGGAAAAAGAGTACTTTTATCCCCAAGGCACACATAGAAATTTTGGAAGGGAATAATCACTATTTCCCTTAACAGGTTAAACTGATACACGGAATGACTATCAACTACATGAAGTAAAGTTCCAAGTTTACCTTTGTTCAAGATATACATAAGCCAAATAAAATATGATATAAGAAATGAGCTGAGATTAAGAAAAAAGTCCAGGACTCACCAATTATAGAGCTTCTCAGTCTTTTAATCAAACTACATCAGAAATGAAGAAAATGTAGGTATACCGAACAGAAAAAGCTTCTATTTTGAACTAAAATTGCTCGTAAGATGCTAGTAGTTATGCGTTATTTTTTTGTTATTTTGGATTGTTGATTTTTTTTGTTATTTTTGAATTCCGTTAAATAAGCCTTGTTACCAGTACCTAGTACTGTATTAGAAGTCCATAATGATTAAACGAATAGATAAATAAATAATAGAACAACCCTGTATACAATTCTTGTGGTTTTCATACGGCTGTGGGGTTTGAGGTAGCAATTAAAACCGATAGCATCTGCACAGTTGTAATTTTATTCAGTTGAGGCTTTCATTCGAACTGGAGCCCTGAAATTTGCAGCAGGCGTAATAGGTTAAATTCCATTCGCATAAATAAAATCGGAAATCGAGTCTGGTTTAGCCACTGCTGGGTCGGAAAAGCGGGAAATTATTGGCCTTCTTTCCAACTTATTGCACTTGTTGACGCCAAATGGGAGCTAGAAGAAGTATTGTTCAAAATTCATTGAAATGTGTGTCGCATAATAATGTGCTTTTTACATGGTTTTTCCGTGAAATATGAATGATGTTTTTTCGAGAGACAGTTCCTAGTTCAACCATGCGCTACAATGAAAAAACAAGAATCATCAGGAAATCTAACCACGAATTACATTAACCGCAGATTAGGATTGACAAAAAAGGGAATCAGAAATGGCACTCTATTTCTTGGTTTAAGTATTGTCGTACCGAAAAAAAAATCATTTTCATTGAAGATCCAATTATATTCTCCTATTTCGATATTTTCTACTGTGACTAGTTTATCGTTATCATTAGTATAGGGCCTGACTGCAGAGACATTAGGCTCATCGTTCTTCATCATTCTTGGCCAGAACCCAGGATGGATAGTTTATTCATTGTGCAGTGGTGAGTTCTCCGAGAAACAATAACAAAAAATTCTGCAATTTTGGTTCTCATGCACAAATATTTTGAATTCAACCTTTGGCTACGTGGGAATATAAAAGAAAAGCCTGGACGTTGAATTAACGCTTTCGCGCACTTTTTCAAATCGGCACGAACATTATGAATCTTTGAAAATCCATAGAACTCTTGCAATCTACTTCTTCTCATTTATAAAGCAAGATTAACATTTGTCCAATACTAAGTTTTGAACAGAAAAGTGAAATTTACAATGTGCCAAAATGAACAAATTCGATAAACAGTAAATGAGGGCTGTGGCGGGAAACGCTTGAACACGTCGATTGGTTTTTTCGAATGCGCTTTTTATAATGAAAAATTATAGCGTTTCATGTGATAGCAGCCAATATCTACTTTCTCATTTTAAGAGAAAAACCCTTTGTTATTCATTTTTTGAATTCTTCAGACACTCTGCACAAAATTCATGAATAATGGTCTATACGCATCTTCTACGTCTTCGGCAATATAAACATTTTAGATTTAGAACAAATATAAACAATGAAAATTTTTCAATTTATTTCACATATTCGCTAAATTATACCAAATACCCATATTCTACTTACCTGATGATATTGACAAAGTCAGCGAAATCCATTCCTGCGTTTCTTTTCACTTATTATAGAATAAAAACTGTCTGACTGCATGACAGTAGTGATCAGTGTCAATGTAATTGTTTGTCGAATTTCGTGAACTGTACGTTGAAGTATCAGAAAAATCGTTAATTGAAAACACAATTGCGAATAAATTAAGATTTCAGTACCTACTTATTCTTTACTAAACTTCAATGGAATACTTCAGACGTTCTCCAGAATATTAAAATATGTTTTCCGGCGACATCGAAATGAAAGGTGATCTCAATATGTACGGAATTGATCATTAATGACCCATTGTAATGCTCAATTCATGCTATTTTCATGTGCAATCCTCATGGTGTTCGACCAGGTCTCGCACTCGAGAAATTATTTCTGGTGCGGCTGAATCAATTTTCTGATCGTTTCAGATTATTGTCTGATAGACAGTACGGATTTCGAAAGGGCAGAAATACGCAGGATGCCATGTTGTCGCTGTACAGTAGTATTCAGGATAGTTTTGAGAGGAAGGAGTTTTGTATGGAGTTATTTTTCGATCTGAGTCGAGCATTTGATACGTTGAATATAGCGATGCTCCTGGACAAATTGGAGCGGATGGGACTGCGGGGTGTGGTCCAAGAGTGGGTTAGATCATACCTCTCTGATAAGACACAGATGGTGAGACTTCGTGAGGACGGTAAGGATGTTCTGTCTTGCAGGAGGGCGCTGTTATCTGGCGTGGCTCAGGGTGGTACTCTCGGTCCTGCTCTGTTTGATCTGGACGTGGACGACATGGTTGATTACCTGGGAGAATATGGATTTGTCACTCAGTACGTTGATGATACATCGGTTAAACTGGCGGCTGCAGGCATGGGAGAGCTAGCTGTGAGAGCTCGGCGTTGCCTCGCTAGAATGAGGGCGTACTGCTCCCTGAACGGAATTGTGCTGAATGAGGGAAAAACAACAGCAATTGTTTTTTCTCCCAATGGGACAGTGTCTGATGAGACCCCTTTAATCTGGTCTAATGGCGCGAGTATACGATTGTCTAATGAGGTCCGATTCTTGGGCGTCGTGTTTGATAGACATGTGTGCTGGAGTGAGCATGTGATACACTTATGTAGAAAACTTGCCTCGAAAAATTTTGTAATACGCCAACTGAAGCATATCTGTAATCTTGATGTGCTCAGGATGTACTATAACTCCTCCATCCGCTCGTTATTGGAGTATGGAATTCTGTGTTGGGGCGGTGGCACAGATGTGGACACAGTTTTCAGGATGCAGAAACGTATAATTCGATCAATGTATGGCCTGAGCAGGCGAACTTCTTGCCGTAAGTATTTCAGAGACAGTTTTTAACCGTGTCATCTCTCTTCATTTTGCACTGTGTTGTTTATGTTAAGAGGAATGTCGATTCTGCTTCTACAGGGATGATAGAAAACATCTATAACACTAGGAGTATGAGTGATAGGAAAGTTGATATCCCTTTCACGCGCCTCACACAGGTGCAAAAGAGTTTTCGAGTGATGAGTTTTAGAATATTCAATCACTTACCTAGTGCTGCTCGGAATATTGGAAGATTATCACTGTTTAAAAGGACTGTGAAATCACTATTAGAACATAATGTATTCTATTCCCTGCATGAATATTTCAACTTCAGTTTTCCCTTGTAGTTTTTAATTTATTTGACTGTTATTCATGATGTTTTTTTTTCATAATTGTGTTTATGTATTTGTATAGTAAGTATTTGACATTTTCCCATACTGTAGATATTTCAGTCAGTGGAAATAAATATATTATTATTATTATTATTAAAATATCTTGAACATTAGTCGCTGTCTTTAATAACCTAGTTGATTAATAACTTTTAAAGTAGTTGAGTGACTTATAAGCTTTTTTCTAATTACGCTCCTGAAGCACAACGGCTTCACGCTTCAAATAAAAAGGCAAATTTGTGGTCCTAGACGCAGTACATCAAATCAAATCAATTCATTGATTTGGTGCGTCAAGAATAGAATTATATACAGGGTGACTGGTAACGTAAGGGACAACGGCTAACTGGAGATAGATAACCTCAATATGAATGAGGATTGTGGGTTTAAATGTCCCCTAAGGCTATTAGTTTCAGAGATACAGGGTGCTTTTTTGCAAAAGTGCTTAAACTATAAACTTCCGTATCTTCGTCAATATGGCAAATTTTTCGCTGATATTTGGCAAGCTTGTTGCTAGGTTTACATATTCTACATCAGATCGAGAAGTAAAAAATTTTTAAAATTGAAGGTCCGTATTCAAAAATTTCAATTTCCATGTCAGGTGAGAAATATCACTCGGTATATAAGATAAAAATAATTGAAATGAAAAATGGGAATCTGCAAAACACACTGAGTAGAAATTTTTTATAGTTTTTATGACATGTTGAAAGTCGACTATAACAATTTATTCATTTTCACTTCAAGAAACATACTATTCCTGATAGAAAAAAAAACACTGAATTCGAAATGCTTAAATGATCCTGACGCATTTCAAATATTCCTTCATATCTTGGAATCTCATTCATTTTTCTATCAATATTAAGAGGAAAATTCAAAATACAATACAAACACAAAAAGGAGAACAGTAGCATATATGATTCATAAAAAATCAAATAAACAAATGCTCGATATGAGAACAATTCCCCTTACAGACTTATTTTCTCTTTTGAACAATTGAAGTACTTTTCATATCCACAAGATGAAAAACTATACTCTTGATAGAACAGAAACACTGAATTTCAGCTCGAGAAAAGTTTGACTTTCTTCTCAGAACCCCTGAAAAATAATCCATCTGGTACTTATGTTCACAACGAAATGCATTCCAGTCACCCTGTATATTACAATATGATTTATAAAATCAATGAATCCATTCCATTAGGGACGTTTGCAATTGAATGTAGCACAAAACAGTAAAAGGGACCAAATAAAAAGAATCAAGTTTGTAGATCATAATTCCCCGATATAATTAATTTCATGTTTGTCCAACTATGATGAATGATGACAGCAGATTGTAAGAATTCAAAATCTTTTTCGTCAGTCCTATCAAAACATTGATGAAAGAGTGTAAATATTATATGCGATGAACTATAACAGGGTCGATAATTTTGAAAATCAATAAAAATTGTAGTAGAAAAAAACCACCCAAAATGCAGAGAGTACAAGCAAAATGAAGGAAAAAATACTTTACTATCTGCTATCTGTGGTCGGGATGTGGTAGAAGGTGAGTTTTGAAGAGGCAAAATCGATAACTTTCGACTTCCGGAAATTTTACCAACCTCAGATCACCTTCCTTTTATTTTCGTTGTATTATCAGCCTTTTTCAAAGGGCTTATTTGATTTTACTATAATTTATGTTTCACTTTCCACCATTTTTGAAAGCTTCAGCCTATCCGAAATAAGAATCTACATTCTAATTTCTAATAATATATTTAAACTGATGTTCAAACGTCAAAAAATAATCTCATCAGGCGATATGAATATTATATTGGTCTGAGAGGAAAACTCTTAACAAACATAATTTTTCTCCGGGGTCAGTCTTAGTTGGAACCTAAATTAATAATTTACATGGATCTGCAGAAATATTTAAAAGTTAGATGACCCGTCTGTTACGGTTGGACCTTTTCAGTAATTGCATCTGAAAAAGTCAACTTGAAGGTTTTTAAAGAAGGACTGTATAAGTGCAACTCCATCCCCAATCCTTCATCATAATTTTCTCAGAAATTGGACTTGATATAAGGATCATTCTGGCTCATATTGAGGAAGGTTTTGTTTTTGGACCTATCTCATTTATAAAATTTTATCGGTAATTGAACCTGATATATGGATAAATTTGGTCGATTCAGACAAAATATATTCGAACGAATGGATCTACACTGAGCATTCCTATAGCCTTTAAATTGGATTTCTTTTCATTATAAATTGTAATGGAAATACAGTGTGTTCCATCATAAACTGGACAAACATATAATATATTCGTGAAGAGGATACCGGGACTATCATTTTTGCCCTATCACATATATATCCCGTTTTCGAAGCATAAGCGAGATACAGGGTGTTAAACGTCATTTTTCAGCAAGATTCGTATGAGTGTGGTCAGTTATGTATAGCACTTGAAGAAACATTTTTTCGTCAAATCTCAGTATTTTTTTGGGTTGTCAAATTGAATTTCATTTTCTGAATGAACACAATTTCGAAGAATTCCTGAGAAAACATATTTTCTGAAATTGAACACACCTTTTTTTCTGGATGTCAAAAGCGATAAAAAAATTACCCGAAATGGATGAAATTTTCCACAGTGATACCTACTTCTTCATACCTAGCACGAATATGAAAACAGAATCGTAAAATATTAAACGGTTTCGTTACTACAGCCATTGAAATATCTCATTCAACCTCTGAAATAATTACAAAAAATTGTTTTGGGTTCTTAGGTTCAAAATTATTGAATAGGTAGTATGTTCAAACATTCTAGATGAATTCGTTGAAACAAAACAGTGAAACTTAGTTGAGATTCGAGACGACGAAGGTATTAAATACGGAATTGAGACTGTCCTAAGGATATTGATATCGTCGTCAAGCAACTTGATAAATTGTATTCAGAGTCCAGAGAAATTCAACTACCAGTCAAATTTTATGAATTACGAACCACCGTTGCCTGGCAACGAATGTTAATGTCCTTAGAACAGTATCAATTCCGTATTATTTATCACCCCACAAAGTTTCACTTTTTTATGAATACATCTAGAATGTTTTAACATACCAATAATTTAATCATTCTGACTCTAAGAACACGAACAAATTTTTTTTCGATTATTTCAGAGGTTGAACGAGATATTTTAATGGTTGTAGTAACAAAACCGTTTGATATTTTACTATTATGTTCTCATATTCGCGAAAGGTATAAAAAGAGGTACCTACAATTGTGGAAAATTTCATCCATTTCGGTTTTTTTTATCGCTGTGGACATGTTTATAAGAAGTTGTGTTCGATTTTGGAAAAAAATTTTTCACAGAAATTCTTCGAAATTGTGTTCTTTCAGAAAAGAAAATTCAATTTGACCACCGAAGACAAAATCAGGAACGTTGTAGGTTTTCCGTCATTTCGAATTTTTTTCAGAGTTTGTCAACTTTTCTGACTAGAGAACCCGAAAATACTGAGACTTGATCAAAACCGTTACTTCAATTTACAATTCAATTTGACAACCGAAAAAAATTACTGACATTGGTCAAAAAACCTTTACTTCAAGTGTTCCATATAACTGACCACGGCCACTAGAATCTTGCTCAGAAATGACGTTTAACATCGTCTATTTCGAAAACGAGATATATGAGATAATGCAAACATGATTCTTCCGGTGTCCTTCACACACAATATATACAGGGTGTTTCATCATAAACTTGACAAACATATATTTTCGTGTAGAGGACATCGGGACAATCATTTTTGCTTTATACAATATATCCCGTTTTCAAAGCATCAGTCATTTTCGAGCAAGATTCTTATGAGTGTGGTCAGTTATGTATAATACTACTAATTCTAGATGAATTTATACAAAAAAAATAAGTATCTAAAACTTAGTTGGGACTCGAACCGACTTAGGTATTAAATAGGGAAATGGCACTGTTCTAAGGATATTAATATTCGTTGCCAGGCAACAAATGTTTCAATCAGACCTCTGAAATAATGAACTATTGAATGATCCCTTGTTTGATCCTTAGTTTCTTAGTATTGAAATTCTCAATTCAATTTGCCAATTTGCCCCTACAAAAAATCCAATACGATAGTTTGCATCACAGATTTCTTCGTAATCCGTGATGCAAACTATCGAATTGGATTTTTTGTAGGGGAAAATTGGCAAATTGAATTGAGAATTTCAATACTAAGAAATTAAGGATCAAACAAGGGATCATTCAATAGTTCTAGAGGGCAATAAGTTCCACTTGTAATAATTTCAAAATGACGTTTCACGAATTTTGTGTAATAATAATGATTTCACTAGCACTCATCATGATTCTTCCTACGAAATAAGTCAAAAAGAAACGAAGACTCCAAACAGAAAATGCAACATACGTTTCACAACAACAACCTGGAATTAATGTCTAACCGCAAAATTATAACCTAGGACCTATTTTAATTCAAT
This sequence comes from Propylea japonica, assembly GCA_013421045.1. Taxonomy (NCBI): domain Eukaryota; kingdom Metazoa; phylum Arthropoda; class Insecta; order Coleoptera; family Coccinellidae; genus Propylea; species Propylea japonica. The sequence continues at coordinate 31,379,471 of CM024245.1, read as the reverse complement.
TCTCATTCAACTGCACTACTTTGCATAACTATTTATAGTCGAACGGTTCCCTTGAGATGAAATATAGGTTGGGACACATAATTCATTGTCGTATGAAGAGGGTAGGTATATAAATTCCACGTGGCTGCTCAATATCGATCCAGGTCTTATCCGGTATTAAAATATTTTTCAGAAATTGATACGGAACGATACAAGATCAGACGGGTTGCTATGAAAAAGAAGGATTTATGTCTCCAACGGTAACCCCCAGGAAAAATATATTCAGGTTCGAAAAAACAAATTCATCTTTCTGTACCGTTGAGACATGATTCATATAGGTACATAATTCGAAAATGTTTGATCTCTGAAGATGAAACATATAATTTTTTGCGGAATAATTTTGAATCTGCTTTTTTCTCGGAATTCGTATCGAGGATCTTTGAGTTTACTTTTATTACAGAATGAATTTTTAAATCGAAGCTGTGCAATATTCAGTCAACTCACATGAAGAAGCATATCCGTTTGAATAGATCAATCAAGAATATTTCTCAGTCAATAACTCAATCCTAGAAATGAAAGTATTTGCAGGAAAAACATATAATATTTGAATAGATAATACATTTCAATAATTAAGCAACAGCAGCTCTGCTAATTCCTATATACCAAGTGTTCATCATAAACTCGACAAACATACAGGGTGTTTCATCATAAACTTGACAAACATATATTTTCGTGTAGAGGACATCGGGACAATAATTTTTGCCTCATACAATATATCCCGTTTTCAAAGCATAAGCGAGATACAATGTGTCAAACATCATTTTTGAGCAAGGTTCTTATGAGTGTGGTCAGTTATGTATAACACTTGGTGTACCGGTTTTTGGTCAAATCTCAGTATTTTTGGGTCCTCTATTCAGAAAAGTTGACGAACTCCAAAAAAAATTACAAAATGGCGGAAGACCTGCAATGTTCAAATTTTTTTTTTGCGGTTGTCAAATTGACTTTTGTTTTCTGAAATAACACAATTTTCTAAGAATTTCTGTGAAAAATTTTTGCAAAAATCGAACACAATTTTTTTTACGCGATGAAAAAATTTCATTCGAAATGGATGAAATTTTGTAAAATTGTACTTCTTGAATTATCAATCACGAATATGAAAACAGAATTGTAAGATATCGAACGGTTTCGTTACTACAGTCGTTCAAATGTTTCGGTCAGACCTATGAAATAATGAAAAAAATTGTTTCGAGTTCTAGAGTCGAAATAATTAAATTATTGGCATGTCCAAACATTCGAGATGAATTTATACAAAAAAAAATCACCGAAACTTAGTTGGGACTCGAACCGACGTAGGTATTAAATATGGAAATGGCACTGTTCTAAGGACATTAATATTCGTTGTCAGGAAACGGTAGTTCGTAGTTCATAGAGTTGGACTGGTATTTGAATTTCAGTGAATATAATTTAGCCAGTAGTCAAACTCTATGAACTACCTACCAACTACCGTTGCCTGGCAACGAATATAATATCCTTAGAACAGTGCCATTTCCCTATTTAATACCTAAGTCGGTTCGAGTCCCAACTCAGTTTTACTGATTTTTTTTGTATAAATTCATCTAGAATTTTTTTCATTATTTCAGAGGTCTGATTGAAACATTTGAATGACTGTAGTAACGAAACCGTTCGATATTTTACAATTCTGTTTTCATATTCGTGATTGATAATTCAAGAAGTACAATTTTACAAAATTTCATCCATTTCGTTTGAAAGTTTTTCATCGCTGTAGACATGTAAAAAAATTGTGTTCGATTTTTGAAAAAATATTTCACAGAAATTCTTAGAAAATTGTGTTCATTCAGAAAACAAAAGTCAATTTGGCAACCGCAAAAAAAAATTTGGATCATTGCAGGTCTTCCGCCATGTTGTAATTTTTTTTTCGAAGTTCGTCAACTTTTCTGAATAGAGGACTCAAAAATACTGATATTTGACCAAAAACCGTTACACCAAGTATTATTTATAACTGACCACACTCATAAGAATCTTGCTCAAAAATGACGTTTGACACCCTGTATCTCACTTATGCTTTGAAAACGGGATATATTGTATAAAGCAAAAATGATTGTCCCAATGTCGTCTACACGAAAATATATGTTTGTCAAGTTTATGATGAAACACCCTGTATATATTGTGTGTGAAGGACACCGGAAGAATCATGTTTGCATTATCTCATATATCTCGTTTTCGAAATAGAGGATGTTAAACGTCATTTCTGAGCAAGATTCTAGTGGCCGTGGTCAGTTATATGGAACACTTGAAGTAAAGGTTTTTTGACCAATGTCAGTAATTTTTTTCGGTTGTCAAATTGAATTGTAAATTGAAGTAACGGTTTTGATCAAGTCTCAGTATTTTCGGGTTCTCTATTCAGAAAAGTTGACAAACTCTGAAAAAAATTCGAAATGACGGAAAACCTACAACGTTCCTGATTTTGTCTTCGGTGGTCAAATTGAATTTTCTTTTCTGAAAGAACACAATTTCGAAGAATTTCTGTGAAAATTTTTTTTCCAAAATCGAACACAACTTCTTATAAACATGTCCACAGCGATAAAAAAAAACCGAAATGGATGAAACTTTTCAAAATTGTAGGTACCTCTTTTATACCTTTCACGAATATGGGAACATAATTGTAAAATATCAAACTGTTTTGTTACTACAACCATTAAAATATCTCGTTCAACCTCTGAAATAATTGAAAAAAAATTTGTTCGTGTTCTTAGAGTCAGAATGATTAAATTATTGTTATGTTAAAACATTCTAGATGTATTCATAAAAAAGTGAAACTTTGTTGGGTGATAAATAATACCGTATTGATACTGTTCTAAGGACATTAACAGTCGTTGCCAGGCAACGGTGGTTCGTAATTCATAAAATTTGACTGGTAGTTGAATTTCTCTGGACTCTGAATATAATTTATCAAGTTGCTTGACGACGATATCAATAGCCTTAGGACAGTCTCAAATCCGTATTTAATACCTTCGTCGTCTCGAATCTCAACTAAGTTTCACTGTTTTTTTTCAACGAATTCATCTAGAATGTTTGAACATACTACCTATTCAATAATTTTGAACCTAAGAACCCAAAACAATTTTTTGTAATTATTTCAGAGGTTGAATGAGATATTTCAATGGCGGTAGTAACGAAACCGTTTAATATTTTACGATTCTGTTTTCATATTCGTGCTAGGTATGAAGAAGTATCACTGTGGAAAATTTCATCCATTTCGGGTAATTTTTTTATCGCTTTTGACATTCAGAAAAAAAGGTGTGTTCAATTTCAGAAAATATGTTTTCTCAGGAATTCTTCGAAATTGTGTTCATTCAGAAAATGAAATTCAATTTGACAACCTAAAAAAAATACTGAGATTTGACGAAAAACGGTTTCTTCAAGTGCTATACATAACTGACCACACTCATACGAATCTTGCTGAAAAATGACGTTTAACACCCTGTATCTCGCTTATGCTTCGAAAACGGGATATATATGTGATAGGGCAAAAATGATAGTCCCGGTATCCTCTACAAGAATATATTATATGTTTGTCCAGTTTATGATGGAACACACTGTATTTCCATTACAATTTATAATGAAAAGAAATCCAATTTGAAAGCTATAGGAATGCTCAGTGTAGATCCATTCGTTCATTAATTCCAGGTTGTTGTTGTGAAACGTATGTTGGATTTTCTGTTTGGAGTCTTCGTTTCTTTTTGACTTATTTCGTAGGAAGAATCATGATGAGTGCTAGTGAAATCATTATTATTACACAAAATTCGAGAAACGTCATTTTGAAATTATTACAAGTGGAACTTATTGCCCTCTAGAACTACTGAATGATCCCTTGTTTGATCCTTAATTTCTTAGTATTGAAGTTCTCAATTCAATTTGCCAATTTGCCCCTACAAAAATCCAATTCGATAGTTTGCATCACGGATTACGAAGAAATCTGTGATATTCAGTTAGTTATTATTATTTCTTCCTTTTTGCGTCTGTGAGTTTCGAATTTTGAACGGTAGAGATCGTGAACGTCTAAAGGTAGGCGTCCACCTATCGGCAGCGAACGAAGCGGACGAAGCGGATTTTGGAATCCTTTGTATAGAAACTAATGGAAGCGCGTCCACCTACCCGCGCCGAACGAATCGGATTCTATACAAATAATTCTGAAATCCGCTTCGTCCGCTGCCGATAGGTGGACGCTCTCCTTAAATCGGATTCACTTTAGAATATAAATTTCTATCGTTCCGATGATGCGATCCTCTAAAATTTTAGCATGAACATTTGGTATATCAGTTTTGATTAACAAAATAAATTTCGCTTGAATCAGATATCCCGTTATGGAAATATAAAGATTCTTCTCTTCAATACGTATTCGTATTCCAATTGAATTTCCTATAATTCTTTTATTATTATTCATTTTATAAATCTTTATTTATAAAATAATTTTCATCCGAATAGGATATTTTTTCTATGGAAATATTGAGTCTCTTTTTTTCTATATTTCAATTAAATTTTCTATGGTCCTGTTCACACTATGGCCTTGGTGGCCATGTTTGCATGAAGGTTACTATGAGCATATTGCATATGGCCGCAACATTTCATTTCGATGGGTTTTGTTTCGTTTGAGATATTGAGGAACAAAAATTTTTAATGGCTTTATTTTATGGAACACTGTGTACGATTTGGCTGGTTAACGAACCCAACCGAGCCATTCAAAAATCGAACTCAGCCTGAAAATTTCAAGTCTCTAGAACAACCCCTTCGAAAGTTATTGTGCTAACGAACAGCCAGACGGCTCCACGGACAGAATTGAATTTGACCACGAATTTGTCATCAGGAAGTAAGACCCTATCCTTTGAGACCATTTTGGACTCAAAATTTGAAAATTACAGACATTTGGGTCAAACGATATAGCGCTAGTTTAAGAAAAACGAGCGCTCAAAAAAGAATTCGTAATAGTCAATAATTCAAAAATTGTTCGACATATTGAATCACTGAATTTTGATAATACAGGGTGGCCAGAATTGTTGAGCCCTGAACCATAGTTATTCAACCTCCAGAGGTAAAGAATAATGAATGGCACATTGCTGTTATCTTTTTTTCGTTTCTGTTCCAAAAGTATACAGGGTTGGGATAAAGTTCGGCACCAAATTAATATCTTTAAAACGGAACGGACGATAATTTTGAAATTTGGCAGCTGAGTGTAATAGACCACAATGCATTTGATGAGCATATTTTCATTAATGAGATATTTCCGGTTTAACCGGAAATGACCAAATTTTTCTTTATTTAAATGGGATACCCTGTATATTTCTGCAGATTCTGAAAGAGCACTTTGCTTCGGATCTGTCCATACCAGGTTCCATGTAAAAATTATCTGTAAAAAGAAGAATTGAGACAACGGATTCTTCATGAATGTGCATTAATACATAGAGAAGTCTTGAGAAAAAATACTAAAGCATTTGTTAATAGACTGGCATATTGTCAGGAGGTGAACGGCAAGTACTTCGAACAATTAAAATGATTTTTTTTTAAATTATTCTTAATAAATTTTTTCTACTAGTAAAGTAATTTCTTCCTTTTATAGATTTTCATAAAAATGCGTCATGAAAAGCAGAAAGAGTTATCTACTACAAAGTATTTCGTTTTATTTCTCACTATTGATACAAATAACAACGATTTATTTATTTGAATGGCTTTTTTCTCAAACGAACAAAAAGACATTTACAGAGAATTTTTACATGGAACCCGATATGAACAGATCCGAAACGAGGTGCACTTTCAGAATCTGCAGAAAAATACATGGTGTCCCATTTAAATAAAAAAATTTTTGGTCATTTCCGGTTAAACCGGAAGTATCTCATTAGTAAAAATATGCTCATCAGATGCATTGTGGTCCATTACACTCAGCTGCCAAATTTCAAAAATATCGCCCGTTTCGTTTTAAAGATATTAATTTGGTGCCGAACTTTATCCCAACCCTGTATAGCATAACATATACGAATATCGGCTGATGGATAAACTTCGTGTTTGTTGTTCAGGGTTTCTGCATTAGCAACACAGAATACTGTGTTATCGAGGTGAGCAGTCGCAAGTATTGGTTAGTGGTGGCGCCGTTGAAGTTTAGTACTCAATGGTCGTCTACCAAAAATCATAACCGTACTAGATTACCTTCTGTCATTCAGAGTTCGCTGCACTGATGACGGCCAACAAGCCAGAAACAGCTGTCTGCAGACTCTCTGGGTGACAAACCTCAATGCAGATCCCTTGGATGACATGCATGAATAGTTCAGGAGTCTGTGTTTGATATTTGTTGATTTTTGATTTTATCGAAGTATAGTTATATAGTTATATAGTTCATAACATAATAACATATACCTGTCTCTTAGATTAATGAAGAAAACATATTATGGTTTGTGCGTGAAATTTAAATTATTCAAGTTCGAATCATAAAGCAATGGAGATATTGACCAAATTTCAATTTTTACTCACCTGTAAGAAGAAAAAAAAACAGATAGATTCATGAAGTTGATAGCATTATGAGTTTTCATAAAAAAGATAACTGCAAAATGCCATTTATTTTTCCTCATTCCTCAGGTTAAAAGTTGTAGTTTTGGGATCATTCATTCCATAAGAAGGAGCACCAATGAAGTCAGGCGCATGAAAATTCAATCCTCTAGCGTGTCTCCAAAAACACACGATCGTTTTTCTTGTTTAAGAAATGTGAGAATATTATTTTAATAGTTCGGGATTTATAAATTTACATCCGATGCTTGAGTGTATCTACCTACATATCAAAAGAAAAAGTAAGTATATTCCAAAAACATGTTCACACCTTCCAGAAAACTACTAGTTTTACCAGAAATATAATTAAAAATCGGTAGAAATTAGACACTGAGGCGACAGCTCGATTAAACCAAACCGATCTGCATTGTAAACAACATTATATCAAGTACCTACCGTAAAACGGGGTTACTTCGACAGGTTTTTGGCATGTTTGTTGTTCTGTAAAGGAAACTATACGCTTGACAACCTTGGCTCCTATTCCATTGTAACAATTGAAGCCTTGGTTGTATTCACTAAAAAATTATTGTGGCCCCACTGCCCCTTCACCTCTTTTTTTAAATTTCTTTTTGGTGTCGAAGTTATTCCGGGTTGGGGGTAACTTCGACACCATGCAGAATTATGCATAAAATCGAAGTTAGCTTTCTCCAGGGTAACTTCGACACCGAAAATGTAAAAATTAATATATAATAATAATAACAATAATAATAATAGTGAATGGGTTGTTAAAAATAATACTTGCAGAAAATCATTTATACTCGTATATTCAGCAACTTTGGTAAGGCATATTTGGCATATAAATCTAAACTAAAAAACATCCTTTTAACTAAACAAAAATACAAGTAAAAAAAAATCTCCGCTTTTTGACGTAGGTGCGCGGCATCTTAATAATAAACAAAAAAATAGTAATAATGATAATATTAGTGATACTCGTAACAATAAACAATAAATGGCTAACCGGAAAAACACTAAAAAGTCAATTTGTATGCAAAAAACATGCATGATATTATACGTGTCGAAGTTACCCCCGCTGTCGAAGTAGTTTTACGGTAGCTTGGTATTGGATCAATAGTCTATCTCATTCTCGATGTATTCATTCGTCACTCGAGAGACATTCTCGTAAAAATTATCAAAAAAATCTATCCTTTTTCAAATTAATTCAACATTCAATTCAACGCAAAGATACAACTGCGTTGAAATTGTTACAGAATGGCGAATGCGTAGGTCATTTCTAAACTAAATAATTTTCTTGTTCAAGGTTTATAATCTCTTATTTTGAAGTAATTCGAGCAACGTGTATTTTGAGGCATTGTAATTTTGTTCAACCTATCGCAACCAGTGTTCGACTAACAGAAAATATAGTGATAGAAAAAGGTTTTACAATATTTCAGGAACTCGAAATATTGCATCATTGCAGCATTTTCCCTTGATCTCACTCTTTCTCTATTCCTTCTCATTCTGCACAAGCTTGCAATAATGTAAAAGTAACCAGATTGTTCACAATCGTCCTTCTTATCGAAATGCTGGCTTTAAGAAGAACCTACCGTTACACTCTATTAACCCTCGATTAGTCATATGCTCCAAATTTCACTAAATATATCATAGTCTCAAGCAAATTCACCATTTTTCACAAATATCGTTCCTATCATAGGCAGAATGCTGCCTTCGTTGTAGAAATACTTGAAACTTGACACCTTATATTTTGGCCCGGACATGCAATCAACCAGCCTAACTATGTCCTGCTTCATCCCGACGTATCGTAACCCTTATTATATGGTGTAGGAAGAAGAAATTTTCAATTTTCGCAAAGAACGACTGACCGTGCTCTATTAACCCTCAATTAGTCATATGCTCCAAATTACCCCGAATCTATCATAATCTTCAGCAAATTCTCCATTCTTCACAACTATCGTCCTTATCATATCCAGAAAGCTGCCTTAAAAAATCAGTTACTTTCGACATGCAGTTACGTATCGTAACCCGTATTCTATGGTGTAAGAAGAGGAAATTTCCCTGATATTGACCTTTTTCACCCACTTCTAAACTGAAAGTTTTTCCAACTCGTCCAATTTCAACAAACAACGACTGACCGTATTACTCTATTAACCCTCAATTAGTCATATGCTTCAAATTAGCCCGAATCTATCATAGTCTCCAGCAAATTTTGCATTCTTCGGAACCATCGTTCCTATCACAGTCGAAAAGCTGCCTTGAAAGGAAAGTTATAAAAATACTTAAAACTTGAATATCTTGAATTGAATTGTACAACCATAATTTTAGCAACAGTGTCAACATCTATACTGCGTTCGTTTGACCACTGCTGACCTATCGAGGAAAGAACTCTTTTGATATTTGAGTTTGGCCTTGTGATCGCAGAGTATAACTGACAAGTATTAAAAAATTCTGAGAAGCAACCTCGAAATGTAAAAAGCCTCACAAAATCCGGACAATCCGGACGCATTTTATTTTGGCCGGACATGCAGTCAAAAAGTCTAACTATGTCCTGCTTTACCCTGATGTATGGCAACCCTATTTATATGGTGTAATAAGGGAAATATCCTTTGCTTTGACCTTTTCCACCTACCTCAAATCCTAAAGTTTTTCAAACTTTTCAATTTCCCCAAAAAACTACTGACCGTGCTCTATCAACCCTCAATTAGTCATATGCTCCAAATTACATTAAATCTATCATAGTCTCCAGCAAATTCTCCATTCTTCACAACTTTTGTTTCTATCATTGTCAGGAAGCTGCCTTAAAAGGTCAGTTACTCTCGAGAAGCAGTTGTAAAAATACTTAAAACTTACCTAACACCTTATATTTTGGCCGGACATGCAATCAACCAGCCTAACTATTTCCTGCTTTATCCCTACGTATCGTAACCCTTATTATATGGTGTAAGAAGAGGAATTTTTTTTTAGAACCTATTATTAAATTCACTATGGAATTAGAACAGAATAATCATTTTTTTTTAGATGTTCTTATAAAAAATATATTGATCATTTTGAAACAAGTGTATTTCGAAAGTAAACTTACACTAATAGATAAATTTTTTTTTATTTCAATCACCAATTGAATGTAAAAACGGGTATTACAAAAACACTTTATGATAGGCCCTTTTTGATTTACACCTGAAATTATAAATAATGAAATCGCCTTCATTAAAGAGTTTTTACTAGATAATCAATACCCACCAAATTTCATAGGAAGAATAATTTCAAATTAAGAAAGTAAAATATATACTCAGAATTCAGTACAGGTACAAACAGAAAACCGTCAAGAACAACAACTATGAAGTTTTTTAGAAATTCAGAATCCTCCCAGAATACATTTCAATTTTCAATCGATAAGAGGAAATTTCCTTGATATTGACCTTTTACAACCCACTTCAAAACTCAAAGTTTTTCCAACTCGTTAAATTTCCGCGAAGAACGACTGACCGTGGTCTATTAACCCTCAATTAGTCATATGCTCCAAATTACCTCGAATCTATCATAGTCTCCAGCAAATTCTCCATTCTTCACAACTATCATAGCTAGACGTGATTCACATTTCAGCAAGATGAATCGTCCCGACATGGACGGGGGTGTAGACTCCTAGACGTGAATGTCGACACACAAATATCTGAGTCATCCCCCTGCACGCTTCGCTGGAGCAGGATAACTTGCCCCGTTTGTTATTACACAGTCTGGATAGTTTGTTAGGTTTGTTCCTGGTTTGGTGGCGATTTGATTATCGAAAACCGGAGTGGGTTATTGCCTCTCAGCGGGAGTTTTGGAGATTGGAATATAACGGAAGAGTTTGCGTTCAACTCTTTCTGTAGAAGAGGTGGAATTTGGGATTAGGAAGTTTAGTTTTATGTCAGGTCTTTATAGATGAGAGGATGGAATAGTCGAGTTATTGAATAATTCATTTTTATGATGGGTTTTGTTAGTGGAACAAATTCGAAAACTTGAAGAAGTTGCCAAGATGTTATAATTTTGTTTTTCGATACGGAGATGAGGTGAATTTTTCGCGTTTTTCAGCTTATCACGGTGATCTTTGGGTTGAAGTTCAATTTCTGCAATTAGAACTGTTGACCCGAATAAATTCTTGAATGAACAGGCTTGCTATGTCAGTCTTTTGGGTAATTCTGGCGATTTCATTATCGAAAACCGGAGTGGGTTATTGCCTCCAAGCGGGAGTTTTCGAGATCGGAATATAACGGAAGAGTTTGCGTTCAACTCTCTCTGAAGAAGAGATGGAATTTGGGATTAGGAAGTTTAGTTTTATGTCAAGTCCTTATAGATAAGGCGGTAGAGTTGTTGGGGTATTGAATAATTCATTTTTATGATGGGTTTTCTTAGTGGAACGAATTATATAACTTGAAGAAGTTGGTAAGATGTTATACCTTTATTTTTCGATAAGAAAATGAGGTGAATTTTTGTGATTTTCAGATTATCACGGAGATCTTTGGGTTGAAGTTCAATGTCTGCAATTCAAACTGTTGACCCGAATAGAGTCTTGAATGGACAGGTTTGCTATGTAAATCTATTCAGTAATTTTTTTCTGGCTGTAAACAAACAACTGTCGAATAAAAAATTGCAGTTTTCAGGATCTAAATATTTCCAATGAGTTTTCGAAAAGACTTTGGAGTTATGTATTTTTGAGTTTTTCCAAATTTGGTAAGCTATAAATCCAATATATTCGAAAGTTGCTTTTCAAAGATGAGTCGAATGTTTATGAAGAATTTCGCAAATATGCCAAAAGATCAAAAAACCTCCGGAAGTGGAAAATGAAACTATGGAAGAGAATAATGATTTTGTTTGAACTTCCATAACAGGCTTTCTAATTGTTGTGCAGGGTGTCCAGGTGATTGACGTTAATAAATTATTTTCAAATTCCTCAGACCTGTGGCTATTCAAAAATACCCCATGTATGTTATGCGATTTTTTGCAGTTCTCGAATTATGATTTTTTGAGAAGATGAATGCTCCTGCGTAAATCTTTGCACTAATTTGTCAAGAGCAAATTAGTTTTGAAGAAATTGTTGCCTAACAGTAAAACTAACAAAGGAAATAAATGAAGAGGATAATGTGACGTTTCTTCGTCTATATCAGACTCCTTCTTCAGACAAACTTGTAAAATCTTTGGAATTGTGTATGGAGATCAGAAAGTTAAGTTTTATGTCTGGTCTTTATAGACGAGAACATGGAATTGTAGCGGTTTGAATAATTCATTTTATGATAGTATCCGAAAGTTGGTTTCCAAAATATGACGAAATGGCAAAAACTCAACAAAAAATCCGGAAGTGCAAAATGAAACTGTCAAAGTTAGCTTAAAGGTTTTATAACCAGATCATGAAGGTTGAACTTTCATATCAGGTTTTTTACTGTTCTATATACAGATTTTCGATCTGAATTTCGGCGAAAGTGAATTTGCTGGGTTCAGGAAATTGACGAAATTTATATCTTTCATCGCTAAAAATCCATTGTTAGGTTTCTTTCTGGTTTGGAAGTTTTTCTTCACTGTTCCATATGTAAAGGATGTTTTCGATCTCAATTTTTGATGATTCCAGAGAATGTGAGTCTGCACGATGCTGTAAATTGACAACATTTGTATATTTTATTGCTAAAAGGGAAATCAAAATGATATGGACAAGTTTTTATAAACGTCAATTCAATGATTCGTAACTGAATTATAATATAAGCAAAAATATTGTACCTACACTGAACGTTATGCGAAAAAAATTGATTGGAATGAAACCACATTATTTTGTCTCCACCGATTTTAACTTCGTTGTGAAATGGAAAATATTCAATTAATGTCACATGAAATTGTATTTTTGTTGTAGATTGATATTCGAAACATTTTAAAGTTGATCAAGTTCGAAAATTTATTCATGCACCAATTTATTGAAAACAATATCGAATCGCAGTGCATTTTATGTTACCTCGATTGAATTGATATATGAATGAATTTTTCAACCTGATTCAATCGAAAGTAGTCAAATACAACATGTTCTCATAATTATTTTCAAACCTTTATCTTAATAGAATGTATTGTTCACATCGAAAAATTTTTTTCGATACGCCTGGCCGTTCGTACGATAACTGTCAAAGGAACTGTCCTAGATACTTGAGATTTTCAGGGTTAGTTCGGCTCTCAAATACCGCGTTCAAGTTCGTTAACCAGCCAAATCGTACAGGGTGTTTCATAAAATTAGCCATTCAAAAGTTTCGTTCCTCAATATCTCAGACAAAACGAACCCTATTGAAATTAAATTTTGCGGCCATATGCAAGATGCTCCTGATAAGCCTCATCAAAATTTTGTGGCCATAGTGTTAGGAAAACAATAGAAAATTCAATTGATAGATTTAAAAGAAGAACTTTTATAATTTCATAATAAGACGTCCGAGAGATTTTTTCGAGAAACATATATATATGGTTGTCTCATTGCTGGAAATTGATCAAAGTGTTCAAAAAAATGAAAGTGTTATTTATAATGACCAGGCAATGTGAGAAATTATCGTGAAGTATTTAAAATTTATCAAATTGCCCAATTTAAATGGTCTTTATTCATAATTAGCAAGCATTATGAATACTGAACTGAATAATTACATTGCCCGTAACATATACATTATTGCAATCGTTCAACTGGATTCAGTCAGTTACAGCACGTTAATCTCTCGAATAAAGAACTGTTCAACTGGACGGCGAAATTCTCTATCTGATGCATTGTATATCGTTGTTTCCGATATGAATTTCAAAATATGTATAGCCACTCAAGCTATAACGTAGTTGCTTTGGAGTTCGGCTATGAGATATCAACAAGTATGTACTCATTTCTGCTCTTAACGCCTAATTCAGTATATTTCCATTTGATTTCATAGCTGTGATGTTGTGAATCCTATGATTAGAAGGTTCTGTTGTAGTTAACAAATTTTCATTCCTGCAACTAGGTACGTTACGTTACTTCGTTATTCTCGGCACCTGTGTCTCTAAGGCACCAACGGTCTCTTGCCTTATATTCGAACAGTGAACCGGCTATTCGTGTCCTATGAGTTAGGTAGCCTCCTCTTCCCAAGCAGCTACGTTTTTAATAGTCTTGTTGATGTCTACCCGAACACGGGTAAATATAAGAGATGTTCAGATTTACATGAGTAGGAAATAATAAATTCAGATATTATAATGTTTCCTAGACATGGCGAAGTTTGATTCTTCAACAAATTAAATGGGTATTGAACTAATGAAGTAATAGACCAGTGAATGGTAATTGATGGATAGGACGCCTCTAGACCAACGTCCTATTCATCACTTACCAACTTATGGAGTGTTATCATAGTATCGATGAGTTTTTGGATAATACCGTTTGTTACCATTAACTTTTCAGTTTTGCTTTTTTGAAATATTCTGACTTTTCACCAATATTTCCATTACACTTGTCCTTTTCATTAGCAACCGTTCTACATAACCGTTTGTTTCTCAAGATCTTCCAAATTCTGTGTGTTCAGTGGTGAAACAAAAACAGTCAAGTGAATTTTGGGAAATCCATATGTTCACTAATAGGTGCTCAGTTTTTCTTTCCTGATACACATTGCATGAAAGGCATGGTAAGATGGTGAACTATCTAATGCTACGTTGGTTGAAATTAATCGCATCATGACCCATTTCAGTTAGGTCTTCCATAATCTCAATATAGTCATATTTCGTTACTTTCGTTTGAACATATTTTCAGAATAACGAATGTGGGAAAGAAATGGCAGTTCTAATGTATATGATGCATTGCAAAGTATTTTATAGCTCCGATGGAATCCATTTGATGTTCTTGAATCTGACTTTGATTGAAAGTGCTGTTCGACCTATATTTGCTATAGCAAGGTGAACATGTCAACTCATTAGTTTTGATTGAGATTTACTACCGAATAGTAATAGCGGGAACAGATCAATACACCATATCTATTATTGTTTAGGTAACGCATATACTCTCAAATAAAAGGATGAAACATGATAACTTATACCTGGTACAAAATTAAGCTCAAAACGAAAACAATAGCTATAATTATTTTTAAAGTAGTAATGAAAGTTGCAAAATAAGCAGTTTGTGAAATATCATGTTTAGCGTAGCAAAATTGACACTACTTTATCGAATTCTCCATTCGAAGTCTTATTTCGAACACGTAGATAATGATCTTATATTCAACTCTCTGTAGGTTTCATTCTTATTAAAAATCTATAGTATAATGCTTATACAGGGTGCCTCAGAAAGATCTCGTCCAACAAAAATGAAATGAATATGTATCAAATATGAAAATATAATTCGTTTTTGTGGAGTTTCCCTAGTTTTCGAGATATTTCATGTTTTATGTAAACGTTGTTTTTCCCAAAATGCTCATTCTTTTTTATTGAATACAATGAAATACTTTCCGAACCAGCCTCACCTTTTTCGGTGAGTATTGTTGTCTAACGTGGTAATAATTACTTTATAGTTGCAATGTGGCTTCAATCTCTGCAAGTTAATCGAAAGTCAAAAATCGAACTAAAGACTATTATTTCGGATCCAAAAGATGAACTACACAATGGGTGGCCAAAATGTCAAAACTTTTCCCAATATATGCCCGGCTCATTTAACGAGGGCTGTGCTATAAACGCCCTGAAGCCATCATTTTTACATCTTCTGTTCAATGTTTTGGCCAGCATTCGCTAGCTGCCCTAATGAAAACACTTCAGACTCTGAATTTCCAAGAAGCAACTTTTTGATTCTCTTCGAAAATGAAAAAAAAAAAAAAGAAATAAGAAACATTCTCAAAGAGTAGTAAAAGTTACTTTCTGGAGAGTCAAAGTCTAAAGTGTTTTCCAGACGAAGGCTGGCGAACGCTGACCAAAAGATTGAACAGAAGAAGTAAATATAATTAAAATACTCCGAATTATCTATGGATGTCCCATTATAAAGGATTTTACGTCAAAAATAATTCACTGATTCGCCATTATCACCATCAAATCAGTCGAGACAATTATCTCAAGAACAATTCGAAACAATAGGAATCGTAATAATATAATCATTTTTATAATTTATCAGTCAATTACTACAACGTATATATTCGAGGCATATACAAATTATGCTAGGAAGAAATAAGTAAAATTAATTTAGTATTCAGTTCAAATCGAAGGTTATAAATTTCAACAGATAAAGATTATATAGATTATTTGATGATTAATTTCCGAAGAGATGATAAATTAACTTGCTTCTCGATGGAATTGGGAGATTTATCCAATTTTATCACAAGTAATATGTCCTTATAACGAACGTCTCTGACTATGCCAGCAATCAATTCTCCCGAAAAATTCCAATCATAGCAAAAATCAGCGTTCGAAAACATTTTACCCTAAGCAACTCACAGGACCAACTAATGAAAAAAAATACAAATATTTTTTATTGTCACCATCAAAACAGTCGAGATAAATCATCGAACTAATTTTTATTAATTCAATACTCATGAAAAACAAGAAAAAAATTAATAGTGAAAAAATGATAATTTTGTCGGTCAATCAATATACAGAGTGACCCGTAATTAGACCGACAAACTTCTAGTGGACATTAAAGATCATATTTTAGACAGATTCGACCCAAATCATATAATGCAAAATTGCTTCGTTAAGGAGCTAGTGCCCTTTGAAGATGACGTCCTGTTCACACTTTTTGCCACATATTCGCAAAACGGAGTCACATAAAGTGCTGAAAGTTTACACATTGGCTAATATCAAAAATACGCATCGATTAGATTGAGTGCATTAATTTCATGTCAAGCACAATCGTATCATTTGGCGGGGACGAAGGGTATTTTTAGTTGAAACTTTTTTAACTTTCATTATTTCGCAAGATTTACATCATAGTCATTAACTCTGATGTTTTTTTTGAAAGAAGATGCTCTTGTATAATGACGCCCAGATGCAGCATTTCTGAGAAAAAATTATTTTTATCATTTAATTAACTTTAAAGACCTAGAAGAATGAAATTTCGAATCTATTTTTCACAGAAATGGTGCATCTGGGCGTTATTATACAAGAGCATCTTTTTTTAAGAAAAAACATCAGAGTTTATGAATATGATGTAAATCTCGCGAAATTAATGGAAGTTAAAAAAGTTTCAACTAAAAATACCCCCAAATGATACGATTGTGCTTGATATGAAAGAAATGCACTCAATCTAATCGATGCGTATTTTTCATATTAGCCAATGTGTAAACTTTCAGCACTTTATGTGACTTCGTTTTGCGAATATGTAGCAAAAAGTGTGGACAGGACGTCATCTTCAAAGAGCACTAGCTCCTTAACGAAGCAATTTTGCATTATATGATTTGGGTCAAATATGTCTAAAATACGATCTTTAATGTCCACTAGAAGTTTCTCGGTCTAATTACGGGACACCCTGTACAAAGTTTATCTTCTAACATTCTGGAAGGTACATAGGTACCTACGATTCATGAAACGAAGAAAACAGTGAAATCAATTTAGTACACACTTCGATTCTAAAGTTGAAATTTTCAATAGATATTAATTGCGTGATCAAGCTTCAGTAACAGTAATTATCCTGTTTCTCCTAGGAAATTGCAACATTTAACTGATTTTATTACGAGCAATATGACCCTATAACTAACATCTCCATCTTCACCAGCAATCAATTCTACCGACAAATTCCAATCATAGGAAAAATCAGCGATCGAAAACATGTCACCCCAAGCAACTCACAGGACCAACTAATGGGAAAGTGTACAAATATTTACGGAAGCAAGCACGCAGAGTGTATCGAGTTATTTTCCCTATTTTCCTTCATGCCAACGATGACTCAGTTATCGCTGCGGAAATATCAGCTATGCATCCCCCATTTTCTCCAGATTTGAGATGAGATAATTTAGAATACCAATAAAGAAGATTAAGTGCAAGATTTTACATTGTCTCGAGTGTATTTCGTGCGGAGAGTGCTATCGTCATGGAAAAAAGTGCATCTGCATAGATAATGGAAGGAAAAGAGTTTGTAATTTTTCGGAATGTTCTGGGCTCTAAAATATTGAAGGACCGATTATGTTTTAGTCGCTTGAATAAAATAGAGTATGTAGGTATATCTAGTTCTTTGCTATTAATTTATCATTAATTTATCTTTTACGAATAAGGGTTGACAATCAGTTTGACTCAACACAACGCACATAAAACATACTCCATGATATGTGAATGAAAAAAATCAAACCATTAAAAAACAAGTTATTATTATATTTCGATTTCTTAGGAGAAATTATGATGTATTGAGTCGTTAAGAAATGATGCAAACCTTATCCTCGAATAAAAAACTTGAACATGCTTACACAGGCCTTTCAGAAAAATATCGTTTTGTATAACTGCCATCTGGCATTCCTCTCTGAAAACCTGGGACAGGTGCATCCCAAACCTAGGACTTCGAGAGAATTGGACACTGCAGCTGAGAAGCTTCAGGAGGCCATAATCTCAGCCTATCATAGCAGTTGCAGTCCCCAGGTTCGTAGACCGAAGGGTCAAACGAAATGGTGGACTCCTGAAATTAATGATGCCAGACGCACCAGCAGGCATCTCTTTAACAAGGCAATGAGATCCGGCCTTGCAAGTGACTGGGACGACTATAAGTCGGCACTGAGAGTGTACAAAGGACTTATAAGAAAGTCTAAGCGAGAATCTTGGAGGCGCTTCTGTAGTGATATTGAGGGTGCGCCTGAAGCTAACAGGCTCAGGCGGGTCCTCTCTGCTGGAGGCCCTCCGAGGATTGACTACTTAAATCTTCCTAGTGGGCAAAAGACGGGCTCAGAGGAAGGAAGCTTGAGACATCTCTTAGAGATGCATTTTCCTGGCTTCGCTGAGAATGAAGACACACAGGGTGTATGCCATCGACGGGCCTCATACGAGGACTGGAAGCTGGCTGCACGTGTAGTTACACATTCTCGACTTCGTTGGGCGATCAACGGTTTCGAGTCTTATAAAGCAGCTGGTGAGGATGGCATTGTTCCGGCTCTGCTGTCCAAGGGGCTGGAAGTGCTGGCCATCGCATACAAAAGCGAATGACTTTCGACCAATTAGCCTCTCCTCGTTCTTAGTCAAGACACTGGAGAGGTTGGTGGAAAGATACATCAGGGACGATGCTTTAGTGGCTATACCACTGCACCCCTCCCAGCATGCGTATCAGCTGGGCAAATCAGTAGATTCTGCTCTTCACTAAGTTGTTAACTGTATTGAGGACGGAATACATAACAAGGAGTACACCCTAGCGGTATTTCTTGATATAGAAGGTGCCTTCAATAACACTGCGTTTGGTGTGATGCAATCTGCGTTGGCCAGACATGGTCTTCCGCCTACTCTTTGTCGGTGGACGGGGTCTCTGCTTGGTTCACGTAGCATCGTGGCTCGGCTAGGTGGCTCGACCATAGGGGGCTCACCAGGATGGGGATGTCAGCAGGGCGGTGTTCTGTCTCCGCTACTGTGGAATCTCGTCCTGGATGGGCTCCTGGTGGAGTTGAGGAAGGCTGGGTTCGTTGTGGTGGCCTATGCGGACGACCTTGTTATATTCATAATCAGGGGTAAGGTGATCAGTGTCATTGGGGATCTGATGCAGAATGCTCTGCGACGGGTCGAACGATGGTGCTTGAAAAACGAGCTCTCGGTAAATCCTAGTAAGACAGAGATGGTTCTCTTTACTAGAAAGAGGGTGCCTAGCAACTTACGACTTCCCAGTCTGTTTGGAGTTGGGCTCACTCTATCCGAACAAGTTTCTTTATCTCGGGGTGATATTGGACCGCAAACTTTTGTGGAACAAACACATTGAGACTCAAACGAATAAAGCCAATGTAATATTCTGGTCTACTTGGAGGGTGCTGGGTAATGGATGGGGCTTCAAACCGCACGTTATGCACTGGTTGTATACTGCCGTGGTGAGGCCTATCCTGACCTATGCCTCTGTGGTGTGGTGGCCTTCTATGGAGAGGGCCGTCAACCAGAACATTATGACTAAATGCCAGAGGAAAGCTTGTTTAAGTATTACAGGCGCTCTGAGGTCTACCCCTACAGAAGCGATGGAATGTCTGCTGGGTCTCCCTCCTTTGCACCTAGTTGTGAAGGAGGTGTCTATGAAGACAGCTCTAGGAATGTAGGAACGGGGACAATGGCGCGATGGAGGACTCTTCACTGGGCACGCGAGGGCCCTCAAAATGGTTAAGGATGCTCATGCTCCCCTTCTCCAAGGAGGTGACCGCGCGGGCACTAAGTTCTACTTCGACGAACCCTACAGGGTAATTGTTCCCGACAGAGACCTATGGTCTTCATCAAACATGCTTCTTAGTCCAGAGGGTCCCACCTGGTTCACTGATGGCTCTGTCACATCAACAGGGTCTGGGGCCGGAATCGTGGGTCCTCACTTCAATCAGGCTATCCCTCTAAGGAAGGACTGTTCCATTGTGCAGGCTGAGCTATTTGCGGTTCTTGCATGCGCACTGGAAAATATTCGCAGGGGATACTCTGGCCAGCACATTTATACAGGGTTTTCCTTTTAAGTTGGCCTATTAGACGTTTTAGGAGAACTAGTGAATATTTTGTTCTGAAATTTTGGTGCAGCCTTGAAGGTGAAGGAACTCTTCGCCTAAAATATTTTTAAGTCGACAGTGTTGCCACGTCTATCTCAAACGCATATCTACTTCTTCATTCTTATTTCAAATGGAACTACCTATACTATATAAAAAAAAATAAATAAATATATACTATATTTTCATTTATGTATCGATTCAATACCAAATTCGCAGTATAACCCACTAAAAAAAATTTCTCTGCTATGTACTGTTGCCAAGTTATTCACAAATTCCTTGAACTTTTCACATTTGCATTGCCAGTTTGGAAATGCAATATCTCGATTAATTTTTATGCGAACGGAACCAAACTCTGGAGCCTCATAGTAAAGACTCCATGCATTCATTCATTCATATTTTGGACAGTTTTCAAATGAGATGAAAAATACTGAAATTTTCAGTTTTTATAGTCATGTTCAATGGACATAACGCGGTGTGATTATAAAGTGAATTATCGGAATGAATCCTATTGCTGAGGTCATGAACATAGGGCCAGGTTTACAGAAAGCCTAAACAATTTTGGAATTTCTTTCCGATCATTCGTGCTAAATGTGAATAACGATTGTTAAAGGTCCTACAGGTACGTTCAATAATTTTTTGGCATTCCCCGTGAATTGTGAAACAACCCGAATCGTGTTTGAATAATATGGGTAAACTTTTTTCTATGACATCCATGATAATCGAACACTTTTTATGATTTCAACCATAGAATATACTTCAATAATTTACCCCATCATTATTGAGTCATTTCATCGTAAACAGAACCATAGATCATGAACTATAAATACTGAAAAATTTCAGTATTTTTCATCTCATTCGAAAACTATCCAAAATAAATAATTAGTGTAAAAGGAGACTGCCATTCTTTTTTATTTCGAATCGAATGCTGTAAAATTAATATGGGGTTGCCATTTGAAAATCTCGAAATATTTCAATTTTGAGTTTCACATTTTCGGAGCAATATCTTCGAGAAACCTTACGATGTATCAAAATACTGAATATACCACATGAATGCACGGAGTCTTTACTATGAGACTGCTGATTTTGGTTCCGTTCGCATAAAAAATAATCGAGATATTGCATTTTCAAACTGGCAATGCAAATGTCAAAAGTTTCAGGAATTTGTGAATAACTTGGCAACAGTGCATGGCAGAGAATTTTTTTTCAGTGCGTTATACAGCAAATTTGGTATTGAATCGATACGTAAATGAAAATATAGGTAGTTCCATTTGAAATAAGAAAGTAGATATGCGTTTGAGATAGACGTGGCAACACTGTCGACTTGAAAATATTTTAGGCCAAGAGTAGAGTTCCTTCACCCTCAGGGCTGCACCTAAAATTTCAGAACGAAATATTCACTACTTCTCCTAAAACGTCTAATAGGCCAACTTAAAAGGAAAACCCTGTATATGTTGCGACAGTCAGGGAACTCTGAAATCTCTATCCGATGCTAGAGTTGATTCTCTTTTGGTAGAAGAATGCAGGAAAACTCTGCGTGGGCTGGGCTCTGATAACTTTTTGAAAGTAATCTGGTGTCCGGCTCATGCGGATATACCTGGTAACGTCAAGGCATATGAACTGGCTAGGCGGGGAGCCGGATTAGCATTGTTGGTCCGAAGCCTTCGCTGCCAATCTGTCGCACATCTGTCAGAAGTTTCTTCGGGAACTGGCTGAATAGGGAATTTTCCTCGGAATTGAGCGCAGGGGTGGGCCTGAGGTGGTCGAGGATTCTCATTGAGAGACCGTCTCGCGATCTGAGGTCAATAGGCTTCTGTTGCTGGAGAGGAAACAACTCGGTCTGGTGACTGGTGCATTGACTGGTCACCTGTTTAACAAGCATTTGAAGAGAATGGGATTGACGAGCTGCTCCCTATGCCGGTGGTGCAGGAGTACTGATGAAACGGTTGAGCATATTTTGTTCAACTGTGGAAACCTTACTGAGTTAAGGTCAACACACCTAGGAATTCCAATACCTTCTATTCCTATGGTGAGAGGGACCACTCCTGGCAGGCTCGCGACGTTTATGTCTTCGTGTCTGAAGAGCTGAGTCTTTATGGAACGATGCGGGTGAACAATGGGCCACTAGGCCTCAGTTCGGCCGGTAAGGCACCGCACAGAGAAGAAGAAGAAGATAACTGCCATCAAAAATGACACTTTTAATGATAGCAAACAATGTTATAGTGGAAGCGTGTAAAAAACATTTTTAACACGTGTTGTTGTTAAACACATTTTTCCACGTAAATTAGCGCCGCTCTTAACACTCATATAATTTTGAATTTTTTATTGTCATTGCAAATTCGCCCATTTCATTATCAAAATAGGGCAGTAGTACAAAAATATTGTATGGTATTTGCGTTAAAAGTGATTTTATTTTGTTCGTGAAATTGTTCAATTAGCTCCGCTCATTTCACAAACTTTTTCACTCACAAAACGAAACGTCACTTTTAACACTCATATCATAAATAGCTATTTTGTTTGCTGAGGCTAAGGCAAGGCGCAAATTGACCAGCAGCTTCGTGAGGTGACGCAGCGTGAGTCGATCCCGCAGTTTCTTGTATGTATTCACGGTGAGTCGTAGTAGAAATGGAAGAAAAATTAATTGAAGCAGTGCGAATTCGGCAAGTTTTGTACGATTCAAGCCATGTAGACTATATGATGACCAAACTAAAAACTGAATTGGTTTCATGATTTTGACGCGCAATATATAAGACCATAAAAATCTAAAAACTGGACTGCACTTCTGAAAATTCATCGCATTAAAAATTAATTTGGTTCTTGATTCTTTTAAAACAATGGTGCGATTCAGAAAAAAAACGGAAATTCGTATACTGAATTATCAACAAAACAACAAATTGTTAGATATCGATTGAAATATATTCTGGGAGGATTCTGTATTTCTATTGCCAATTAGACTGCAAATGAAAAAACACACAATTCTGAAGATTTTACAAGTTTGTCTGAAAAAGGTGTCTGATATAGACACCGAAACGTTACATCGCCTTTTTCATTTATCAGCAATTTTTTCAAGACGAATTTGCCCCTGACAAATAAGTGCAAAGATTTTCGCAGGACCACTCCATCTTGACTAAATTTTTTCAAATTATTTCTGTTTCAGAGACAAGGAGTGAAAACCTTAAAGTTTTTTATAAAAACAAATTGTTACTTCCAATCGAGGAGCCTACAGAGAGTCCATCATTTCCCATCAGGAAACATCACATACTCTCCTCCGTTATCGCGGCCGATTTTCAAGGAATTTAGCACGTTCGTACAAAATTGGTTTCGGGTAGAATGTGTAAACCATTGAAATGCAGCCAATATACTCACGTTACGCCTTCAACATTCCATCAGGCCACTCGATGCCCCAATATCATTTTCCACTTATCTCCTTCGTCCTTGGTGAGGATCTAAGGGTGCAAAGTTCGAATCGATGCTATATGATGCCTGCAACGCTATGCGATTACTACAGTACTTTTTGATAGTAATTAGCTTTCATGAGCGCTAAGCACCAAGCACTCTGACCAAAATAATTCATGAAAATATTATTTTACCGAAAAATAATTCAAATTTAATAATAATATACTTAATACGGCTGAAATAATAGTTATTTAATCAACTGGGTTTTTAAAGACAGTGACTAATGATCAAGATATTTTAACGCATGTGCGGAGCTAACACGTTAATAGTTCGAGCCCATTAGTCGCTAGATTAATAACCGAGTTGATTACAAGATTTTTCCGGCGATCTCAATATCAATTTGGAATAAATTCTGGATTGAAATACATTCTCATTTTAAACATGACATACATTTGACATAATGAAATTTCTATGTTTCTATGTTTCAGAAGAGTTTTGACATTTCTCGTAGTCATAGAGATAAGATAGTATAGACATTGTTTAATTAATACTTATGTTCCTTAAAAAATGGTATAGAGTTGCCATCATTGAAATGAACGTAGTATCAGATGCGCCATATTACTACCACCTAAGGTTTGACAATCGTTGAATTTTCTGGAGGAATTGTGATTCTTGCGCCTGTTTCTAGTTAAATTGTGATTTTTTCTGCTTGATAATATACAATAAAATAGTATCGTGAACTGTGAGGCTTTCTTCAAGCAGAGAAGAGACAGATAAGAAGAAAATTAGAGGAAAAACATATCACAGGTAGGAATAAGTACTGAACAGATCCGCATTCGAAATTTTTGCTAGTCTGTCTTGGTAATGTGATATCTTTTTATATATGTGTATCTTATCGCCTGGAGAAAAATTGTTTATTTGATATTCAGTTGACCTTATTTGAACAGGGTTCCTAAAGACCCAACACGTCGTATTGTTTGGGTGAAATTTGTAAACAGAAAAAACTGGCAACTTAATTCAACCCTGAACTTTCCGCCTATTGGTCCCCGACTTACTATTTTACTATTTTTCCTTACTCAATTGTATGACATAACGTCTCTTCTCTATTATATCTCGATGCTCGTAGTGCTTCTGAATACTTCGTATACGGTTGCCATGAGGCTTGCACATAAATATTCAATTGCGTACACATTAACACCACCTTTTATGTCGAAGTCGGCGAATAAGTTTATTTTCCGTCGACCTCAAAATGAAAGGCGATTTGAATGTGTGAATCTTGTAATCGAGCGACTAATGGTCTCGAACTATTAACGCGTGAGCGGAGCGACCACTAGTTACTGTCTTTAATAACCAAGTTGATTAAATAACTATTCTCTCTCTATAATTAATCAAGAAAAATAAAACACCTGAGGAACATCTACTGTTCTCTGCGCGAGTTATTTGCAGAAGAGTTTCTGAATAATGAAAACAAAAATTTCATTCATGTGAAAACGAGTTGAACTCGTTCTGCTACGTGACCAAAGAAATGTTCACGTGACCCGAAAAAGCCACTTTGATTGTTGAAAGTTCAGCTGGCTCGTATAACAGCACCACATTGCCGCTACAATATTCAAAACGAGAAATTGTATGTTGACCAAAAATCTAAGGATCTGTACAGCACACTATAGGTCTTTTCGGATACTTACTCGGGTTAACTCGATCCCTAACCTTCGGGTTCGTTTACCTAACCCGAACATCCAACCCGTGTTCGGAAAGTACGGTGCTATTAACCCGATTACTGATCCAGGTATTTTTTGTATGCAGATTTTTCTGTGCTAAGCTACAGCGTTTTTTACTTCTTTAACATAGTTACACAAAGATAACATTAAACATGGGAGGGGACACTAGAAATTATAAGAAAGATTTCACGAAAGCCAATAAATGCAAGCAAAGCTAAAGACAATCCGAAAATAAACTGGGACTTAAATAACAAATTCTTCACTTTTTTAAGATAAATACTCAAAATAACATTAAACATGGAAGGCACACCAGAAATAATAAGAAATATTTCACAAAAGCCAATAAATACAAGAAAAGCTAGGGACAATCCGAAAATAGACTGGGACTGAAAAAGTAAATTCATAAAATATTTGGTTATGTTATTGATACGTCTGACACTTCAAATCTTAAACCCAATGTGTTCGTATACTCAGAACCCGGGTCCATATATCTGTCACGTGACCAAATGGATCGAGTTAATAACCCTGAGTAAGTTTCCGAAAACGCCTTATTTTCATTGTAAACGAGGAGGAACTCTGCATTGTTGCTGATGAATATGGCACAGTGAAGACAAAGAGAAGTTAATTGATTTTTATTTTTATAAAAAATAACTAAAATCGTAAACTAAGCGTCACCATTTCTTTGGTGTGAGCACGTCTTAAAGTGCAGATTTTGCAGATGTACACCCACCACCTAAGACGGTATAGCTGATTAAAGAGCAGTCTAACTTTAAATTGGATTTGTCAAGTATTTTAAAAGGATAAGGTTAAGTCATTTCATAATACAATTTCTCCAACTTAAACGTTTTGGACGTTCTCACAATGTTTTCAAAAGTTGTAATTGGTTTAGAACTTTGAACCCTAACTGCTTTTCAATGGTGGCAAAAAAATGAACCTCTTGGTAAATGTAAATAAATTGAACATCTCCCAAATACCACTTGGTTGTTTTAGGGTGAAATTACTCAAGTTGAGTTCTCCATAAGTTCCATTTGGAATTCATTTCGGTAATCCGTAATGTCTTCGAAATTGAAAGGTGTAGTTCTGAAATTGATTAACCTTGTAGATCTTTTCCAATTGTAATTCAGAAAACGTAAAATGTAATTCAGAATAGCAAATTGAATTTCAGAAGATGGAAATTGTAATTCAGAATAGTAAATTGATATTCAGAAATGGTGATTTGAATTTTAGAATAGTGATTATGTAATTCAAAAAGCGTAATTTGAATTTCAGAATAGTGATATGTAATTCAGAAAGGGTAATTTGAATTTCAGAAAATATAAATTGTAATTCAGAATTGGTGATTTGAAATTCAGAAATGGGAAATTGTAATTCATAAAAAGGAAATTGTGATTCAGAAATGGTTGCATGTACTCGTAATATAATGATCATGAATATGTACCTATTTATATCTATGTTATATAGTATACATATATCTATACATTTTCAGAAATTCAATTTATAACTTCTGAATTACAATTTTCCTTTTCTGAAATTGAATTTGCCATTTCTGAATTTCAATTCACTATTCTGAATTACAACTTTGTTTTTCTGAAATACAACTTCCTAATCTGAATTTCAATTTCGCTTTTCTGAAATTGAATCAACTATTCTGAAATTCAATTTCTGTTTTCTGAATTACATATTCCTATTCTGAAATACATGTTCCCTTTTCTGAAATTGAACTTTGATTTTCTGAATTACAACTGTAAAAGGTGTAGACTATACCATCTCTTACAAAATGTTCGTTATTACTTACCTTTTCTTTGCTTATTTTATGATTTTCGTGTTCATCCAATATGGAAATAATAGTAGTAGTTAGATCCACACATGTTTAGCGGTAGAAAGTACCATCTGGTTCAAAAAATCACAGTACTACAATTTTCAACTTTCTGGCTTGTAAAATCTGATTATGAAACGAACCGTTCAATCTAATGTAATCTAATCTGACTTAGATATGTGTAAGTGAATTATCGATTGAAAGATTGAAACTGGTTACCGCAAAACTTTCATCACGTTGATTAATTTTACAAAAACATTGTTTTCTCATTGCAAGTAGAAACTTAATAATTTCCTATTTTTAAGTCAATCCGCAAAAATTCGTGTCATTTTTTTTATGATGACTTATGAATGGACAAAATTAAATGATATTGTTTTTCTATTCTATACTGTAAAATCAATCCAACAAAAAGCTTTCGTTCGATAATACTGATACTAATACCTATACAGGGTGTCCCAGATAAGAAAGGAAATATTTTAATGAGGAACAAAAAACACCTAGAGGATCACGAAAAACCCTATATGTAGTATTTAGGAGTTTTTGATTCTGAATTATAGTATGTTTTTTAAATTTGTATGGAAATTAAAACCACTGTAACGCCTGAACGATATCCCCGATTCATCCGAAATTCGGAATGAAGATAGTCTTCATGAGGTTCCAAAGAACTGCTATCAAATATCATTCGATTTGCAGGACCGTATCACATAAATTTGGACAGTTCTAAAGCATCCTGTATAATGAATATCATGATTTCGTATGAAAATTCATTATACAGGGTGATTTCCCGAAGTTTTTGGAGCTGTTCAAATTTATGTGATACGGTCCTGCAATCGAATGATGTTCGGATAAATCATTGATTTCGTTCAGAAGATACAGTGGTTTCACTTTCCATCCAAATTTAAAAAAGTTTTTTGTTTTGAAAGGTAAAAAAATTACTAGTTGTTGATAATTCTGAGATTCATCTTACTTAGGAGAATCGTCTATTTAATGGTTAGTTTTTCCTATTGAACACTTTGAAGCAATGAATATATTCTGTCTCCTTCTAGTTTGATCATTTATAACAGTAAAAATATTTTTCAGCCGACCTCGAAATTAAAGGTGATTTTAATGTGTACGAAATCGAGAATTAATGACCTATTTTAATGTTCAATTTATGCTGTATTTTAATGTGTAATCCTTAGGCAACCGTACACAAAGTATTCAGAAGCACTACGAGAAATGTCAAAACTCTACTGGAACATAGAAATTTTATTATGTCAAATGTATATCTTGTGCAAAATGAGATTGTATTTCAATCGAGATTTCATACACAATTCATGTTGAGATCGTCGGAAAAATTTTTTAATCAACTCGGTTATTAATCGAGCGACTAATGCTCTCGAACTATTAACGCGTTCGCTCCGCTCACGCATTCAAATATCTCGACCATTAGTCGCTATCTTTAATAACCTAGTTGATTTAATAACTATTCTCATCGACTTCAAAATAAAAGTTTAGTTTAATGTATACTAAATTGAAATTAATGAGCCATTTTATGTTCAATTTATGCTATTTTAATGTGCAATTTTTATGGATAACGGAACACAAAGTATCCAGAAGCAATAGGAGTAATGTCAAAACTCTACTGGAACATAAAAACAAAGGAATTTATATTATGTCAAATGTATGTCTTATGCAAAAAAAGCATGTGTTTCAATCAAGAGATTATTCACAATATAAATTGTGGTCGGCGAAAAAATATTGTAATCAACTCGGTTATTAATCAAACGACTGATGGTCTCGAACTATAAACGCGACCGAGTTTTCAACGTTGTATAAGTTTTGGAATGAACGATTCGAAAATATACTCGAATGTGCCAGAAGATAATAAATTGTTGTCAAATACCGGCTTAAATCTCAGTGAATTTTATATGATGGTGATACTTAATATTGCTCCAAGATTCTTGTTGGAATGATTTGTATAATTCAAAATTGTGCGAATTCTACGGTACTCCTGATTTCAAGTCAGAATTTTTCTTTGAAATGTCAGATCCATTCTCTTCTATTCCGGATATTCTGTTAGATGTGGCACCACCGAGTCAAGGATAATGCAAGAATGGGGACTTTCAGGAACAATGAAACCCGAGCTTTAGCGTGAATCAAAGTCGTCGGATGAATTTTCATTGATATTTCCCCCCTTAACGTTGATGGATCGTTCTGGGCTAATGATGCTAGGAATTTTACAGGTTATAAATTCTCCATTGGTTTCATTTTGAGTCTATGAAGGATTATAGAACCTTTGTTTTTATCTCGAAGGGTGCTGTTGAGTTTGAAATTGGCTTTTTCTGGCTGTAATTAGTAAGAAAACACGTGAATTCTATCTGTTTGACGGACTTCTGAAAGACGTTCACATTAAATGAAATAGACAGACGAGTTCTTACCCATTTTCTTTAATTATGTTTCGCCGAAACGCTTTTATAGTGGAAAATGGTTTCCGAGAATGGTTTTGCGATTAAACAACGATTGCCTTTTAACTTGATCCATCTGCCGTATTTTTCTTCATAATTGGAGTTGGTACATAAGCAGTAGTTAGGCGAAAATAAAATCTTCTAGATGGACTCACAAAGTTCATTGATTTGGATACCAGTTACTCAATTTTGAATGATCATTTTCCCAATTCGAATGAGCGTGCTGGAGCTCAACTTTTTTGGTTGTATTAATGACGTAAACATCATCGAATATTGCCACACAGATTTCGAATTAATCGAACAGTCACCCGAATATAGAATGAAATACTGATAGTAGAGATAAAATGGGGCACTCGAAAAATCAGTGCGACAATCCACCGATGGGGAAAGATGCCCATGAATTTTACGAATGAATTAGGAAAAAAACTATTTATACTCACAAATACACTCAATAAACCACTGTATGACGTAACAGCAAATGTAACGGAATTTATTACTTCTTCATAAATCACAGCGGCGAATACTTACCTCCAAAATTTTGGCGTGTTCGTGAAGTTCGCTGCACACTAGCGAAAAACGACCCCACTCACTTCACAATAACTCGTCGAAAACCTAGGTCGAGGGTGACTAGCTGTTACTGATAAAATTAAGTTTTTGTCACGTTTCTCGTAAGTTAGGTATTTTGGAAAGAGGGCATCTATCCCACTGAGGCATCTATTCCGGTTTTACCCTATGTTGAAAGTTGGGATGGGCACTGAAAGACAGAATTGTTAGTGATTGTGAATTATTCATCAGTTACTCCATTTGAGTCGTTCCAGACCTCCTTCGGCTCTAAATGTGAAAACTACAAACATTTGGACAAAATATTACTATAATCGAAAACCCCACATTACCTACATTGTTGAAAAACTCACAATAAAGTTATTGAGAAAGCACACATTCTTTATATTGCCAAACCAGACAACGATGTGAATCAACAAGCGAGTTACAGATCCCGACCATGTTAGCTTAGAATATGCCTACCGCAACTGAACACGAAACGTTAGTTGGAAATTATATTTCTCTACTGCTACACACTTCTGGATCTTCCTACTACATAGTCAATCTGGGATTGAAAGCATCTAAGGGAACATCCAAAACTTCGACTTGAAATTGAGTTTCACAAGAAATCATCGGCACCTAATTGACTTCATTCAAGTGATGATTAACGGAAGTTAGTTAGAATGCTAAGAGGTTTTAATATTTCTCTGGAAGAACATATTGAAATTATGAGTTATTGCAATCTTATGAATATAAAATATTATTTGATGAGAAAAGATTCATTATGAAGCTTATAACTATATGACCATTGAAAAAAGTATCGAGTTCATATTTTATATTCAGAAAATTACTGAAACCTTTCAAGCTTTACAACTTATTCGTTTATTCTCATTTAACTGAATTCATAGTTGCAAATAGTTTTTTATAAAGCTCAATTGCACTTCGAGTTTTCTGGTAAATATACACACATCGTCAAAAGTTTGCTGGCCCTAACAATTCTCAACTTGTTGCCTGTAACCAGGGAATTTTCTGTGTTTGTAATCTTCATTATCTTATCACTCAAATGAGAACAATAAACAAGAAAAAAAATTTCACTTTTAAGGCGGATTGATAATGTTCGGCCGCAGTATTCCTCTTACTATCGTTGAACGAACATTGACTGATGACATCTAGGTAGAAAACATCATCGTCAATATATCTCCCGAAGGGATTTTTCCAGAATTGCATCAGATATTTCAATTTCCTTGAAAGAAAGATATTTCAATATTTTGTTATTTTCACATAATAAAGTACCTATAAGTCAGACGATTTGAATTCACATTCACAGTTGTACAAAATACAGAATTTTTGTTTGTATTTCCTAAATATAAAATTCGTTTTTCCAGAACTCAATCGAGAAAATTCTAATCAACAATCTCATGAGCCAATCAAAACAAGCTCATCACACCAATACAAAACTAATTGTGTATTTCCTTTTGGCCAAATTCGGGTATATAATTTTCATAAAAACCGCAAATTTTTCCTCGAGTTGGCCCGATTTCGGCCGCCGACTACCTACTTGAGGACCACCTCGATAAATTTGTTGCGGACATGCCCCAAAGATCATTCACACGTCAAACGACTCGCCTCATCGCTGCTCTTCACTTCGCGCCTCTTAGGTGAGCGTCTACCCATTTGTTTCAATGCTAAAGACTCCGGCGGAAAACGATGCGTTCCTTCCAAGCGCTTCGGTTCGTCCAAGTGCGCGTCTAATATGCCCCGCGTCTAATATGCCCCGCGTCTAACGATTCGGCTCTTCGCTTCGCGCCTTCTAAGTGAGCGTCTACCCATTTGATTCAGTGTAAACCTCTCCAGCTTCGCGCCTCTTCGCCCAAGTGAGCGTCAACCTTAATTGTTCCTCTGCACATCGAATTTGCGTATAATTTCGTTTATCATTCACCCAACCGCACATGAAGTGCTAAAAAAATTCTTCACAAAAACAATATCCAGAGAATGAACTAGCCAGCAAACTCACCAGACCTGAATACAATTGGGATAGCAACATCCTATTGCCGAAATCCACTTGCAACTTCTCAGGAAATGAGTTTAGCCCCTCAAAAAGAGTATTGGGTACTTTTTTGAAAAAATGCGGTAATGTGGAATATTCAATTTGGATTCAGTTGTGAAAAAAATAAATTGAAATGGAGACAAATTTTCATTTCATTTATGGAACATAAATTGTTCTTCTCTTCAGAAACCCTGATATTATTTAATTTCAGTTTGTGATACTTCTCGAAAAACCTGAGAGTTCGGAGAATAGTTTGTCTACGAAGGTGATCCTTTGTTGACTGTATCAAACTTGTCGAATCTTTTTCTAAGTATATACAATTTCAATTGTAGACAGACATTCAATCTGTTCAAATAACAATAAATTGCCGTATAGACATCCTGTATTCACTTAGTACCCACCTAGATAAGCCCAGGCCTTACAATCTATTTAGATTGCTGCATGCTGCATCTGAGTTTCTATTTCTGTATTCCCAAAACTGCTAAACTAATTTTATCTGGAATCCTTATCGGATTAAGGACATAGGGTGCGATATATCAGTGGATACTTTCCAGGAAAGCATCTAGTCGGGATTTATCGAACCGAGGGGGATATTAAAAGAGAAACGAGTATTCTTCCGCAGGTTCAACGCAGGTTTCCATTCATTATTAGGATGTCTCCGATATAAATCTTAACGAGTTGACTTTGCCGAAAGTTTTCAGGGGCTTTCCGAGCCTGCGAAAGCACTACAGTTGATGACCGTATAATTAAAAGGAGAGCTAAGCAGGTTATTGCATATTTCTGCGAGCTCTTTGTTGTTTCCTCGAAGGATTATTCGGATGTTTCATTTGAATGTGTTTAATAATAAAGGTAAATATTATATAGTAGATATCACCGGATATTACAAGTTGAATGATCAAGGTATTATACGAATATATAAAGTCCGTTCACGAAAGGTTGAGCCGTCGGTTGGCCATGGAAATTTGGCGTATTCCACTGTGTATATTAAAATTTTAGGTTATGTTGATTATTTTCTTGTCAGATTGATACGCAATGTTGTCAATATTGCAGAGAGTTCTCTGATAAGTCGCAAGCTCGTCGGACGAGGCCGGGTACATTCGGCAAAGTTGACTTTATTTTATGTTATGACAATAAATACTACCAATTTCAAATAAATAAACAAACGCCTACTATACGCTAATACTTTCGTGAACGGACTATAGGAACATTTCAAGGATGTTTGATATGAAAGGCAAACTTATTTCATGTACTCGATATTTAGGCATCTCGTTGGAGATATATCGTCTTATAATTTAATATGAACGAAATATTTAAGTTGTATTATGACTGCTGTTTGATTTTTTTGTCTTTACTTCACGGATATCTATCTCAAATGCTTGAAGAATGTACGTTAATTTTACTTAACAATCATAAGCAGTGAATAATATGAATCGATCCAAATCTACCAATATTAAACTCATATTGGCTCTTTGTGAATGTATACATAGTGTACGAAGAATTTTCAGGATGGCAAAAATAAAAATCATGATTATTAACATTAAATTATTTCCATCATAATGACCACTTGAATAATGAACACAACAACAAATGATCTACACGAATCATAAAATATCTAGCGAACAAAGAAAATAATGGCCAATCAACTCAATATTATTACTGTTCATCTTTGAAAACAACCACAAAACGAAAACCACCGAATCATCCTCTTTTCCCGATTAATTCCAACTTCGGGGTCAAAGACCAACATACGCAAAGGTCAGATTCCATTAAAAAATTAAACGATCAACTAGAAATCATTCACTAATCCAATAATGTAAAGGCGAGACATCAATTCCATAAAAACGTCCACAATCCGTACAATTCACGCGGCTGGGCGGCATCTGCGCCCTGCGTGGGCGCCAAACGACCATGGCACAGGTTTTGCGGATTAGCCAAATGGAAGGTTGTCGTAAATTTGCGGCTGGACTATCGAAATGTGGAGTGACTGTAGAAAAAAGGCAGTTGTAAAAAGCGGACTGGATTATTTCTATTTCCCTATAAACTTAAAGAACTGGTGGTGTTAGGACCTTTATCCAATCGGGAGCTTCATTATGTAAATAGCATATTGAACACACTCCGGAATAGCTATGGCGATAACGAAACTCTTCCTGGATAACATATTCGTTGAATGGAAGGGATTGGAATTAGAATAGCAGGTTTTTTGGTTGAAGAGATTGAGATAGAAATAAATGGTTTCTGAAAGCGAATTGACCTTTCATAGGCATGGGTGATTCCGGGAAATAAAAATAAAGTAATAAAAATGTTTAATTCTTGAATTAATTGAATACCCGTTGTCTGTATCCAGTTTGTACTTCACCTATGTTTGTTATTTTATAATAACGGGTGTTTTTTTAAGGGGTTGCCGATTTTATTTTTGAATAAAACACATATAAAATTATGAAATGACCAATTTTTTTTATTTGGTAGATAATTTTTTGGCATTTAACATTTAAACACAATTTGTGGCATATGGCCACCACCACTATTTTTCACAAATGTCATTCTGGAGGTCCAATTTTCGACCACCTTTTCAAGCATTTGAGGGCGTATGTCAGCAATGACACGTTGAATATTGGTTTCCAAAGCGTCAATCGATTGAGGTTTATCCACATAAACCAATGACTTTACGTATCCCCAAAAAGTAATCGAGTGGCGTCGAATCGCACGAACGCGGAGGCCAATTCACCGGACCATTTCTCGAAATAATGTTGACGTTGAAAGTTTCTTTCAATAAGTCGATTCTTTCACGTGCTGTATGGCAAGTGGCACCATCTTGTTGAAACCACATTTCATCCATATCCATATCTTCAAGATTTGGCAACAAAAACTCATTGATCATGGTTCTGTATCGATTTCCATTCACGGTAACGCGTCGTCCTTCCTCATTTTTAAAGAAATATGGACCGATGATCCCACCAGCCCATAGACCGCACCAAACAGTAACTGCCGGTGGCTTGGCATCCAAAATTGTGAATGTAGACCGAAATTTGGTAATTACGTTTTTTATGGTAGTCTCTGACGGACGATTATGTGCACCATAAAATTCACGAAGTGCTCTATAAACATTTTTAATTGAACACTGATTTTGAAAATAAATTTCCACGATTTGAAAACGTTGTTCTGGAATTAACATATTCAAAATGATTGTCCAAACAATACTGAGTAGAAATGCCACTTTGAGCTGTCAAAACAACTGTCATAAAATAAAACGACATCTATCGGAAAAACAAACCTCCTAAAAAAACACCCGTTAGATGCGCATGATCGTTTCATTCATAGAACTTGTCCATTTCATGCGTCTTTTGGGTAACCCTGTTTGAGTGAACGCTCGTTGAAGGTCCAGCGTAGCACTTTTTGTAGGGGGTGACACTGCGGTTGTTTATCGCCTCGGTTCTTCCTGTTGAGCTGTAGTGTTTTGTATGACAGGGGCTCTCCTCCTCAGCACCCTGCCACTGCTGTCATGTCCAGCGCACGCTCCAGACATACCCTGACGATCATCAGGCAGCGACTCAATATCTCTTTTCCTTAATTGCACCACCATAATTGGTTGCCTTTTATACCTATTTCCAGGTTAGCTCGGGTACCTCGGGTTTGATAAGCCCATACTCTAGAACTCACCATTCCAGAACCCCCGAGAAACGAAAAATGAGAACATTGTGCACAAAGACTACCAGCATCACCCTAAATGCTGTGTCGAAAGGACAACGATTCCTAGAACCCAAGGAGTGCAAGGCTTTGTGGACATGAAGAAAATTGCGGCTGAACAAATGAACAACTCAAGAAATCACTTCGTAGACAAGTCAAACACATCGCACTTACATAGGATTCTGATTGAAGTAGAAAGTTCAACATGTTTTCTACTAAGCGAGCACCCTCATGAAAACACCACACAGATGGATAGTGAAAGAATTCAAAAATGGAGAGAAAAGCCCCTACTTGAAAGACACCTAAACGAGGTCACCCGGGAACATGTCGACATTTCTGCGTCGAACTACTGGCTGACTTCTGAAAGATTGTTTCCTGAAACGAAAGGATTCCTCCTTGCCATTCAAGATCAAGAAGTGTGAACTAAAAACTATCAGAAATATAAAATGAAGGATAGGAGCCTCACTGACGATAGATGCAACTACGGATACCAAACATCAGAAACTATCCAACATAGTATATATTACAGGAGGCTGCCAAATGTTTGCTGGAAATGTATATAAGAGTCGCAAATTGGAACTGAGGAAACTGACGGGCGCTCTCACTGGGCATTGTCCCGTGAGGTATCACTTAAAAAACATGGGAAAAGCGCCCGATAATACATGTCGCTTCTGCCAGGAAGCCACCGAGACAGCCAGACACCTGCTATGCGAGTGTGAAGCTGTTCACTAGAAACAGAAACGGCTACGGCATCTTGGTTCCTGGTTCCTAAAGCCTGAACAAGTAATGGATGTGGCCCCCAGAAAGGTGGTGAAGTTCATTGAGACTTTGCTGCCTGACTGGTAAACAGCGCGGGGATGCACAATAGATCTTAAGGTCAAGGTGCTCGCAAGATCGGTTTTGATCTGTCGCCCCTCCTCTAATCTAATCTAATCTAATATAAGAGTCGACATAATGCAGTTTGTGAAATACTTCATCAGGAGCTCGCTATTCACCTGAGGATCTTGAAGAGTGAAACAATTCTACTATAAGTATCAGCCTGAAGTAGTACTGGGGAACGATCATTACAGTCTATAATGGGACCGCACAGTACTTACAAACCTGATAAGAGTAGCTAATTACAGGCCAGATATAATTCTAATGAAGAAAAGGGAGAAGAGAGCAATACTTATAGACGTAGCCATAACAAATAACAACAAACTACGTCAAAATTTCCGAAGAGTCTCAAGTCCAGCCGCAGGGAGTTAGGTTTGGATGGAAAGCCTTAAAAAGTTATGCAAAAAGCAGTACTACTCGGTACTGCGAGAACAGTCACGTCAACATGTGGAGAGACTATAGGAAAAGGGTAGTTGTAAAAAGCGGACTGGATTATTTCTATTTCCCTATAAAGTTAAAGTAAACTGGTGGTGTTAGGACCTTTTTCCAATCGGGAGCTTCATTATGTGAATAGCATATTGAACATACTTCGTAGTAGGTTCGGGTATAACGAAAGAAGAGATAAAAAGAAATGGTTTTTGAAAGCGAATTGACTATTGATGGTTATGGGTAATTTCAGGATACTTCCGGTAATACAAAAAGTACCTGATTTTCTTCTGGAAAATGTCGAATAATTTAACGTGAAATCTTGCCTTACCAATTCACAGGTTGTCCTGGATAAAATGGAAAATATCTTAATGGTGCACCATACCACATGTAGCCAAATGAACTATTGACATGTAAAGAGTTTATAGGAAAAGGGCAGTTGTAAAAAACGGACTGGATTTCCTTACAAAGTTTACGAACTGGTCAGGGACAGGTCGAAGCAAAATTTTGGGGGGAAAAGAAGTTTCTAAAACTTGCCAACTGTTCATTGATGGCAGGGAAAACAGATAGTGGAATGGGGTGTTTTCTAGTTTACGATTCATTATTTTTTTGAGAGCATTAAAAATACTAATTCAGAATTATGTGGTGATACTATTTTAATTTTGTATTACCAGATCAACACAATTTTCGTCTTCAGGATTTTGAAAACATATTATGGTACTTTCGATACGAAAAAAGTGAAAAGACTTTTGACCCGTAAATAATGATTACAACAGAAATCTATTAAAAGAGATTAACTGATAATATCATGGCCATAGAATTTTATCATAGTAAGTTTTTGAATTATTGGAAGTTAAGATATGTGTTTTGCAAACAATTTTTTTCCAAAATCGTAAAATTATTCCAGTTTCCTGAAATTCAGCAGACATGAAAACCTTATAAGTTTAAATTTTAAATTTCATATCGACAGGATAAGCAGTTATTGAGATAGGGAAAATATTCCAATGAAAATAACTTCGAAACTACCGAACTGGTGATCTAGCCCGCTGAAGAACTCGAATAAGATATTCAAGTCCACTACCCATCCTGAAAATTTGAACTTTCAAACTCATTCCTTCCGAAGGTTATGTGTGTTTAATTCTAGACCAGCAATACTAGCCAGAATTCTTATAATTTTCAAAATCTTTTGATGTAACGATTCTGATGAAATGTAGGACGAATATGATCCGCGCTGACCTAGTTTATAATTAGTTTGACATTGATCGTATTCCATTAACGGTTAAGATTATGAGCATTTCGGTAAAACGACCGCACTGCTTCGAAAATTCACCAACTGCTTCGAGAATTTACCAACTCTGATCAATATTTGGCACGCCCCTAGACCAACTACAGTGACATTTGTTCAAGTGCTTCAAAATTTTACCAATTGTTTTGAAATTTCTCCAACTAGTCGGAAATTTTTCCAACTGCTTCGAAAAACTACCAACGGTTTTGCAAAATTGATAACTTTGATCAACATTAGGCCGGTCCCCGCATCAACTGCAATGAAATTTTTCAAACTGCTTTCAAAATTTCATCAACTATTTCGACAATTTTTTCAACTGTTTCGAGAATTTGCCATTTCTGATCAATATTGAGCACGCCCCTAGACCAACTCCGTTGACATTTGCCCAACTTTTTTCATAATTTTTCCAACTGCTTCGAAGTTTTGTCAACTGTTCGAAAAGCTACCAACTCTGATCAACTTGTATCAACTCCAATGAAAATTTTTCCAACTGCTTTTGAAAATGTTTTCAACTGTTTCGAAAATTTTACCAATTGCTCTGAATATTTGCCTCTGTTCAACATTTGGAATTTAAAATTCAAAGAGCCCCCTCTATGTGTTGTAGTTTTTTATCAGTTAGTATAACATTATCTAGCGTTTCCTCACTTATAGACTTCCAACAACAGGAATTGTTATGTATTTACTCTGAACAAATCCAAATATTTTCAAATATTCCCAGAGACCCATTTGATGAAATCGTAGATTTTTCCGTGTCCGAAAGATTATGACTATAAATCACTGATTTTATGAATTCCGGGATGAAAAATTGGATGAAGAAAAACTAAAAACTGAGGATATGTATTGATCTAAATAAACCATCAATATAATGCGATCAATTGAGATTATAGGAGACATTTTTTTGATAATTTATTTAGAACCTTATCGGTATATTCTATAGCTGAAATTCAATTGTTTATTGCATCACAGTAAGGTCACTTCGTTCTGACCAACACTCTCGGATATCAAACTTCTATTGTACCGAAATCCAATCACAAAATTGAAATTAGATTTTGATTGAGAAGATTTTCAACAAAGTTTCCCACATACGCGTGCTTTTCACACTTATGTGGGAGCAAATTGAGTTTACAGTTTCTGAAACTAAAATAATTCAGCTCTCGAAATTCGAAGGTTGTCACACCCTGTTTTGCCTTAGTGGGCGTCATTCCTCACTAATTACCCAATTTAATGAATTCGTTTACCGAAAATTATAGCGAATTTGTTTGGATAACATCCCCGAAGGCAAATTAGTCAAATGACTGACCGAAATACATACAATTTCATCAGATAAACTTGCACCTATCCATCATAGCCCTTGAAGGTTAATAGTCTGGTACTATCTTGTCACCTATCGTTTATAATAATTGGTAAAATATAGAGCAGGTATAAATTTATCATAATATTCATGACATTAAATACATTATATTATATAATCTCTATATAAAAAATCAATTGATGTTCGTTAGTCTCGCTAAAACTCGAAGAAGGCTGAACAGATTTATCTCATCCTGGTCTTGAAATGTTCGTGGAGGTCTAGGGAAGGTGAGAAAAATTCATTCTAGGTCAAAGAAACCACAACGTTGGCCATAGGAGAATACGCTACGATGAATATCACTTGAATAATTCCAGCTGGAGATCAAGTGGATCATGTTTTTGTTCCCTTTTGGAAACTTGTTCTTAAGAAATAGGGGTCTCCATTGATGTGCATTCATGTAGATCCTTCAGGAATCAGAAGAAGTGACATAATTATAGAGTTTTATTGATTTCAGAAAGATTTTCTCTATAATGTTACATACGCTTGATCTTCTGGTAATGGAAGTAGTTAGAATATGAAAGTTCCAAAAATAAAAATACATGATAACAATTCAAAGATTCGATATAAAATGCTTATGTGGTTATTCAGCCACTAAGTTCGTATGGATAGATTGTGATGATTATTGATTTGTTTTACTAAACTCGCAACCAAAACCATTTTCTGCTTGTTTCTTACACTAGGAAGCTCCTTTTCGAGCGCTCATTCTACTTAAACGAGTGCTATATCGTTTTGCCCAAAAGTCTGTAATTTTCGAGTTTTGAGTCGAGCATGGTATCAAACAATAGGGTTAGACTACCTGATGACGAATTCTTGGTCGAATTCAATTCTGTCCGTGGGGCCGTCCGGCAGTCGGTTAGCATAATAACTTTAGAAGGGAATGTCCTAGAGACTTGGAATATTCTGGGTGAGTTCAGTTCCCAAATGGCTCGGTTAAGTTAGTTAACCAGCCAAATCCTACAGGGTGTTCCATAAAATATGGTTATTGAAAATTTTTTGTTTCTCAATATTTCAGACCCATCGAAATGAAATGTTGACCCATCGAAATATTTATGGGCATAATAAGCTTCATGCAAAATTTTATGGCTATATTTTGAACAGAACCATAGAAAATTCAATTGGAATATTGAAAAAAAGAAACTCCATATTTCCATAAAAAAATATCTGATTCGGATGAAATTTATTTCGTAAATGAAGATTTATACACTGAACGTTTGTGCAAAATTTATGGTCACAGTGTTCACAGAACCATAGAAAATTCAATTGGAATATTTAATAGAAAAATCTTTATATTTCCATATGTCTGTTTCAGATAAATTTTTTCGTGAATGAAAACTGTTCTACTAAATCTTCATGCAAAATTTTGTGGCCATAGAGTCGACAGAACCATAGAATAGTGCAAAAAAGAATCCCTGTATTTCCATAACACGATAACCGATTCAAGCGAAATTCATTTTGTGAATCAAAACTTATATACTGAATGTTCATGCAAAATTTCAAGAGGATCGTATCATCAGAACCATAAAAACTAATTTTTGTGTTTATTTATTTTTTACATATTTCATTTTTTGAATAACTTCCAGTATATAATTCCGATTGTGCTGAGATTTTGCATTTATATTTATTTGGTATCACTATAAAATCCCATTTAAAATTTCGAGGTAATATTCTTATTGCTCCACCACGAGCGCACAAAAGCTCCTGCTCAGGGTTTTTCTTGAATTTTGTTACCTATTTTTTCATAATTTTTAAATATTCGATTTTTTTGAGTATGTAACTGTTCCCCTATCGACGTAAAACACAAACACCCTCAAGTGTGTCTCGAAACCATCGAGGTAAGTTTTTTCTGACATCTGGTGGTAAAAATAGAAAAGCAATTAATGAAATATAATTAATTATTATGGCTATTTCTATCGTTTTTGATCGCTCGTTCTATATCGTTATGCCCAAATGTCCGTAATTTTGTGGCCATAGTCTGAACAGAAACGTGCAAAATTTAATTGGAGTATTTGAAAGAAGAAACTTTATCTTTTCATAGAAAGATATCCGATTCGAGTTAAATTTATTTTGAGGAAGGAGATCGATATACTGAATGTTCAACCATAATTTTGTGGCCATAGTGGTAACAGAACCATAGAATTGGAATATAGAAAAGAAGAATCTTTATATTTCCAGAACAGGATATCCGATTCGAGTGAAATTTATTTTGTGAATGAAAACTGATATATTAAATGTCGAGGTAATAGTCTTATTGCCGCACTAACGAACGAGCGCTCAAAAGCTCCTGCTCAGGGCTTTTCTTAATTTTTTTTTATTTATGCAGTTGTCGAACAATTCATTTCATCTTTTGAAAGCTGGATCCCGATATTTTTTGGATTAACAGACGCTTGACCGATGGTGTTTTCAGTTATTGACATGTAAGCTGTTTTCTAGAATTCTTCATGTTTCAGTTTTTTGAAAGTTGCTTCTCTGAAAGTTGGAAGGTTTGAGTTTTTAACTGAAGACGACTGGCAACTGCTGACCGAACCATTGAACACAAAAAAAAATTTCAATAAATGTTCCATCCCAAAACTATGAATAAAAACCTGAAGGGGTTTCTATCTAATAGTTAAACAAATTCATTTGTCTGCCTTATTTATTTGTATTAAAAAAATAGCATTCCAATCAAATAACTCCTGAGTAGTTGCTTATTTTGTGATATCTAACGAATTCGAAAAGTTTCGTTTTCTACACAAACAAGGAATAATGTTCATAAAACAAGGGTGGCAAATATTCTTATACCAGGGTGTCGTCTGTTATATTAAAAATCTTTTGTTCATCAAATAATTAGTTTACTTTTTATAGAAAATGTATTTACGATAAAAGTATAAGCAGGAGGTGAACTAACTGCAAATTTATCCCGATAAATAACACGTTGTTTAGTATCCCTTAATAAATCCGACCAAAGTTACGGAACACAATACAAATAAGCTGGGTAGAAATTTTCCATGATTTACACCTTGACCTAGGGCACGTAATTGAAAATTAAAAGCTGTGTTCGTCCAATATTCTAGACGTAGAGGAAATCAGTATGGCGGAAAGCTTTTATCTGCAACCGTCTGGAATAAAGTAAATAGTTAGTTAAATGGACCGGACAAGAGAGGCTGTATGGAAAGAACGTTAAAAGACGCCAAGATTTATCGATGACCACCTGAATTGATTTGGAAATAACTCACTTTAGTTTTTTGTGTGTCTGGTGCAGAGATTTGTGATATAATGATTTCGGGTTGCTGAACTCTTTCGGGAATATCTAGCAGATTTTGGAATGATAATAAATTGGAGGAAATAGTTATT
Organism: Propylea japonica; assembly: GCA_013421045.1. Classification (NCBI taxonomy): domain Eukaryota; kingdom Metazoa; phylum Arthropoda; class Insecta; order Coleoptera; family Coccinellidae; genus Propylea; species Propylea japonica. The sequence continues at coordinate 31,336,393 of CM024245.1, read as the reverse complement.
TTTCCAATATAAGGAAAATATTGCACTTTCCCTCACGAGCAATAGAGTTTCGGATGATATTTTTCGAAAGTTTAATGAAATTGAAGAAAACATTAAATGAGATATATTTTTTTCATTTCGTGAAACGAGGGTATAGAAAAATATTGTTGCTTTCATGAGTGGGGAATATTTTTGCCATAGTCGCTTGCTTTCTGAGGAGAATACATTTGAGATTTTTTGATGAATACAGAGTGTAACTGAATAATGTTTCATAAATTAACCGCTTACTGCATACTATGCCATAATAATGATAACCAAAATAAAAGTGTTCAGCAGTGACCTGCAGTGTCTTCCACTACAGAAAGTGCTACGCAGGATCTTCAACCAGCGTTCACTCAGGTAGGGTTATCCAGAAGATGCATGAAATGGACATTGGAAAAATAGGACTGATTTTGTTAAATTCAGAATCATCAAATTCTTCTCCTTACCACGCTTGCAATTAATAAGAGTGTTGTCTGCACACAGGCTCTCTCATCTCATAGCAAAATTTATTGTCTTTCCGAATATGTGATGAGACTACAAGGAAAACTGAATATTGATCATTTTAGAGAAAAAACTTGAAATTTTCGCGAAATCAAAAAATGTCGAATTAAAGAATAACCGCCAACATTTCGACCATGTGTTATATGACATTTTCTGTTGCAAATCACCTATATAATCACATTCATAAGTACGTCCACTTCAAAAGTAGATACCCTGTATTTACTAGATATTAGTTGATACCAGCTGTTGAACATGTATGAGCACGTCGGGTGATCTTTCAGTAAGATATTCCATTCCATTCCAACCCATTATACATTGATAGAAAATCAGTCCTAATAGTAATGAGTTTCTCCAATCTTGTGTGGATTATCCACTGCTAAAAAAGTCTCTAAGTAAGTCAGTCACGAAATTGAAGTCTTAAAAATTTACAATTGAAGATTACTCGAAAAATTCCTCAAAAATTTGGATATCTTTTCGAGCACCTGATAATAAAATTTGATCCCAATCAAACCATGATAACTCGAAAACTATTAGACTGGTTTGGTAAATCACTCGAACTCAACCCTGCTATTCAAAAATTTCAAGTATATGTAGCTCATTCAGTTCGAAAGTTAGAGTGTTTACGGGAGACCGATTGCACAAGTAATGTTGTAATATTGCGATAGCCGATCCATTTGCTTACTGCAAGTTCTCATTACTTGTCGTTTCGATAGTTTCGAGCTGCTGAGCTTTTCGTGAGCTTTATGATCCTGAAATGTGCTAAATGGTAATAATTTCAAATAAAACGAGAAGCTCGAAAATGTGGATTGTCACAGTAATTCAGTAATTCACGATTTTAATGAGTAATCACCTTCCATATAATGGAGATATCCATAATCTGAACGAATGTGAACATGACACAGCACCGATGTAAACAAAAATCATATTGTAATCGAGTAACTCAGGAGCTGCGTGCTCCAAATGAAACTTACACACATACCATCAGGCACGGATCAGGCGCGGATCCAAGCCCGACTGCTGGGGGGGGGGATTTAAAAACCAGAAGGTGCTGGTATTTTGGGCAATTCTGAATTTAATAAATTGAGTAGCCCCCAATCAAAACTACATTCAGAAATTGGGTAAAATTAAATTTTTGCCAGTCCTGTAATTATTTTATCCTTAGTATGTCAGCAAAATTTTAGGTGGTCGATGGCCATTTGGGGGCCAGTTGCCCCCCTGGATCAGCGCCGGGAGTCCATATATAGACTAGACGATTACTTCGAACTCCTGAACGATTACCCCTATGTCTATATAGTTTATATGTATAAGTAATGAAGTGCATTTTAATTTACTACTGAATTCGCTTTAATGGTCGCATCCTTAAATCGATATTTTCTAAATTATTCACGAAAACGTAACCGAGAAGAGACGGATAACCTCATTTTCCCTAGTTTCTAATAGATGAGTTTTTATTATTTATGCCGATGATTTTGTCGATTGAAATTCAAATTTTCTGCGCTAAGAAACCTCGATATTTGTTTATTAATCACCGAAGCTCCAAGAAGAACTGAGTTGACATTTTCTTGGTTGGGATGTAAATTTATAAAGATTCGGGTATTTCTAATGAAGAAGTATTGAAGAATCTTTCGCGAGGTTGATGAGGGTGAATAAAGGATAATGGATTGTATTCTACTTATTAACTTTTTCGTTATGACGTAAATGAGGAAGAACAGCAAGGAAAAAGGATGAGAAAGTTTCTTGAAGGTTATAAATTATTAACACACTTAAATGGCCTAATGTCGAAGTAAAAACTGCTTGCTGTTTTCTGACATTAGGAAGAAATATACATTCATAATAATAATTAATTCAACGTTTCGACAGCCGTCGGTAAGACGATTGTTAATTGTAAGCTCGAAAATGGGTAAATAACGGGAATAACTTCTTAAATGAAATTGACAATGCTTATCTGAAATTATGTTTCGTCAATCTGATTAATCAAAATACAAATGTAGGAAGATTTAGCAAACTATTCCCAACATTCTCCCCCATTAACAATTTTATTGAATATTGAAACTAAACCAAAATTCTCTATTCCCAACAACGATGAAAGTGCATTTTAATTCACCACTGAATTCACTAATGGTGATATCCCGAAATCGATATTTTCTTAATTATTCACGATAACTCAACCAAGAAGAGAAAACTTACCTCATTTCTCTCAGTTTCTAATCGATGAATTCTTGATACTGCCGATGAAATCGTCAATGAACATTTAAATTTACTGCGTTTGAAAACCTCGATATCTATTAATCACCGCAGTTCCACGAAGAATACAGTGAAAATTTTCTTGGTTGGCATAAATTCTAAGAGAAAGGTTCGGGTATTTCTAATGAAGTATTGAATAATGTTTTGTGAGGTTGATGAGGTCGAAGGAAGGATAATGGATTGAATTTTACTTATAAACTTTTTCGAGATGACGAAAATGGGTAAGAACAGCAAGAAAAACGAAGAGAAAGTTTCTGAGCTGAAACGATATAAATCATTCACCTAGTTAAATGGCCGAATGTCGAAGTAAGAACTGTTTCTTTTTTTTTGACATTGAGAAATAGTATATAACATTACTAGCAAGGTAAGAGGTTTTTACTGGCGAATGGAGGATATAATTGACGAGCCGCCGCAGCGAGTCAGTTACCTCCTTGAGCCAGTAAAACCCGTTACCTTGCGTGTATTGTTTTATATTTTATTGTTTCTCGTTTGTAAAAGGTGAGATAAATTCCAAAAATCTCATAAATTTGTCGCAAATGTCGTAAGCTATTTATGATTATTTATGACATCGGAAAATTATGACAACTGTCAGTGGCTTTACGAGAGGGAAGTCCTTCCAGAATATTTGCTAATTTCTGACGAAAAAGGCCAGATCCAAATGAAACAAGGTATGAATATCGTTTTTTTACTTATAACGTTTATTACTAAGAATGTTTTTCCAGGAACGATGAAATTAGAAGGATAAATGAAATTAGAAGCAAGTACGTGAAAAGGAAAGCGAATAGATACGAATAAAAAAGGCCACGAATATCGTTTTGAATAGTTGAGAACGTTCATTGAGAAATACATTTGTTCCAGGAACTCTGAGATTAGAAGAATAAATTAAATTAGAAGCAAGTACTTGACAACTTTCAATGTAAATAATACTACTAACTTGTAAAAGTTTTACAAGTAACTGTCAATTTTACAAGTAGTGACTTGAAAAATAAAATTCCTTGATTAACTTATACTGCGAATTTGGTATTTAATCGATACATTAATAAAAATATCGGTATTTCCATTTCAAATAAGATAGTAGATATGTGTTTAAGATAGATTTAGCAATACTGTCGACTTGAAAATATTTTAGGACAAGAATTCCTTCATTCCCAAGGCTCATACAAAAAATTCATAGCAAAATACTCACTTCCAGCAAACCAATTCTTAAAAACTCCACGTTTACGTTGAAAATTTGAGCAGTAATGAGAAACGACGAGAGAGTAACTCAAAAATAAAAACTGAAATTGTATACAGCTATAAAAAGGAAAACCAATGTGAAAATGAATTACAAAGTAATTTTGCAAAAATTATGGATTCGATATTGTTGATAATTCATTGTTAAAAGTCACTTCAAACCACTTTCAGGTATCCAAGTTCTTAAAAACTTCACTTTTACGTTGAAAATTTGTGCAGTAAAACTGTCTGCGCGAAAATTTGAAGTATGCCTCTCAGTTTAGTTTTTGATGGTGTTTTCGAATATTAAAACAGATTTTCAAGATTCCGATGTACAGGGTGTTGTTTCGAGGATTCAAACGATCCGTAATTTTTTGTTAACCCGGACCTGGATTTTCAAAACGGTTATTGCATGATACGTTTGGGCTCTCAATCAGGAACATATTTGCCAAATATGAAGAAAATATACCGGGTGGTTCGTTAGATATGGCCTCAGAAAGAAACGGGCAAAATTCATAAAACACCCTGTATCTCGGCTACGAAGACAGTAAGACCCAATAAATAGGGTATCTTCAGAACCTTCTTGGTGCCACCTGTGCACCTGTGTAGTATTTCCGTTTCTCAATGAAACACCCTGTATATCCCAGAAATTCAAGAATTTGAAAGACAAAATAACCGAAGAGAAATGATGAAGAGCTTCTGTTGAAACGAAAAACCACTCGATTTATTCCGTCAAGTTAACCTTTATCTGAGACAACCTGTTTTAACGATGAAATTTAAAACCATAATATTTTGTTTTACGTAGTTTTTTTGTCTTGAAAATAACACCTTCGTCATTCTATAGTCCCCATCAATGGAATATAATACCCATTTCTTCTTAATTTGCGCCGCAACGATCCAAATTACCCTATATTAAATCTTTATATGTCATTTAACACCTCATCAACAACGACAAAATACCCACAAGACCTATCCTCACTATCCCTTTACGACCTAAGCAACGACCAACAGATTAATTAGGATCACACCGTAATAGGTCAACGACCATCAAAAAGTGATCGATAATTGTCGTTGAAATAGATAAAAAGTTATGCTTACATTCAGCCTTACACGCCTATATCTGAAAACGAAATCATCCGGCCCAATTTTCATAATGCCTACGTTGGCGGCAGACCAATTAGTAGATTAAATTTGTAGAAATGAGTTTAATATGTTAATAACGGACGAATCTTCATGAAATGTTTGCTTGTCTGAAAAGGTTATCTATGAATTCGATTGGCAACCCTAGGGACCAATTGTTGATTGATTGATTCTGAAGTTTCAATCTATTTTGAGATCGATATTTTCCCTGATTGTTTTTAATGGAGTTGATGTTAAGAAATTAGTATGATTTCATCAGGAAGAAGGGGGCATTTTAATTGTTCGAAAACTGAAGAAAGCTTTTAAAAGCCTGTTCATATTAGGAAAAACAAATTCAGATCTGAAACTTACTCTCACGCATTTGTTATGCAGCCAAGTAGAATCTGTTTATACGCGAGAAAAACATTCCGGCGTTGGGAACTCATGTCGTATGTTTATTTCGTATTGGGCTCCCTACTCTGATACTAACGGCTTGCGTCTGTTACAGACAATTCTGTCAGTTTGGCAACATCGTCTATTAGTGTTTAGTTTCTCGGTGCGTTGTATTTACGTTTTCATTTCGATTTGAAGTTCATAAACTGAATTATTTTACTGTTTATTGTTACTTGAAGCTATTCCGGTAATTATAGCTACGGCAAAATTACGAAAATGTTGTATTATATTAAAAAATGAAAATCTAACAGATTATTTACTTCACCCCAGTGCGGCAGTGAAATGATTTCTATCTCTGAGGGTTGAAAAGTTGTAGATCAGAGATCACCAATTTTGGTCACCTTGCACTATATGGAAGTATTGGGAGAATGATAATTCAAATACAAAAGGGACGAATTAGGAAAATACAGGGTGTCCCGTAATTAGACCGACAAACTTCTAGTGGACATTATAGATCATATTTTAGACAGATTTGACCCAAATCATATAATGCAAAATTGCTTCGATAAGGAGCTAGTGCCCTTGAAGATGAACCGTCCTGTCCACTTTTTGCCACATATTCGCAAAACGGAGTCACATAAAGTGCTGAAAGTTTACACATTGCTAATATACAAAAATACGCATCGATTAGATTGAGTACATTCTTTCATGTCAAGCACAATCGTATCATTTGGGGGAGGGGCGAAGGGTATTTTTAGTTGAAACTTTTTAACTTTCATATTTCGCAAGATTTACATCATATTCATCAACTCTGATGTTTTTCTTGAAAAGAGATGCCTAACCATTATCAAGTGAAAATAAATTCAAAACAAAAGTGAACATTGAGTACCTAGTGAAAAGAGAGAAAATTTTAAATCTATATTTTTCAGAAATGGGTGCATCTGGGCGTTATTATACAAAAGCATTTTTTTTCAAGGAAAACATCAGAGTTTATGAATGTGATGTGAATCTCGCGAAATAATGAAAGTTAAAAAAGTTTCAACTGAAAATTCCCTTCGCCCCCCCCCCAAATGATACGATTGTGCTTGACATGAAAGAAATGCACTCTATCGATGCGTATTTTTGATATAAGCCAATGTGTAAACTTTCAGCACTTTATGTAACTCAGTTTTGCGAATATGTGGCAAAAAGTGTGGACAGGACGTCATTCTTCAAAGGGCACTAGCTCCTTAACGAAGCAATTTTGCATTATATGATTTGGGTCGACTCTGCCTAAAATACGATCTATAATGTGCACTAGAAGTTTGTCGGTCTAATAACGGGACACCCTGTATATTATGTTCGAAGGTAAGATCGAAGCAGAAAAGATGTAGTTGGAAATTTTCAATTACTTATCTGATCCAAAATGTGTTGTTCCTTTTCTGCTTTATGTTTGTCGAATTTTTTCTTGATGAAATTGAAATCGTTTTTGTTTCTTCTTTCTACAGATACATCTCGACTGTTTCACGACTGTAGTTTTCATGCCATCATGCGCGGTTGGTTTTAATACTGGGCCTCATAATATGTTTTTCTCATCTTTCAGATCTCTAAAATTTATATGCTTCATTTCATTTACGTTGCTTCTTCAGCATTTACTACTGTTCTTTCCGATCTATCTCTGTCTACTAAAATCGTTGGAGCTTTATTTTGTGTTTCTGAAATCTATTGATTTCAGTCATGTCTAGTCGAGTTTTCGCTATGATTATTGTATTTTGTCTCATAATCATTTGATTTACTCGAGAGCCTATCCTATGTTCTTATTACGATATTGTGTTATTTAAACTCATTTTGTTCAAGTTGGCTGATGAAACTGAAGTATGACGAATTCGTTCTTACAAGCTGTGAACCGAGAAAACATTTCATATTCGTAGATTTAGATTCAAATGCAAAAAATAACCACTTTTTCGTCGAACCAATATGGCTTCGGGAATTCCGAAGATTTCTTCGTCTATGGCGAGTCATAGATCAGGGCAATAGATCTACGTAAATAAAGAGAAAATTTTTTATTAATTTTCCATAATGTCTAATGGCACGAATCCAAAGTTTTCTTCCGCGAAATTGAAACGGTGCATTTTTTCTAATGCATCAGTTTGACAAATTAGCGTCAAGTACATGCATTATGTTTTCTGGTATGTTTTTACAGCTTTTTCATCGTTATGGGAAGATAGCGTGTTTGATGTGACCTTGACAACCAACAAAGGTCAGAACACGTTCTGTACTTGTATCTAGATGTAAATATCAAAGGTATTTTTAGCGGGCACATTTATTACCGACATCGATAAACAGCCACTTTCTCAGAATATTTGACGTTAACGGATAAAGTTTTTATTTATTGGCGGCATACGACCAGGGCTACCTGAGATTGTATTTCAATAACGCGGTTGAAAACTTTTAGTTAAGTTTTTGAAGGAAAACTGACGAGGAAGGAAAAATTCTGAGATGCGTTGGTTCCTAGTCCTAGCTCATCGATCGATGGCGTTTAATGGTTTATGGTAATCGGTTGACACAGGACTATGAAATACAGTGGAACTTACCTATAGCGAACGTCTGCATAACGAATTTCGTTGAAAACATGGCACCTTGAATCTCAATTCCATGTGGAAAACACCCTCTTAAACGAAGTAAATTCCTTCTATAACGAAATATTCCAAGAACAAAAACATAATTCTTTGAGACATTGAAGGGGTCCGGAAAATATTTTTGAATCTCTGAGAAAATCCGAAGTTTTTTTATGAGAATGAAATGTTTCTTTATTGTACCACTCAGCCAAAAATTACGAACTATGTATTTGCCCAAAAAATCCTGAATAGCTATGTATTGTATACGTTCCTACATAAAATATGCCTATAAGCTTTTAGATAGAAATGCACCTACACACCTTTTTTAGTAGGTAAAGGAATTCAAGATGAAAAATGCAATTGCTTGTTTCGATACCTACTTGACACTATAGAAAAAACTTCTGTTTAACGAAATTTTTGTATAACGAAATTTTTTGCGGATTAAGTGATTTCGTTATACCGAAGTTCCACTATAATATAACTCATTATAAAGGGTTCCTTGTATATCAAAGGTTCTGAAAAGTCATATTTTGAAGTGCCAAACTTGGCTTCATGAGCTTACCTGATGAGATGATTTTTATCAAAATTGACTGAAGATTATGTAGCGAACGTTGATACCTATACTTTTGTTATGAATTACTGTTAGTTTCTTCAACTTTGTTCAGTTGGGTACGTTCAAGATACTAAACCTCATCTTGTTGAAAGGAAAGAAGAAAATTTGTTTCAATGGAAAACCAATACTCTGGTGTGGCTTATTATAATATTGGAAAAATAGTGAATTCATACTTTACTTTTGACAATTTTATATGATTACCAATAAACACAAGAAAATTCAGTCATGCCAAAAAAGTCTATGGATCATTCGAATAAAAAAAACTGATAAAAAAACGAAAATTGAAGATACCCTTGACTAAAAAAGAAGCTTCGACGCTTTTGTTCGTAATGAAGAAACGAAAGATGAAACTTACATATCCTGAAAGCTTTTAGATTTGTGTAAATCTTCCATATGAATGTCACTTTTCTATTCATATATTGAACCTACCCTAAATTTCAAATTTCCCTACAGCCTACTGCAATCACGATAACAACGGAAGCCAACAACTTTTACCACAAGTATTTTGAATTAGTCGGTAGTATTACCTAAATAGGTTAAGTTTTCATACGCTGTTGATTTGAATAGAAAAGTTATTCTGATGAATGAATAAAAGAAAACCAAGAATACTCAGATGTTCTAGTTTGAATGATCGTTCTTTCAATATCAGTTGGGTTGAAAACGCTTTCGATTCCTTTGCTGTTTACAACAGAAATCTATTTAGTTGTTATTAGCTATAAGAACATTGTCATCAAAGGTTTGAAAAAATCGAACTGTTAGCTAAAAAAAAATTCGGCCGACTTGTGATTATATTCTTAATAAAACTACCTAGTCTGCAAAAATTGATATATGTTTTCGAATTAATTCATACTTTCTTTCGAAACTATCCTTCAACTCAAATTATTTTTTCAGAAATAACTGACTAAATCTTGAAATGTTTCTGATAGTAAAGTCTTGAAAAGAATTTGCAGTAGTTTAAGAGTCATAACTTTCCTTCTAACGAAATCATCGGAAATGATTTGTTATTACAAAAACGTATTTTAATTTTTTTTGATGTTGATCCGCCATTCACGTTCCATGAATAATAGGGTAATCGATTTTAAGGATACTATTCCAATAAACAGTAAAAATATAAATTATATATCACGAAAATAATTGATTTTCGATAAAAGGTAGCGAAAATTAATTGAAAATTTTGAACAATATAATGTTGGTAATGATTAATCTTAAGAAATCTACATTTTTTGATCAGTGCTTGTGATGATCTTTCCACCGACACTCATCCCATTCTGTTACTACGGGACATTCTGTATAAAACATTCAGGAATAAATCTATTTGAACTAATCTGTTTTATTATTCGAACTTTACCGTTTTGATACTAATACAATGTACGAGTTTTAACAGATATTTCGAAATAACCAACAAGATCAATCAAGCTTCTGTCATTATATTGAATTAAGTTACTGATATTGAACACCACCTCAAAGAAAACACAGCGAAATGAAATCACCCTCTATGGAGATTTTTATTCATGCAATAATGCGATTCGGGCTGGTAAATATCCTGTCAGGAATATTTCGTGACATTATTCACAAGAAAAGAAGAAGCTGGGGAATACCGAACATGAATTTTACATGTTGGTGGTCTCGAAAATTCCGTTTCACCCACGACATTTTTTGATGCGATGTTAATTCCCATTACACCATAATCATCGTTACAAAATGCTTTTTCAGTCCATCCAATGGAATTCTGAAAACTTTATTCAGCCGTCGTTTCTGTTTCCATTCAAGCGATTTCAATTAATTTTCAATTAAGTGATTATTTACTCTGACAGTTCAGTTTTCCCGTTGGTTATTAAAACACGATTCATTTATTTTTCAGCCGATGGATTGTATTTTACCATGACCGAGATGAAAATGACTCTACCAGTATTCAAAAAGCAAAGAACGGACATGTCACCATTGTTGCACTTATATTACCAAGAAAGCAAGTCTTACAACTTCTCATTGAAGAGTGGAAAGGAATATTTTAGGCTCACATCAGATGGAAAGCTCAAGTTTAACGATATAATGAAAAAAGGTTTTGAAGGTAGGTTAATTTTTTATATTTATCATTGTCTAATTTATTGTTCTTCTGTATCGACATTTTTGTTTGATGTCACAACATCTTCAACATGGAGAACTTAATCGTTTGGAATATCAGCTGTTACTCCGAGCAATATATGTATATACTATTTTGTGTTACAATTTCTCAGATGACTGCTGTTGAAGTCAATCTACCATACTTTCTTATTGATTCAAATGAGGTCAGAACTCCTATTTTGTATTAAAGTTGATGGTTATAGTGAAATTCATATGAAATTGATAGGAAAACAACTCTCTTTTTTTTCCTATAACACATAGTGTGGAAGGAGTAGTTGAAACAGGGCATAAGGGCAAGGTAAATATGAAACTGATATGTACCAGATATATAGGGTTATCCATTTTTGCGGTTTTAAAAGTAAACGTAAATAAAACACAAAAAATATTTTTTATCATGAATTTCTTTTTTATTATAAAGTTTGAACATTGACATTTGTGTGTGAACACTACATCATTTAAATGAAAACCACCCGAATTGTTGCCAGCATCGATTCTTTGAGGTAATTTTCGACCACATTTTGACACATATTGGGCGGTATCTCAGCCATAACTTGACGAATATTGGTTTTTAACTACTCAAGAGTTAAAGTTTATCTGCATAAACACGGTATTTGCGTAGCCCCACAAAAAAGTCAAGCAGTGTCAAATCGCATGATCTTGGTGGCCAGTTGATATCGCCGTCCCCGCCGGTTGTTCAAGCACCCATTCGACGTATCCACGATGCTGATGTGAATGGTCGGCTGGCTTCAATTGTTGCTGGATTTTATATGGTGTAGGTGTAGGTGTAGATCTTTATGCAAAATACGCCATAATGTGCCGTAAGACAGTCCTAATTCCTGAGAATGACGAGGAATCGACAGATTCGGGTCTTCGGCAACACTTTCACTTACAGTAACGATATTTTCAGTGGTACGAGCAAAACGATGATGCACAGGGCTTACAATATATGTAACCAATCCAGTCTCTTCAAAATTCTTCACAATTTTACCAATCGCTTGCGTAGTTGGACGATTATGTAAACCAAAATCTGCTCTTAAAGCACGATATGTGGCTGTGGCAGAATCGCCATTTTTGTATTAGGTTTTTACAATTTTCATGCGTTGTGCGATAGTCAAGCGATCCGTTTTCATAAATGTCAGACTTTCAACTGAACAAAAAAATTTTTTTCAAAAAACTTCGTTCGACAGATATCGAATTGCAGCCCTATACTTTTGAAACCGCGAAATGGAAACCCGTTACCTATGATGGAAGTTATTCAAAGGAACAAGTATTTATATTTCTATCCCATTTACTCGTCCTAGCAAGAATGTGACATGCAGCACTGTTGTTGAAAATTATAAACTAGAAATTTTCGTTGGAGTTTTATATCTAAAAGTCATCTTCAATGGAAATCTTATTTCGAACTCACACGTAATAAAGTATTTGCTACATCCATAGTAATGATTTGAGTAGCTCAAAAAATTGTTTGGCGAAACTTGAAATCTATATCTATATACTACCGAGACATTCTATGCCAACTGAGTAGAACCTTGAACTTAAGGCCATCAATGAAATGATCATAGATGATCGCCAAGAAAGTGTAAAAAGACCAGCTTCATTTCTCAAAATTTCCGGAAAGTCAATAAAAGATATGATTCTTTGTGGGTTGACGGGATTAGTTCCGAAGTATGTTTTTGATATTGGTTGACTTTAAATCAATTAATATTATTCTCTGCTTTCATTTTTTATATTATACCTGCGTTAGTCTTAAACGCATGAATTTCATTTTGTACCATTATCACAACGTCTGGTTTATGGCGATTAAAAGGGTGTTTCCACTTCATCGATTGAAGGTTAAATTCACATAGTTGGACTTCCACCAGTTTGTATGAAAAACGGATAAACATCTCGCACTTCGTTCAGGGTTCATGCATCGGAGGTAGGTGTTCGTAAGGATCCCAGGAGATGGCGTTTTGGTTCTCAGAGCTAGGCGACATTTCTTCAAAAAAGGAAATCTATAATGCTATCTATGGATGCTGTGTTTGATATTACCACTATGCACGTTCTTTGTACGTTCATGGGATTAGTTCCGAAATATGGGTTTAATATTGGTTGACTTTAAATCAATTAATATTAATCTCCGCTTTCATTTTTTATATTATACCTGCGTTACTCTTAAACGCATGAATTTTAATTTTGTCAATAAAAGATTTCCGAAGTGTAATTCCGATATGAAGAGATGTCTTTAATTCAGTCTGTCCAGGTAGTATAAGTAAGTCAGAATCGATTGTACCTGAAAGCTAGATGGCATTGTAGTTATCTGTCTTTGATTATTTTTCAAGTAATTGAGAACTCATATTTATAATTCCGCCGAAAGGCAGCAAACTAGTTTCAATAAAAATACATGCTTATTTTGACTTTGATAAGAATATGAAACCATGCAAACAAATTTAAGAAAACCCCTGAGCAGGTGCTTCTGGCATCTGAGCGCTCATTGGTGGAGCAATAATGCTATTGCCTCAAAATTTTGTATAGGACTTGAGATTCATCCTATTCATATGAATGCATGATCTCAGCATGATCGAAGTTATATTCTGGAAATTATTCAGGAAATGAAATATGTAAAAACTCAATAATTGAAAAAATTTAATTCTATGGTTCAGATGATGCAATCCTCTTGAAATTCTGCATTAACATTCAGTATATTAATCGTCATTCACAAAAATAAATTCCACTCGAATTGGATATCTTGTTATGGAATTAAGAAGTTTCTTCTTTCCAATATTTCAATATCGTTTGAGACAATTATTTTTTTTATGTAGAGAGTTTATCGCTCAGGGAAAAAGGGCACTGGTGATTTTGCAGAGTTTTGTGAACTCTTTTGTATCTTTTGAATAGATTTTCATCTAGAACAACTCACCATAAATCAACATAAAAGCTATAATATAAACATACATGTTTTTGGACAGTTCAATGAATTCATTTTGAATGCGTCCTGCAATCGAACCCTTCAGAGCGCATATCTGGGAACTTAATGTTTAAATTGTCTCCTACGGTAGATTTATTATTCAAACTCTTGCCCACTGGCCTCAATGACATTCATTGAAGCGAGAATGGGGTTATCTTTAATTGCCACCAGTTAAATTACTCCAGTATCAAGATGTGTTAGCAAGAAATGAGCTATATTTTCTACGGATTACGATTTATCAGTGAAATGATCGAATTTGGAACTCTCCTAGAATAATGTTTTTTTTTTGGGAATTAATTGCGAAATAACCATGCTGTTCATTCAAAACTAAAAAAATTCCCAATTCGCCTAACTTTCAAATGAACGAAGTTTTCCTAGGCTATATTGATGATGTGTTGGAACCTGTATACCACAACTAAAAGTTGATAAATGGTCTCAGGGTATTCCTTCCAAAAATGTAATTCTAGCGTGTCATATAACTTAACGAAGGCTTGACTGTTCATTTATACAGGGTGACTGGTGACGTAAGGGACAACGGCTAACTGGAGATAGAGGACCTCAAACTGAATGAGGATTGGGGGTTTAAATGTCTCATAAGGCTATTAGTTTCAGAGATACAGGGTGTTTTTTGCAAAAGTGCTAAAACTATAAACTCCCATATCTTCGTCAATATGGGAAAATTGTCGCTGATATTTCGCAAGCTTGTTAATATACATATTCTCCATCAGATCGACAAGAAAATATTCCCAAAAATTGCAGGTCCGTATTCAAAAATTTCAATTTCCGTGTCAGGTGAGAAATATCACTCGGTATATGAAATAAAAAAAATTGAATTGGGAAATTGGAAACTGCAGAAAACACTGATTAAAAATCTGTTTTTAGTTTTGATGGCACAAATTTTTCAAAGTTTTTTTGATATGTTGAAAGTCGAAAATTACAATTTTTTCATATTGAATTCAATAAACACACTATTCCTGAAAGAAAAAAACACTGAATTTGAGATGCTTAAATAATCCTGACGCATTTTGAATATTCCTTCACATCTTGAAATACTGTTTCATTAAATTTTCAATCAATATTATAAGAAAAACTCAAAAAACAATACAAATACAAAAGGATTAACAGTAGCACATATGTTTTTTTTTGAAACATAGATAAATTGAAAATAGTAATCATCGAAATGAATACAATCTTCAATTTATAGGCTCACAGAACCTTCTTCATGCGGACTGGGATGATTTATTTAAGATGTTGTCAATGAGGGAAGAGACAGACCGGTTTCGATGATTACTATTTTCAATTTATCTATGTTTCAAAAATTTGTTAGGTTAGCCTCCTTAAAGGCAAAGAATTTTTTGTTTGTCATTCTTTCTTTATCTTAAAAGTAGCACATATGGTTCATAAAAAAATCAAATAAACAAATGCTTGATATGCGAGAGCCATTCCCCTCACACACTTATTGGCTCTTTTGAACAATTGAAGTACGTTTCATATCCACAAGATGAAAAATTACTCTTGATAGACCAGTAACACTAGACTTCAGCTCGAGAAAAAAGTTGGACTTTCTTCTCAGAACGCCTGAACAATAATCCATCTGATACTTATTCTTTCAACAAAATTTATTCTTCAATTAAATAATGCAATGATTCATGAGAAAACAACTAAGCAATGCTCTAAATCAGAGCAATTTGCTTCAACGCAATTATTGGCTCTCTTGAACTCTAATGATTTCTTTCTCTTTTGAGATGAGGATTATTCTAGGACCAAATATTATATCCGTTTATTTTGCGCAATCCAAAAACAAGTATCATCTACATATTCTTCATTTATGAATATTGAAGGCATTTTTCAGTAGATAAACAAACGACACAATTCCCAATAATTCACAATCAATGAATGTATGAATATAAACGTCATTTTTTGAAATAAGCCTACTCTGTGTAGTAGTAGTAGGATTGTATTTTATTTATAATGAGTAATAAACCTCTTATTCTAAAAAATCACTTGTTTCCCTAATATTCTGTTTGCATTAAAGAAATTCATATGCTTCTCAAAAGAATATGAAGTTGCTACACCTAAGTACATATTAGAGGAAAATAAGTCCTCAAATTCATACATTATTTCATTGAAGAATAAATTATGTTGAAAACATAAGCAGATGGATTATTGTTCAGGGGTTCTGAGAAGAAAGTCAAACTTTTCTCGAGCTGAAATCCAGTGTTTCTGTTCTATCAAGAGTATAATTTTTCATCTTGTGGATATGAAAGTACTTCAATTGTTCAAAAGAGTCATAAAGTGTGTGAGGGGAATGGCTCTCGCATATCGAGCATTTGTTTATTTGATTTTTTTATGAATCATATGTGCAACTGTTCCTCTCTTTGTATTTCTGTTGTTTTTTTAATTTTTCTTATAATAGGTATTGATAAAAAATTAATAAAAAAGGAGTTCAAGATGTGAAGGAATATTCAAAATGCGTCAGGATTATTTAAGCATCTCAAATTCAGTGTTTTTTCTATCAGGAATGGTATGTTTCTTGAATTCAATATGAATAAATTGTAATATTCGACTTTCAACATACAATAAGAACTATAAAAAATTTGTGCAATTCAAGTTAAAAACAGATTTTTACTCAGTGTTTCTTGAAGATTCCAATTTTCCAATTCAATTTTTTTTTATTTCATATAACGAGTGATATTTCTAACCTGACACGGAAATTGAAATTTTTGAATACGGACCTGCAATTTTTGGGAATTGTTTCTTGTCGATCTGATGGAGAATATGTATATTAACAAGCTTGCCAAATATCAGCGAAAAATTTACCATATTGACGAAGATATGGGAGTTTATAGTTTTAGCACTTTTGCAAAAAATACCTTGTATCTCTGAAACTAATAGCCTTATGGGACATTTAAACCCTCAATCCTCATTCAGTTTGAGGTCCTTTAACTCCATTTAGCCGTTGCCCTTACGTCACCAGTCACCCTGTAGATGAGGTCCATCTTATCGATTGAATATAATCTGGGATATAAGTTCAGTGCATAAAGATTCTTGAATGAGAAGGGTGAGGTATTACGGAAATTCTTAATGTTATTAGGCTTGCAGCTCTATTGAAAAGTCTTAGTTTCCTACCTACAAATATTCTGTTTTTGATAATAACTCAAGAAATATGGTTTCCAAACGAGAATGAAGGGTAAACAATTTTCTATATTTGTACAAGGAATTTTTTGTGGCGCACATAAGTTACAACGCCACGAGGTACATATTGGTTGAATTTTATTTAATTGTCATTACCGGGTCCGGCCTTTGAAGTGTCCGACTCCATCTAACTGCTATAAAGTCCGAACCATTAAACAGAACGCAGCAAAAATATTACCCTACGTTCTCTGATATGTAATATATCATTACTCAAAGTGATTTTGATGTAAGAGGAAAAACTTTTCATATTCAGACGATGGATTTGAAACGTGATGCGTTGATTGCGTCCTAATACATAATTGGAAGTAACATCGAATATCGAAATTCGACGACTGCTGCCAAAACTCCATTTGAATAAGAAATGTGTGCGTCGCACTATCCAACGATACATTGAGACTGGTAGCACCAAAAAATGCTACGGTGGGGGACGACGCTGTACTGCAATGGCACCAGCAGATGTCGAAGGAACGCGTCATCGAATGGAAAGAAATCCGGAGAGCTCAGCACAACATTTCGCCCAGCCCGTATTCTGGACAAGTGATCTTTCGAAGCGTATACGAATTTCATTGCGCGAGTCCCTCTTTTACCTGCAAAAATGCACACCGCGCAATGAAGTTCGTATTCGCTTTGAAAGATCACTTGTCGAGAATACGGCACCAGGAACGCGAATGACCACAGTGTTCGTTGCATATTGAAGAGGAAGCTTAAGGTCCAGCCTCTCATAAAACATGAATATCAGGAACTCACAGCTTTGCAACGTCTCAAGCGGTTGGATCGATCCAAGGAGCTGATTCGCTTGCTCGATGGTGGGATGCTTCCGAACATTGTCTTCTACGACGAGAAAACGTTCTGCATTGAGCATTATTTTAAGAAACAAATATATCGAGTTTAGTTGAAGAGACGTACCATCGACCATTCAGATCGTTTGCGGGTCACGCTATGACCAAATCATGGTTTGGGCGGCGATGTCCAAAAAGGCCGTTCTCTGCTTGTTTTCCTGCCAATGGATCACAACGAAGTGGAGATAAGATCTTGAGACCTGAGTTATTATCGTCGATATGCAAAACATTCGTTTTGGAGCGTTGGACTCTCCAACAAGACTCAGCTCCCTCGCATGAAGCAAATGTCATGCAAAATTGGTTGAGATCGAACGTTTCAGTTTTGCTCGAGCGTGGCATGTAGCCGCTGTCCTCACCAGATTTGAATCCACTCGATAACTGTGTTTGGAGCATCCTACTGGTCCAGTTTCATTCTGAAAAACACACTTCATAACGAATCGCTCAAGTTGTCCCTGACGCAAAAATGGAATCTTTTAAGTGAGGTTGGGATTCGAGCAGCGTGCGCCTGGTTCAGAAAGAGACTCAGGCTTGTTGTGAAGGCCAAAGGCAGACATAACCCTTCGGAATAGTACAGAAGAAACTTTGAACTTTATGCTTTCATATGCAAAAAAGCGAATGAATAAATATTGAAAATTAACAGAGATTGTGGATTTTTAAAGACGTAGAGTTCAAGTGCTGGTCCCGTTACATATTTCACACAATTTTGAGAGAAACTTGAATAATATTTTCCAACAGTCAGGTATGTTCTCTTCATTAACAATGGCGAAGGCAAATTTTTATGAATATAATAATATAGAAAAGAGGTTTAACGCGTAACATTGCCATGAATATCAAAGAAGTGAGAGCAGAGAATAATATTAATCGATAGAAATCAACCAATACTACACTAATACTTCGGAGCTAATTTCGCCCCCGTTCAAGACAAAATGCTAGGAAGTGGTATCAATCAGAGCACCTACGGATCGTCCTCATTAGGACTCATCAACACATGATAGCTCTGAATGATACAAGGTATTTCTTGGAACTTAAAGCGAAATAGCATCTTGTTTAAGGTATTAAATACCGAAAACGCCATCTCTTGTTTCATACGGTATTTAATACTTCAAACAAGATGTCATTATTTCGCTTTAAGTTCCAAGAAATACCTTGTATCATTCAGAGCTATCCTGTGCTGATTTTGGTATTAAATACCGAAAACGCCATCTCTTGTTCCATACGTTTTCGGTATTTAATACCTTAAACAAGATGCCATTTCGCTTTAAGTTCCAAGAAATACCTAGTATCATTCAGAGCTATCCTGTGCTGATGAGTCCTAATAAAGACGAAATGGCCATCCATAGGTGCTCTGATTAATACCACTTCCTTGCATTTTGTCTCGAACGAGGGCGAAATTAGCTCCGAAGTATGAGTGTAGTATTGGTTGATTTCTATCGATTAATATTATTCTCTGCTTTCACTTTATAATAATATAGTTAGTTCAGAGCTTAAATCAATATTTACTAAAGGTTTTCCAAAAATAAATCACAATCGAAAATCTGCAAGCTAGAAAATCAGCACAGTGGCGTGTGTTTCAATACTCACTTGACAGCCGACAACTGTTGGGGCAACCATTCAACTTAAAATCGAAGTGGTTTCTCCCTAAATATTATTTGGATATGATGTGTTTCTGTTAGATTATTCATCTTGGTAATAACACCGAAAAAGTCTTCCTTATCACAGCTGTGACTGAAAAATTTGTGCTACAGAAATTGACCTCTCAAAAATACAGAAAATTTGTTTCATTTTTGCATTGAATATTTTTCACCGTGGATGCAATCCTTCTTGAGTTGTTACGAAAAACCAAATTTTGGCACCTAACAGCCAGTATGATGCTTATTATGCGATGTGTCTCGATTTCGAAAAATTAGTTTTCTCTGTTAACCCAAGTATGACAATTTGAAAAAATCGCTTCTACCCCATCTTTTGTATTCTAACAACCCGTTTTGATAATCACGTACTGGAATATTCCACTTGAAAAACTCGGCGGCACGTAGAAGGTTATTCCCTCAGTTGTTTGATTCAATTCATGTTTCTGAGTATTTGCGATAAACATAAAACTCAGGTTGAATAAGAAGCTATCAGATCCTTTAAAGTTGATATTATCAATTTATCGAAAGAGTTTGCGAGGGCGTCACTTTACATAATGGAAAAAAACGTTCAGATAACGATATCTATCGATTCCGTAGAAATCTGTTATTGAATTTTCGCTTGGTATTCCTGGAAATCCTCGATGTGTTGAGCGCTTCTTCCACTTTAAAGAAGTCAGGAAATCTCCGATAAAAAGAGCACATCTGTAATTCCAATTTCTTTTTCTCGGATAGCATAAGTCTTATTACTCTGTCAATTCCAGGACTGGCCAATGTGACTGCAGCAATAAAACGGTCAAGACGAGACTTCCTCGGACGATACTTCGTTGGAAATCGAGATTATACCACTCAATGCTCCAGATTGCGACCTGATGGTCGAAGATCTCTGCTTCTGGACATCTGTGAAGTATCGATGAAAGAAAACAGACCGAGGACTGTGTTGGGCACCCTGTCTAATCCATACTTGGTCAGGTGTGTGCAGATTACGTACTCAATTATACAATGAAAAATGGTGAGTTCAATTGATTCAGAGATCGCAATCTCGAAGTTGACAATAAGAGTTATGTAATGATGAATTTTCTTGAAGTACTCTTATTGTCAATTATTATTCAGGCTGTTTTCATCATTTCACATTCTGATAACTACCATAGACAAACTAACAAATTTAGTTTAGTTAGTCTATGATAACTACGACGTTTCAGCAAGTATCCCATGATATCTTCAAAAAACTTCTATAGGGTTATTTCGATCGACGTGTTCAATTCAATGGTACAGCCTTGAAGAAATAAACAGTAGCTTTGACGTTTAAATCAACAATCTGAATGAATATGGACAGCATAAAAACGATTCAGTTAAATTAATAAATTTTTTCTTCTGACTTCAAGTTTGTGCAGTTTGTCCATTTGTTCCTAGGATAATATCAAATATCTGTAATTTTCTCATTTCGTTCCCGAAGATCATTGTGTAAACTCAATCTACTGAACTAACTGACAGACCGTGAAAATGTGAATATGTGAATATTTCCTAACAAAATGACCTATTTAAATCTACAACCTACAGGGTTGTCGAAAATTCGACAATTTTGAATGAAAATTCCTATTTCTAACAAGGATAGGCAGAAACTGATTATGAAAAACTAAATGATATAAACCTCACGTGAATATCTTGGACCATTTCACAATAACCGAGTGTTTCTCGCAGTTTGGACTTTTGAAATAATGCTTTAGCTTTTCCCTCGGGGGATACTTTTTTCTTTCAAATAGGTCACCTTATATTGAATTATTGCATATTTCGATATAGTTTGAAGACAAAATTCCAAATACAAAGCATACTTTTTATATTTTTGGGCAAAGCTAGAGATAGTTAGTTTTCAAATTTTATTCCTTCAATGAGAAAGCTACGGCAGTAAATATTTCGATAATTAACACTTCATTCGAAAACAATTATTATCAACACGAAATAATTGTTAAAAATGAGGACTGAAAATAATGAAATCAAACAACATGAATTAAATCTATCAAAAGTAAAGAAAAAAGGAATGATTCCTTTGTATGATGTACTCAAAATGCCCAACTGTTTTCTGATTATTGTTTTCAAATGAAACCTAAAATAGAAAATTTTTACTGGCGAATCTTTCTTAATTTGAAGAAATAAA
>CM024245.1:31238604-31314711 GCA_013421045.1 Propylea japonica | reverse complement strand
AAAAATTTCAGGGTGCATCAAACACTTCATGAAACACGTGTTACTAGCTCTCCGACTATTATGTTTGTCCAATTTTACCTTGATGACATTGATATCGTTTTTTCTTCCTCTTTCTACTGAGACATCTCGCCTATAGTTTCCATGCCATCGTGCACGGTTGGTATTTATATTGGGCCTCATCATATGTTTTTCTCATGGTTGAACTTTCATATTTTTTTATATGCTTCATTTTATTTACGTTCCTTCTTCAGCATTTACTGTTTTTTCCGATCTGTCTCTGTCTACTGAAATCGTTCAAGCTTTCTTTTGTTATTCTGAAATTATTGATTGCAGTCGTGTCTAGTCGAGTATGGCTTCGAGAATTGCAAAGATTTCTCTTCTACGACGAGTTATAGATCAGGGCAATAGATCGTTAAATTGGATGAATATTATTTATCATTTTCCATAATGTCTTTCGCACGAATCCAAAGTTTTCTTCCGCGAAATTGAAATGATGCATTTTTTCTAATGCATCAGTTTGACAAATAGCGTCAAGTAATGCATTATGTTTTCTGGTATGTTTTTACAGCTTTTTCATCGTTTATGGGAAGATAGCGTGTTTGTTGTGACCTTGACAACCCACAAAGGTCAGGACACGTTCCGTACTTGTATCTAGATGTAAATATCAAGGTATTTTTTTAGCGGACACATTTATTACCGACATCGATAAACAGCCACTTTCTCAGAATATTTGACGTTAACGGATAAAGTTTTTATTTATTGACGGCATACGACCAGGGCTGCCTGAGATTGTATTTCAATAACGCGGTTGAAAACTTTTAGTTAAGTTTTTGAAGGAAAACTAACTAGGAGGAGAATTCTGAGATACGTTGGTTCCTAGTCCTAGCTCATCGATCGATGGCGTTTAATGGTTTATGGTAATCGGCTGACACAGGACTCTAAATATTATAATTCATTTTAAAGGGTTCCTTGAATATCAAAGGTTCTGAAAAATCATATTTTGAAGTGCTAGACTTGGTTTCATGAGCTTTCCTGATGATGAGATGATTTTTTATCAAAAATGACTGAGGATTGTGTCGCGTAGGTTGATACCTATACTTATGTTATGACTTTCTATTGGTTCTTCAACTATATTTAGATGGGTACGTTCAAGATACTAACCTCATCGTGTTGAAACGAAATAAATAAATTTGTTTCAGTGGAAAACCAATACTCCGGTGTGGCTTATTATAATATCGGAAAAATAGTGAATTCATACTTCATACCTACATTTTAACCAATAAATATAAAAGAATTCAGTTATACCAAAAAAGTGTATGGATCATTCGAATGAAAAAAACTGATTGAAAAACGAAAATTGAAGACACACTTGACGAAAAAAGAAGCTTCGACGCTTTTGTTCGTAATGAAGAAACGGCAGATGAAACTTAAATATCCTGAAAGCTTTTAGATTTATGCAGATCTTTCATATGAATTTTACTTTTCTATTCATATATTGAACCCACCCTAAATTTTAAATTTCCCTACGGCCGACTGTAATCCCGATAAAAACGAAAGCCAACGATTTTTACCCCAATTCTTTTTTATTATTTGTTTTTATGCGCTGTTTATTTGAATAGGAAAGTTATTCTGTTGAATAAATGAAAAAGAACCAAGAATAATCGGATGTTCTAGTTTGAATTATTGTTCTTCCAATATCAGTTGGGTTGATAACGCTTTCGATTCCTATGCTGTTTACAACAGAAATCGGTTTAGTTGTTGTTAGCGAAAAAAAAACATTGTCATTAAAGGTTCGAAAAAAATCGAACTGTCACCTAAAAAAAATTCTGCCGACTTGTGATTATATTCTCAATAAAAACCTAGTCGGTAAAAATTGCTTAATTATATGTTTCTGAATTTATGCATATCTTTTTTCGATAGGTACTCGTAGTATTAGGCATTGGATGATACTAATATTTTGTTTCGAAACTATCGTTCAACTCAAATTATTTATTTAAAAAAATTTTTGTATAATTATACTCGTATATCTCCACAAATTCTGCAGTCCTAAACTCATCTCCAATCACATTATTAAGTGCTGAATCACCCAGACAGTAGCTTCAGAAATATTAAAGAACATAAGGAAAACATTTCAGATACAATATCTTCGAACTAACCTACTTACCATTCAGTAACACATACGAGAAAATCAAGTCCAAACTCATCCTCCGTAAACCAATTAAACGATTTTGCTTTGCTTCAAAAGTATATAGACGAGTTGAAGTCTTAAATCTACCGCGAAAAATTCTAGTCCTTACTCGTTCCATTCAAGAGGCCAAAAAATCGGTTCATAGTGCTCAGTTTTAATTTTTTATTGAAAATTTTCGGATAGTACAGTCTTGAAAGAAATTGAAAGAGTTTAAGAGTCATAACTCTCCTTCTAACAAAATCGTCTGAAATGATTTGTTTATAACAAAAACGTATTTTTTATGTTAAGCAGCCATTCACGTCCCATAAATAATGAGGTTATCGCTTTTGAAAATACAATTCAAATAAACAGTGAAAATATAAATTATACATATATCACAAAAATAATTGATTTCTGATGAAAAGTAACGAAAATCGTTTGAAAATTTTGAACAATAAAATGTTGGAAATGATTAGTCTTAAAGAATCTATATTCATTGTTCAGTGCTTGTGATGATCTTTCCACCGACATTCATTTCATTATGGTACTATGAGACATTCTGTATAAAACATTCAGGAATAAATTTTTATTTAACTAATCCGTTTTACTATTCAAACAGAAAATCAACCGTTTTGATACTTATTCAGTGTGTGATTTTTAACAGATATTTCGAAATAAACGGACCAATCAAGCTTCTGTGATTGTATTGAATTACGTTATTGATAACGGACCCCACCTCAAAGAAAACATACAGCGAAATGAAATCGCCCTATATGGAGATTTTCTATTCATGCAATAATGCGATTCGGGCTGGTAAATATCCTGTCAGGAATATTTAGTGACATTATTCACAAGAAACCGAACATGAATTTCACATGTTGGTGATCTCGAAAATTCCGTTTCGCCCACGACATTTTTTGATGCGATGTTAATTCCCATTACACCATAATCATCGTTACAAATGCTTTTTCAGTCCATCCAATGGAATTCTGAAAACTTTATTCAGCGTCGTTTCCGTTTCCATTCAAGCGATTTCAATTAATTTCAATTAAGTGATTATTTACTCTGACAGTTCAGTTTTCCCTTTAGTTATTAAAACACGATTCATTTATTTTTCAGCCGATGGATTGTATTTTACCATGACCGAGATGAAAATGACGCTACCAGTATTCAAGACGCAAAGAACGGACATGTCACCATTGCTGCACTTATATTACCAAGAAGGCAAGTCTTACAACTTCTCATTGAAGAGTGGAAAGGAATATTTTAGGCTCACATCAGATGGAAAGCTCAAGTTTGACGACATAATGAAAAATGGTTTTGAAGGTAGGTTTATTTTTTATATTTATCATTGTCTAGTTTACTGTTCCGTTGTATCTACATATGTGTTTGATGTCTCAACATCTTCAACATTGAGAACTCAATCGTTTGGAATATCAGCTATAACTCCAAGCAATGAATGTATTTACTATTTTGTGTTACAAATTCTCAGATGACTGTTGGAGAAGTCAATCAACCATACTTTCTCTTTGAGGTCGGGGCACCTATTTTCTATCTAAGTTATTGTTTATAGTGAAATTGATAGGAAAACTTCTTCTTCTTCTTTCCTATAATACATAGTGTGGAAGAAATAGTTGGAAAAGAGCATACGGGCATAAGGGCAAGGTAAATATGAAACTGATATTTACCAGATATAGCTATGATGGAGTATATCAAAGCAACAAGTATTTAATATTTCTATCTCATTCACTCGTCCCAGAAAGCATGTGATATGCAGCACTGTTGTTGGAAATAATACACTAGAGATTTCCTTTGGAGTTTTATATACAGGGTGTTCGCTGGGAAACGGAAAAACTTTACAGGTGCATAGGTAGCACAAGGTGGTTCTGGAGATACCCCATTAATTGGGTCTTAAGGCGGGTTCACACGGGGTCGTGAATCGGGCGAGAGTACGACCCACCGGTCAGTCGGTCGAGATCACTACCAAGTGTGAACTAACGGTAGAGAGGGTGATGGTAGTGCACGCACTGCACGCCTTGAAAAGGGGGGTCGTGACATCTCCATTTTGTTGGAGTGAGCACGCCCGCTTCAGTCGTATTCACTTCAGTCGTGTTCACTACCCCGTGTGAACCCGCCTTTACTGTCTTCGTAACCGAGATACAGAGTGTTTTATGACTATTGCCCGTTTCTTTCTGAAGCCATATCTAACGAACCACACGGTATATTTTCTTCATATTTGTCAAATGTGTTCTTGAGAGACCAAACGTATCATCCAATAACCGCCTTGAAAATCCAGGTCCGGGTTAACAAAAAATTACGGAAACAACACCCTGTACATCGGAATCTTGAAAATCTGTTTTAATATTCGAAAATATCACTAAAAACTAAACTGAGAAGCATACTTCAAATTTTTGCGCAGACAGTTTTACTGCACAAATTTTCAACGTAAAAGTGGAGTTTTAAGAACTTGGATACCCGAAAGTGGTTTAAAGTGACTCTTAACAATGAATTATCAACAGTATTGAATCCATAATTATTTCAACACTACTCTGTAATTCATTTTCATTGGTTTCCTTTTTTATAGCTCTTTTATAACTGTATACCATTTCAGTTTTTATTTTTGAATTACTCTCTCATCGTTTCTCATTACAGCACAAATTTCATCGTAAACGAGAGTTTTTAAGAATTTGGTTTGCTGGAAGTGATTTAAAGTAATTTTATTGAGAAATCTATGAGTTAGTTATTGAGAACATAGTCATTTTTTGTGTGTAGAGCCCAAACGTATCATGCAAAACTCTCCTTGAAAATCCAGGTCCGGGTTAACAAAAATTAGGAATCGTTCGAAACAACACCCTGTACATCGGAATTTTCAAAATCTGTTTTAATATTCGAAAACACCTCTAAAAAACTAAACTGAGACGTATACTTAAAATTTTCGCGCACACAGTTTTACTGCATAAATTTTCAACGTAAAAGTGAAGTTCGAACTTGGATACCCGAAAGTGGTTGGAAGTAACTTTTAACGATGGATTATCAACAATATTGAATTCATAGACCATAATTATCTCAACATTACTTTGTAATTCATTTTCACATTGGTTTTCATTTATTGAAAATGACTTGAATTAGTTTGATATCGTATATTTTGAAACAAATATGAACGAAAAACGTAATATTAAAATAATTAGAAAGATTACTACAAAAACTGCTCGAAGTGTCCTTCATTCTGATCTGAATATTTTATTGATCTTAAGAATATCTCGAACTGCTTTTCGAATCACATTTGGATTATTTTCTGGCTAGCCTCTTCTATTTTTTGATCAGCTGATCCCGAGTACCGTAACATGGGGATACTTTGAATCCTAGGGTTAATTTGATCAAAACTTAGTTATTACTTGAAACTATTATAATGCTGACATCTTTTGTGCACCCTCAAAACTATCAGCTCAGTCGGCAGCAGTGATGGTGTGGTGAGTCAATTAGGACGATTCAGGCGATGAGGAAGCACATGCGTGTGATTAGCTCATTTATTTCTGACGGAACCATTTCGTTGCATTTATTTCATCTCGAAAACTTACCATCTACAACAGTAAGTTTATGAATACAGATTGTCACTTTACTTGTATTTTTCCTGTCATGTATTTGGTAGTGCTATTAGTGGACATTCAAATCTGGATTTCAATTGGTTTATATTTTGAGACATATTTCATTTCAGGGGGCAAGTTTGATCAAGACCTGGGGAAACATTGGTCAGGTGATCAATGTTGCCCCAACACGTATATCTCGATAAATAAACACAAAAATAACTAGTGTTGTTTTATTTTTTTTCAGAAATGCCTCGCATGCATAAAAGAGTACTCGGAAGTCGGTTGTACCTCGATTATACCCCTGAAAAATTTGAAGAAGCGGTACTACAAATAGTTGTTGACGGCACTTTTCAAATAGGAAAAACTTCAAACTTATTGCTGACAATGTATCCGTGATTAAAAGAAAAGATATTGTCGAGATTCAGGCTAGTCCTTCTGAGGAATATGACTCCGATTTCAATTTAAACTATAAATTTGAAATTTGAATTTTGGTTGAAGTTTGAATATTTTTTTACAATTTTCCTTAATTCTTTTCTTAACATGTATAAATAGTTCCTTTTCGGAATTTGATAGTTCTGTGCCTTAGTTTAGGTCATTTTATTCTAACGGAATTCATATTCCATAATATTTCAATATATTTTGCGATGAAAGTTTGTTTTAATTTCATAAATATTCCCGCATATTGAAAATTAGCTGGTTATACTTGAGGTATGAACATCTAATTTGTTTCTCTACTTCCATTGATCGTTATATTGGGGTAACTTTCGTATTCCGTATAAAATGCAAGTGTGATCAAAGTATCCCCAAAATCAGTATATATTTGATCACTCAGTTTTAATTTTTTTCTGAGAAAATCGTTCATTTTTCAGATCTCGTATTTCTAGAATATGTTTGAAGGGTTGATTGAACCGATTATTGTCGTGTTTAAATAATATCTCTATTCGCAAAAAAAAACAATGTTATTCGGGATCGAAGATGAAAACTGATCAAAATATCCCCATGTTACGGTATTGATTTTCGAGGAATAACTAACGATTTCATATGACCCCAGACATAATAATCGACGGGATTCAAATCAGGAGATCTTGAAGGCCAATTATGAGGGCTTCCCCGACCAATCCATGAATTACCGATATTGTTATTTAAGTCCCGAACGATTAGCATATAATGTGGCGATGCACCATCGTGCTGAAACAAATGTCAGCAGTGTTCACATTCTCATCATGTAGCAAAACTGATGACACATTTTCCAGAAATTGCATACTTCGTCAGTTAAACGTGTAGGTAGAAAATAGGGTCCTAATATTTATTATCATAAACACCGCACCATACTTTGATTCAAACGATTCATATTTTTTTTGTTAACCTGGACCTGGATTTTCAAGGTGGTTAGCATGATACATTTAAAAAAGCCCAGAGCAGGCTCTTTCAGCTCTCATGGTGGATCAATAATTCTATTGCCTCAAAATTTTGCATGGGACTTAAGATTCATCCTTTTATATGAATGCAAGATCTCAGCATGATCGGAGATATATTCTTAGAAATTATTCAGGAAATGAAATAGTAAAAACACACTAATTGAAAAAGATTGAATTCTATGGTTAGATGATGTGATCCTCTTGAAATTCTGCATGAACATTCAGTATATTAATCATCATTCACAAAAATAAATTCCACTCGAATCAGATATCTTGTTATGAAAATATAAAGTTTCTTTTTTCATTATTTCAATTGAATTTTCTATGGTTAGGTTTACACTGTGGCAAAAAAAACTTCGCATGAGGCTTATTATGAGCATCTTGCATATTGCCGCAACATTTTATTTCGATTGATTTTGTTTTGTCTGAGATATTGAGGAAGAAAAATTTTGAATGACTCGAATTTGACCACTCATCAAGGAGTCGAACCCTATCGTTTGAGACAATGATTTTTTTATGTAAAGAGTTTATCGCTCAGGAAAAAAGGGCACTGGTGATTTTGCAGAGTTTTTGTGAGCTGTTTTGTATCTTCTGAGTAGGTTTTCATCTAGAACAACTCACCATAAATCAACATTAAAGCTATTATATAAACATGCATATTTTTGGACAATTCAATGAATCCCTTTTTGAATGCGCCCTGCAATCGAACCCTTCAGAGCGTATATCTAGGAACTTAATGTTCAAATTGTCTCCTACGGTAGATTTATTATTCAACGTCTTGCCCACTGACCTCAGTGACATTCATTGAAGCGAGAATGGGGTTATCTTTAATTGCCACCAGTTAAATTACTCCAGTATCAAGATGTGTTAGCAAGAAATGAGCTTTATTTTCTACGAATAAGAAATGATGGATTTGGAACTTTCCTAGAATAATGTTTTTTTTGAGAGAATCAATTGCAAAACAACCATCTTATATCTTTCAAATGAAGGAATTTTTCCTAGGCTATATAGATGAATGTCTTGTAACCTGTACACCACAACTAAAAGTTGATAAATGGTCTCAGAGTATTCCTTCCAAAATTGTCATTCTAGCGTGTCATATAACTAAACGAAGGTTTGACTGTTCATTTATAGATAAGGTCCATCTTATCGATTGAAATATAATCTGGGATTTACGTTCAGTGCATAAAGATTCTTGAATGAGAAGGGTGAGGTATTACGGATATTTTTATTGTTATTAGGCTTGGAGCTCTATTGGAAAGTCTTAGTTTCCTACCTGCAGCGAAAATTTTACCCTGCGTTCTCTGATATGTAATGTATCATTACTCAAAGTGATTTTGATGTAAAAGGAAAAAGTTTTCACATTTAGACGATGGATTTGAAACGTAATGCGTTGATTGCTTTCTAATAATTGGAAGCAACATCGAATATCGAAATTCGGCGACTGCTGCCAAAACTTCATTCGAATAAGAAATGTGTGGGTCGCACTATCCAACGGTACATTGAGAATGGTAGCACCAAAAAATTGGTGGGGGACGACGCTGTACTGCAAACGGCACCAGCAGATGTCGAAGGAGCGCGTCTTCGAATGGAAAGAAATCCGGAGTGCTCGGCACAACAGCTCGTCCAGGAACTCAACTAAATGACCTCAGTGTTCGTTGCATATTGAAGAGGAAGCTTAAGGTTTAGCCTCTCGTATAAACCATGAATATCAGGAACTCACAGCTTTGCAACGTCTCAAGCGGTTGGATCGATCCAAGGAGCCGATTCGCTTGCTCGATGGTGGGGATGTTCCGAACACTGTCTTCTACGACGAGAAAACTTTCTGCATTGAGCATTATTTGAAGAAACAAATCGATCGAATTTGGTTGGAGAGACCTACCAGCGACCATTCAGATCGTTTGCGGGTCACGCGATGATCAAATCATGGTTTGGGCCGCGATTTCTGGAAAAAGGCCATTCTCTGCTTGTTTTTCTTGCCAATGGATCACAACGAAGTCGAGATAGGCGAACAAATCTACCTAGACAAGATCTTGATACCTGAGTTAACGTATTCAAAAGATTCATTTAGGAGCGTTGGAATTTTCAACAATACTCAGCTCCCTGACATGAAGACATGAAGCAAATGGCAATTGGTCGAGATCGAACGTTCCAGTTTTGCTCGAGCGTGGCATGTAGCCGCTGTCCTCACCAGATTTGAATCCGCTCGATTACTGTGTTTGGAGCATCCTACTGGTCCAGGTTCATTCTGAAAAACACACTTCATAACGAATCGCTCAAGTTGTCCTGACGCAAAAATGGAATCTTTTAAGTGAGGTTGGGATTCGAGCAGCGTGCGCCTGGTTCAGAAAGAGGCTCAGGGTTGTTGTGAAGGCCAAAGGCAGACATAATCCTTTGGAATAGCACAGAAGAAACTTTGAACTTTCCGCTTTCATATGCAAAAAAGCGAATCAATAAATATTGAAAATTAACAGAGATTGTGGATTTTAAAGACGTAGAGTTGAAGTGCTGGTCCCGTTATATATTTCACACAATTTTGAGAGAAACTTGAATAATATTTTCCAACAGTCAGGTATGTTCTCTTCTTTAACAATGGTGAAGGCAAATTTTATGAATATAATAATATAGAAAAGAGGTTTAACGCGTAACATTGCCATGAATATCAATAAAGTGAGAGCAAAGAATAATATTAATCGATAGAAATCAACCAATACTACACTCATACTTCGGAGCTAATTTCGCCCCCGTTCAAGACAAAATGCTAGGAAGTGGTATCAATCAGAGCACCTACGGATCGTCCTCATTAGGACTCATCAACACAGGATAGCTCTGAATGATTCAAGGTATTTCTTGGAACTTAAAGCGAAATAGCATCTTGTTTAAGGTATTAAATACCGAAAACGCCATCTCTTGTTTCATACGGTATTCAATACTTCAAACAAGATGTCATTTCGCTTTAAGTTCCAAGAAATACCTTGTATCACTCAGAGCTATCCTGTGCTGATTTCGGTATTAAATACCGAAAACTCCATCTCTTGTTCCATACGTTTTCGGTATTTAATACCGAAATCAGCACAGGATAGCTTTGAGTGATACAAGGTATTTCTTGGAACTTAAAGCGAAATGACATCTTGTTTGAAGTATTAAATACCGTATGAAACAAGAGATGGCGTTTTCGGTATTTAATACCTTAAACAAGATGCTATTTCGCTTTAAGTTCCAAGAAATACCTAGTATCATTCAGAGCTATCCTGTGCTGATGAGTCCTAATAAGGACGAAATGGCCATCCATAGGTGCTTTGATTGGTACCACTTCCTTGCATTTTGTCTCGAACGAGGGCGAAATTAGCTCCGAAGTATGAGTGTAGTATTGGTTGATTTCTATCGATTAATATTATTCTCTGCTTTCACTTTATAATAATATGTAGTTAGTTCAGAGCTTAAATCAATATTTACTAAAGGTTTTCCAAAAATAAATCACAATCGAAAAATCTGCAATTTAGAAAATCAGCACAGTGGCGTGTGTTTCAATACTCACTTGACAGCCGGAACTGTTGGGCCAACCATTCAACTTAAAATCGAAGTGGTTTCTCCCTAAATATTTTTTGGATATGATGTGTTTCTGTTCAGATTATTCATCTTGGTGATAACAGCGAAAAGTCTTCCTTATCACAGCTGTGACTGAAAAATTTGTGTTACAGAAATTGACTGTTCAAAAATAAAGAAAATTTGTTTTATTTTTGCATTGAATATTTTTCAACGTGGATGCATGCAATCCTTCTTGAGTTGTTATGAAAAACCAAATTTTGGCACCTAACAGCCAGTATGATGCTTATTATGCGATGTGTCTCGATTTCGAAAAATTAGTTTTCTCTGTTAACCCAAGTATGACAATAGGGATGTTGACTCATGTTACGAATTCATATAAATTGAGGTTTTCCTCATAGAAGGAAATTTTTGCAATCCTAAAAAATCATTTTAGTGATCTTATTATTCTCGTTGAATTGAATAAAGCTGATTTAAATTATGTTATTTATTATCAACTATCACGTGACTGCGAACGCCAATCAGAGGTAATCCGTATAGTGACGTCATACTATCCGTATCATAGAGATATCTCTATATGATCCGTATTGTCATTGCAAATTTGAATGTTCGGTGCTCAGATCAACAAAATACATTCATAGGCCATAGTTCCACAAAACTCCAATCACCTTGATTATTGAAATTTATCATTTCTCTGCAATTTTCAGTTCATTTTTGACATAAACCATCGACTTACTTCAATATAAAAGCTTTGTGAAACCCACGGTTCTGTGACTTGAACCATAGTAAATAAATAATATATCATATCTATGATTCGAACTTACGAAGTTGAAAGCTGAAGGAGAACAGAATACCTAGTTCGTTACAAGAACGATAATCTACAATTGTCTTTATAATGGAGGATTCATCAAGGGTAATAGTAGTAACTTTTACCGAAGATAAATTCCCTTATGGTCGCAAGTTTCTTTGCTAAAAACAAGGATTTTTCTGCAGCGGAGCTTAAAAAACGTGAAATTGTCTTTGTAAGTAGCAGACTTTTAACTCATATTTATTATTACAAATAAAAGAAGCACCTCATTCAGCATTTACAGACCGACCTATTTATTTTGAAGGCTTAGATTGAACTATTCCACAAGGGATCGGGCCAAATCAGTTCGCTTTGACAGAAGTCAAAGTATGTTCACTGTATTATGACGTAATCATCAGAACGTGACAAAATTGAGCGGGAATTTTGAATTGTCCTTTCATTTACTCATTTTTATTGGCAACTACTATATTTTTAAGGAAAAAGTAATTTTTTCGTGTTTGTATAGGGTTCATCTTTAAAATAAAATAAATTCCAAAAAGTAGTCAACATCCCTATTTGAAAAAATCGCTTCTACCCCATCTTTTGTATTCTAACAACCCGTTTTGATAATCACGTACTGGAATATTCCACTTGAAAAACTCGGCGGCACGTAGAAGGTTATTCCTTCAGTTGTTTGATTCAATTCATGTTTCCGAGTATTTGCGATAAACATAAAACTCAGGTTGAATAAGAAGCTATTAGATCCTTTAAAGTTGATATTATCAATTTATCGAAAGAGTTTGCGAGGCGTCACTTTACATAATGGAAAAAAACGTTCTAAGATAACGATATCTATCGATTCCGTAGAAATCGAACTTAAAGCGAAATAGCATCTTGTTTAAGGTATTAAATACCGAAAACGCCATCTCTTGTTTCATACGGTATTTAATACTTCAAACAAGATGTCATTTCGCTTTAAGTTCCAAGAAATACCTTGTATCACTCAGAGCTATCCTGTGCTGATTTCGGTATTAAATACCGAAAACGTATGGAACAAGAGATGGAGTTTTCGGTATTTAATACCGAAATCAGCACAGGATAGCTCTGAGTGATACAAGGTATTTCTTGGAACTTAAAGCGAAATGACATCTTGTTTGAAGTATTAAATACCGTATGAAACAAGAGATGGCGTTTTCGGTATTTAATACCTTAAACAAGATGCTATTTCGCTTTAAGTTCCAAGAAATACCTAGTATCATTCAGAGCTATCCTGTGCTGATGAGTCCTAATAAGGACGAAATGGCCATCCATAGGTGCTTTGATTGGTACCACTTCCTTGCATTTTGTCTCGAACGAGGGCGAAATTAGCTCCGAAGTATGAGTGTAGTATTGGTTGATTTCTATCGATTAATATTATTCTCTGCTTTCACTTTATAATAATATGTAGTTAGTTCAGAGCTTAAATCAATATTTACTAAAGGTTTTCCAAAAATAAATCACAATCGAAAAATCTGCAATTTAGAAAATCAGCACAGTGGCGTGTGTTTCAATACTCACTTGACAGCCGGAACTGTTGGGCCAACCATTCAACTTAAAATCGAAGTGGTTTCTCCCTAAATATTTTTGGATATGATGTGTTTCTGTTCAGATTATTCATCTTGGTGATAACAGCGAAAAAGTCTTCCTTATCACAGCTGTGACTGAAAAATTTGTGTTACAGAAATTGACTGTTCAAAAATAAAGAAAATTTGTTTTATTTTTGCATTGAATATTTTTCAACGTGGATGCATGCAATCCTTCTTGAGTTGTTATGAAAAACCAAATTTTGGCACCTAACAGCCAGTATGATGCTTATTATGCGATGTGTCTCGATTTCGAAAAATTAGTTTTCTCTGTTAACCCAAGTATGACAATAGGGATGTTGACTCATGTTACGAATTCATATAAATTGAGGTTTTCCTCATAGAAGGAAATTTTTGCAATCCTAAAAAATCATTTTAGTGATCTTATTATTCTCGTTGAATTGAATAAAGCTGATTTAAATTATGTTATTTATTATCAACTATCACGTGACTGCGAACGCCAATCAGAGGTAATCCGTATAGTGACGTCATACTATCCGTATCATAGAGATATCTCTATATGATCCGTATTGTCATTGCAAATTCGAATGTTCGGTGCTCAGATCAACAAAATACATTCATAGGCCATAGTTCCACAAAACTCCAATCACCTTGATTATTGAAATGTCATCATTTCTCTGCAATTTTCAGTTCATTTTGACATAAACCATCGACTTACTTCAATATAAAAGCTTTGTGAAACCCACGGTTCTGCGACTTGAACCATAGTAAATAAATAATATATCATATCTATGATTCGAACTTACGAAGTTGAAAGCTGAAAGAGAACAGAATACCTAGTTCGTTACAAGAACGATAATCTACAATTGTCTTTATAATGGAGGATTCATCAAGGGTAATAGTAGTAACTTTTACCGAAGATAAATTCCCTTATGGTCGCAAGTTTCTTTGCTAAAAACAAGGATTTTTCTGCAGCGGAGCTTAAAAACGTGAAATTGTCTTTGTAAGTAGCAGACTTTTAACTCATATTTATTATTACAAATAAAAGAAGCACCTCATTCAGCATTTACAGACCGACCTATTTATTTTGAAGGCTTAGATTGAACTATTCCACAAGGGATCGGGCCAAATCAGTTCGCTTTGACAGAAGTCAAAGTATGTTCACTGTATTATGACGTAATCATCAGAACGTGACAAAATTGAGCGGGAATTTTGAATTGTCCTTTCATTTACTCATTTTTATTGGCAACTACTATATTTTTAAGGAAAAAGTAATTTTTTCGTGTTTGTATAGGGTTCATCTTTAAAATAAAATAAATTCCAAAAAGTAGTCAACATCCCTATTTGAAAAAATCGCTTCTACCCCATCTTTTGTATTCTAACAACCCGTTTTGATAATCACGTACTGGAATATTCCACTTGAAAAACTCGGCGGCACGTAGAAGGTTATTCCTTCAGTTGTTTGATTCAATTCATGTTTCCGAGTATTTGCGATAAACATAAAACTCAGGTTGAATAAGAAGCTATCAGATCCTTTAAAGTTGATATTATCAATTTATCGAAAGAGTTTGCGAGGCGTCACTTTACATAATGGAAAAAAACGTTCTAAGATAACGATATCTATCGATTCCGTAGAAATCTGTTATTGAATTTTCGCTAGGTATTCCTGGAAATCCTCGGATGTGTTGAGCGCTTCTTCCACTTTAAAGAAGTCAGGAAATCTCCGATAAAAAGAGCACATCTGTAATTCCAATTTTCTTTTTCTCGGATAGCATAAGTCTTATTACTCTGTCAATTCCAGGACTGGCCAATGTGACCGCAGCAATAAACGGTCAAGACGAGACTTCCTCGGACGATACTTCGTTGGAAATCGAGATTATACCACTCAATGCTCCAGATTGCGACCTGATGGTCGAAGATCTCTGCTTCTGGACCTCTGTGAAGTATCGAATGAAAGAAAACAGACCGAGGACTGTGTTGGGCACCCTGTCTAATCCATACTTGGTCAGGATGTGTGCAGATTACGTACTCAATTATACAATGAAAAATGGTGAGTTCAATTGATTTAGAGATCGCAATCTTGAAGTTGACCATAAGAGCGTACGAAATGATAATTATTCTTGAGGTACTCTTATTGACAATTATTATTCAGGCTGTTTTCATCATTTCACATTCTGATAACTACAACGTTCCAGCAAGTATCCCATGATTTTCACAAAAAACTTCTAGAGGGTTATTTCGATCGATGTGTTCAATTCAAAGGTACAACCTTGAAGAAATAAACAGTAGCTTTGACTTTTAAATCAACAATCTGAATGAATATGGACAGCATAAAAACGATTCAATTAAATTAATAATTTTTCTCTTCGGACTTCAGACAAGTTTGTGCAGTTTGTGCACTTGTTCCTAGGATAATATCAAATATCTGTAATTTTCTCATTTCGTATCCGAAGATCATTGTGTAAACTCAAGTTCAGAATCTACTGAACTAACTGACAGACCGTGAATATGTTAATTTCCTAACAAAAATGACCTATGTAAATCTACATCCTACAGGGTTGGCCAAATTCGATAAGTTTGAATGAAAAGTCCTATTTCTAACTAGGATAAGCTGGAACTGATTAAGGAAAACTCAATGATGCAAACCGCAAGTGAATATCTAGGACCATTTCACAATAACCGAGTGTTTCTCCCACTGTGTCCTATTGAAATAATGCTTTAGCTTTTCTCTCGGGAAGTACTGATTTCTTTCAAATAGGTCAAGTTATATTAAATTTTTGCATATCTCGATATAGTTTGAAGACACAATTCCAAACTTGGTATTTTTGGGGCAAAGCTGGAGAAAGTTAGGTTTTAAGTTTTATTCCTTCAATGAGAAAGCTACGGCAGTAAATATTTCAATAATTTACACTTCATTCAAAAAACAATGATTATCAACACAAAATAACTGTTAAAAACGAGGACTGAAAATAATGATATCAAACAACATGAATGAAATCTATTAAAAGTAAAGAAAAAAGGAGTGATTCCTTTGTATGATGTGCTCAAAATGGCCAGCTGTTTTCTGATATTGTTTTCAAATGAAACTTAAAAAAGTAAAATCTTTACTGGCGAATCTTTCTCAATTTGAAGAAAAAACTCAAAAAGTTAAATTTATCAAGCATTGCTTCAAAAAGCAGTAGGTATGCTATGTTAATTGTTATTTACAGCTCTAGCAAAATGTGCAAAAAATATATAGGGTATCACATTCAATAAACCAATACGAAATACGAGATTCTGATGGAATGTAAATTGGGCCCAAACATAAATAACATCATTGGGTTCTCGAAATTATATTTTCAGAGAAATTGAAAATTATCTCCAGAAAAAAAATTACAGCAGTATTTCGATAATGCATATTTGTAACAAACATACTGTAAATATGAAAAGGTGCAAGGTATACACGTGCGGTGAATTTCCATTCGAAACTGTCGAATTTGGCCCGCCTGTTACCTTAAAACTTTTTGACGAGGTTGGTTCGAGATTTAAAGAAATAAGTTGAAGTGATAAATGAACAGAGGGAGATCAATTGCTTTCATGATATACTTATTTGAATTAACGTTTTTGGAACATTTACAAGCTTACAAGCGTAAAACTTCTTCCTGACTTGTATAATGTATGTAATGTCACAGACATTGACTACTTAGATAATTGTCGAAGAGTTTGAAACCAAATATCAAAATAATGATAATAAAGATAATTCATAGACTTAATAAGAATGGACACCGCATGAGAAAGAGAGGTCACTTGGTTGAATGTGATGGAGCTACTGTGGGCAATGTCTTACTTGTTCTATGGCCAATATCAGTTGAATTATATTCAACGCATCGACTCCTTGTGGGCAAGGCAAAGTCTTTGGTCACATAAATATTTGTTTACATCTTCCATATGATTTTGACAAGCTGACCACAAACTTGCTTCATCTCTTTTATTTAGGATAAGATCCATAGACCTAATAGGAATGGACACCGCATGAGAAAGAGAGGTCACTTGGTTGAATGTGATGGAGCTATTGTGGGCAATGTCATACTTGTTCTATGGGCAATGTCAGTTGAATTATATTCAACGTATCAACTCCTTGTGGGCAAAGCAAAGTCTATGGTCACATAAATATTTGTTAACATCTTCCATATGAAGTTGCCCACAAACTTGTTTCATCTCTTTCCTTTTTGATAAGATCGCATATGTCTTTCTCTCACTAATGTAGCCAAGTGTTCGGTCTTCTGATAGAACACGTGATTCTACATCCATAGTAATTATAGATCTATGATAAGATCGCATATGTCTTTCTTTCACTAATGTATCCAAGTGTTCGATCTTCTGTTAGGTCACGTGATTCTGCATCCATAGTAATTACAGGTCTATGAGATAATTTTAATAAGTTCACAGAAAATATTGACGAATCAAATTTTTGTTACACATGATTTTTTTGAATCGAGAGCTGATATAAAACACTACATAACACCAAAAATGCTGGACTAAGGTTAGTGCAGAAGGGAGAACCATACTATTTTACGTATGAAATCAGAGCTCAAGGAAAAACCTCAGTAGACAAAACCCTCCTACAGCCGTTTTTACAAAATTGGAAACATAAAATTAGGTATGTACCTTCAATTCTTTGATTTTGACAAGGGTGTTTTTTCTAAACCTAGTGAAATATTCGTATATCTGATTTTAAAGACAATTCAAAAAAAGAGTCCCTTTCAGTGTTCAATGTTGTCCGGAGTGAAGAACTTTTCAGGATTTTTTTTTATTTTCACACGATTTTCTAGATCATTCGACATGAAAATGATGTAAGCGATAATCAAAATGTAACGATAACAGTATGGAGTTTTCAGCATCGCATTTAAAATAGGCAACATCAAAGTTGGCAAATCGCTGAAGTTGCCGCCAATTAGATTTTCATCTTATCATCAATATTTTGAACATCTCAGGAACAACTATAGAACCCTAATTTCCTAGAAACAAGCTCGTAAAAACTCAGACAGTTTCGGTTGGAGGCAAAAGTTAGAAACAACCAATCATAGTTCAGTCCTTGCTTGGTGGTTGCAAAGTCAAAGTCTTGTGTGAATGCAGAGTTTGATACGAATGTGTACTCAATTTTTCCTCTATCGCAACATCCAATTAAATTAGTGAGAATGGATCAAGGAAAGTGCTATAAACCCTTTTTGGTCCATAGTTGGTCAGAATGTGCCCGGATTATGTACCTTCTCAATTATACAACGAAACGTGGTGAGTTTCATTAATTTATTGGTGGCGGACGTCCTCCGAAATTGCCCACGAATTCGCTGTGATATATTATTCTATGAACGCGTTTTAATTATACGGTTTCAAGAAGATGGCGCTGCAAACGTGGGAAGAATAATTGTTAGGACAATAATGTTGGGTCAGTTGATGCCAATTCCAATATTAATTATTAGATTTACAATGGCATGTCAATAGGAAAATGCTGAGGTGTGAGGGATGTATACTCAGAGTAAGAAATAAACATAGAGATGTGTTCACTCACAAAAAAAATTCACTTGATTCGAATATCCTGTTATTCCAATTGAATTTTCTATGGTTCTGTTACCACTATGGCCACAAAATTCTGCATGAATATTCAGTGTATCAATCTTCATTATAAAACAAATTTCATCCGAATATCATGTTTTTTATGAAGATTTTTATTTTCAATATTCCAATTCGATTTTCTATGATTCTGTTCACACAATGCGCACCGAATTTTGCATAAAGCTTACTATGAGAAACAAAAATTTTGAATGGCCATATTTTATGGAACACCCAGTACGATTTGGCTGGTAAACGAAATTAACAGAGCCATTCGAGAACCGAACCTACCCTGAAAATTTCAAGTCTCTAGGATAATCCCTACAAGTTATTGTGCTAACAGCCGGACGACCCAAAGGACAGAATTGAATTTGAATTCGTCATCAGGGAGTAAAACCCTATATTTTGAGACCATTTTCGGCTCAAAATTGGAAAATTACAGACATTTAGGCCTAACGATATAGCACTCGTGGGGAGCAAACCCTCAATATATGAAATAATGCTATGTAACTCCGCAAATGATTCGTTTTCCAAGGTAAGAAAAAGTTTTACCTATAGACTGACCAAAAAATGGTACGCCACGGAGATATTTCAAAGTAACAATAATTTTCGAATTCGTTCAATTCGCTACGAAAAATTTCACCTGCGTTCTTTCAAATTGGGAGTTTCCATGCAAAAAAATTAAATATCTTAACGCGTATAGTCCGTTCACGCATAGTAGGCGTTTGTTTATCTGAAGTTGGCAGTATTTGCTGTCATAACGTAAAATAAAGTCAACGTTGCCGAATGTACCCGGCCTCGTCCGACGAGCTTGCTAGTTATCAGAGAACTCTATGCAATATTGACAACATTGCTTATCAATCTGACAAGAAATAAACAACATAACCTAAAATTTTAATATAAACATTGAAATATGTTAAATTTCCATGGCCAACCGACGGCTCAACCTTTCGTGAACGGAGTATACCTATTTGACGTTACATTATCACATTAGGTAGTCGCGATGCTATGTTGAGGTGTTTGATTTTTTCATGAAGAACGGTGTCCCATACGCAAAATAGTTATAAATTTTTCGACACAAATTGAACGAAGAAGTCGAAAATGATTGTTTGTTTGAAATATCTCAGTGGCCTTCTATTTTTTCCCGAAAGAAATAGTATTGAGAAAGTTACTTGTTTGTGCGCCAATGATGAACATAAAATTTTTAATTGTATGTCAGAAAATTCGTACACTCACCAAATTTTTTTTACATACAGGGTATCCCATTACTCGACGTCAACCCGGAACCGGCTGAAAAGGCAAGTAATGCTGTCAGAAAAATATACAAAAAAATCTAAGTTTTATGATTTTAAAATAATGCGCATTTAAAAAAAACGCAAAATTCCACACCCTGTGACAGTCTTTTCGCTCCTGTTGCCACAAATATCAACTCGGTAGAAACTAGGCAATTGTTTATTTCGAATTTTTTTTCTGAGAAGTAAGCCCTATTTTTATGAAACCTCGAGCAGCTGGTATCAAAATTTTGATTACAGTTTAGACAAGCATTATTCAAGGTTATACAGCAAAGAAAAAAGTTGGAAAAAGTTGATATTTGTGGCAACAGGAGCGAAAAGACTGTCACAGGGTGTGGAATTTTGTGTGTTTCTTTAAATGCGCATTATTTTAAAATCATGCAACTTAGATTTTTTTTATATTTTTCTGACAACCAGCATTACTTGCCTTTTCACCGGTTCCGGGTTGACGTCGAGTAATGGGAAACCCTGTATATCGACCGGTTTCAGAGCTAAAATAATAAGTTAGTGTTGGAGTAAAAACTCTCCCCGTATTTCGAAAAAAAAACGAAAAATTTCGAACAGAAGTTATATAGCTCATTGTCATTATTTTTTCCTGCATCACCTCCTGAAGTTTGACGCACCTATTCTGCAACGCCCTGTATAAAGCCCTACTCCTGCTGATATGTCCATATTTTTTTTGCTGTTGAATCATGAAAAGAGAGTTGAAGAGATTTTATTCCCAATGTACAAGAAACAAAATGTTCTTTGCCATGCAACATATCCCTCTTTCATTCTCGAACAAAAAATAGAATTAAATAACTGGCATCATTTACTGGATGGAAACACATCGACACGCACTTCGCCCTTTTCAAGAAAGAACAATAAATTTTTTCCTCTTTTTCAGATCTGAATCGATTTATTTTGATGCCACCCTCGAAGCGAGCTACACCGTGGCTTCTCCAAACGGCCGGCCCTCTTGACAGAGACGTACCGGCAATGAAGAAACCTCTTGTTGTTACCTGTACCATAGAGAATCCCAAGGGAACTAGGAGAGAAATTGAGAAGAAAATAACCGTTGACGTGTTAGATGTAGACGACAATTTACCGCTTCCTCAAGAATCGGAATTTAATGTATACATGCCGAAGAACATCGTGCATAAGGTAAGAAATTCAGATGTTTATTAATCTTGCAACTCACTGGACAGAAAATGTTTCCCTTTCAACGTATTAGGAAATAAAGCAGTTGAAAAATGTGAGTAAGATTAACTATAGAGATGCCCCTAAGCGTGAATAACACTGAATTGTAATCAACCAAGCTCTGGAGTAAGATGGAAAGTATTTCACTGCCGCACTGGGGTGAAGTAAACAATAAGTTAAATTTTCATTTCTACAGTTTCGGAATATTTCAGTGATTTTTCCTTAGCTATAATTACCGCAGTACTTTTGAGCAACAATAAACTGCCACCAAATCAGTAAAATCATTCAGTTTATGAACATCAAATCGAAACGAAAACGTAAACACGACGCATCGATTGTCTGAAGATTAAAAAATACCTAGTAACAGAACGATGTTGCTAAAAACAGATTTGGCTATAGCAAACTGCTAGCTGTAAGTACCATAGATAGTAGGGAAGCCGTAGACCAATTATCCCAATATACGAAATGAAGA
Source organism: Propylea japonica (assembly GCA_013421045.1). Lineage (NCBI taxonomy): Eukaryota > Metazoa > Arthropoda > Insecta > Coleoptera > Coccinellidae > Propylea > Propylea japonica. The sequence goes on along the minus strand of CM024245.1, from coordinate 31,293,091 downwards.
TACGGCACAAGTTCACAACGCCGAATGTTGTTCGCGTTCATAAACAAATTCTACTTGAATCTGAGTCCCACACACTATACAGGGTGGCCGGACGATTGACGTCCAGAAGAAAAAAACAGGTCCCTCGTCTCATGGGGTATTCGAATCACCCCATGTATGTTATGCGATTTTTCACGGTTTCAGAGTTATGAATTTTTTTATGAACTTTTGAGAATTTTCAACTTGACCATATTAAAAAAGATATTAAAAAAAGTACAAGAGTTTTCTGATATATTTTTGTTGTAAATAAATCGCCATGAAATGTACTTTTAACATTAAAATAACCAGCATCGTAAACTTGAATAAAATTAAAGAAATGTTGGTTTCAAGTGAAAAAGTTACGTATTTTGGATCATAATCTAAATTTTCAAATTTAAATTAAAAATCTAAACATGCTACTTCATGGTTTCTCAGTAGGCTTAAAAACTGCGCTCAACACTCAGCTTTCAGAATCATTAATAAAAAATGGTACTCAACAGTCTACTTCTGCTAGAATTAGCCTTCAAAGTCAGCGAGGTGAAAAAAATCAAAGAACTAGACATTTATCGATTGAAATATATTCTGGGAGGATTACAAATGAGAAAATACACAATTCTGAAGATTTTTAGAGTTTGTCTGAAGAAGGTGTCTGATATAGCTACCGAAACGTTACAATATCCTTTCAATTTGTTTCATTTTTCAGTTTAAAAATTTTTTTCGAGACCAATTTGCTCCTGACAAATAAGTGCAAAGATTTTCGCAGGAGCACTTCACCTTAATCAAACATTTTTTAATTATTTGTGTTTCAGAGACTGGGAGTGAAAACCTATAAAGTTTCTAAAAAACTAGACATTTACTCAAGAATTATTTTTTGCCATTTTAAGATTTTCCTGATCAAGTTATGATATAAAATGCTGAAAATTAGCATTAGAAGAAAAAGCATAAGAAAAAGAAAAAGGTATGGCAATAAATCACACATCATGTAGATAAAAAGAAATTCATTTATAACATTTACAATAGGTTTTCAAAAAGGCCACCTCAAGCCTCAATACACATTCTACACCTTCGCAAAATTTATTTATTCATTTATTTTTTTTATTGTAATTTTTATACCTAAATAAATTTTTTTATCTACATGATTTGTGATTTATTGCCATACCTTTTTCTTATCCAAAACTTTTCTCCTTCATTTTCTATCATAACTTGATCAGAAAAATCTTTAAATGGCAAAAAATAATTTTTGAGTAAACGTCTAGTTCTTTGATTTTGTTCACCTCGCTGACTTTGAAGGATAATTCTAACAAAAATAGACTGTTGAGTACCATTTTTTATTGATGATTCTGAAAGCTGAGTGTTGAGCGCAGTTTTTGAGCTTACTGAGAAACCATGAAGTAGCCTGTTTATATTTTTAATTTAAATTTGTAAATTTAGATCATGATCCAAAATACGTAATTTTTTCACTTGTGACCAACATTTCTATAATTTTTATCAAATTTACGATGCTGGTTATTTTATGTATAAAAGTACATTTCATGGCGATTTATTTACAACAAAAATATATCAGAAAACTCTTGTACTTTTTTTTTAATATCTTTTTTAATATGGTCAAGTTGAAAATTCTCAAAAGTTCATAAAAAAAATTCGTAACTCGGAAACCGTGAAAACTCGCATAACATACATGGGGGTGATTCGAATACCCCACGCGACGAGGGACCTGTTTTTTTCTTCTGGACGTCAATGGTCCGGCCACCCTGTATATGCTGCAAACATTACAAATAGAACGGTGAGAAAAAATTGAACGTAAACAATGAAAGTTACACGTAATTATCCCAAATATTTTCAAAATAGTGAAAGTGAACTCTCATTGCAATTATTTGCACCAATATTATACCTGACTAAGCAAGAACTCCAAGCTGCTCCAAAACAACCAAAAAACTAGAATATTCGAGAAAAATCAACGCGAATTATGCCACCATATAATAGTATTATTCTGTGCAACACGTGAAATTATAAACTTTGAAAGTAAAGAATAATATTAATCGATAAATATCAATCATTATCAAAATATCTTCTTGGGAGCTAATCTCATCAACGTTCAAAGAACAAACAAGAGGTTATCGGCCAGAGCATCCATAGAAAGCATTTTCGCCCTATAGCGGCTCCTCAGTTGGAGGATATAGCTTCGAACGAACGAGGCATTTAAGGACCCTTCACTCAAAGATCTGGCAAATTGCTTTGAGTATTTATTGTATGAATACCAAAACGAAACGTCATTCCTGAGGATTTTTATGCATAACCTTCACCCTCTGCATGAATCTTGAACGAAGTGTCAAGAAGTTCTTCCTATTGTTGTTGGGACCATGGTAGACTACTTTTCGCTGTTATAGAACAGTAGACGACGTGGAAATACTCAAACTGAGTCAAACAGTATTCAAAGCTAGTATCGATTCGGATGAACCCCAATAGGGCGAAATAGCTATTATAGGAATCTCTGGGTGATTTTTGCGCCTTGTAATCCATTTATATTATTTACTTCTTTTAAAGTTAATGAAATAATATGCCTGCAGTTGTAAAAACGCTTCAGTCTGAGGAATTTCAAACAGAAATATCAGATGTGCAAGCGTTTGGAACGAAAAAGAGAACCATTATGTTAATACCTCCTCAAATATGTTACAAAGAAGTAGACGAGCATCATCAATATGTATTTAACTCCATTTTTTGTGCTCGATAATGCGATATTTAACGAGATATCAAGCAGGGAGGGGATGCACTACCTTACTAGAACACAAGGCCATGAAACAGAATGAGTGACGTCAGTTGCAGGAACGTCCATTAAAATTTAAAGGTCCGTTAAACTCTTAATCCTCCATTATTACAAGGAACTAATGGAGGATTAAGGGTTTAATGGACCTTTAAATTTTAATGGACGTTCCTGCAACTGAGCATAATTGCTCAGTTGCAGGAACGTATTTATTTACACAATGTCATTTCCACAAAATTATTGATCAATTTAGATTTCGTCTTCCAACAGAAAAGAAAAATTATGTTTTTCTGAGTAGGTAGGATCGTTGTTAACACAAGAACCAGTTTCGTGGTTATTTTCGATATTTATTGAGGAAAAAGAAATATGATGGATAGTGAAAATAGTGTTTTTCTCAGTATAACTAGCATTAAGTCCCTATCATCACATTTCAGTTTTTTTTTGCCTTAATATTATTAAATAGTACATTAACACTTAAGTCTTCAGACACATACACTTTTATTTTAACAACTGGAATGTCTGATGACTCGTCCAAATGGAAAAACACAGGTTTTCCTCCTTTGGCTTTCATCCAAACTTTCGGAGCAAACACTTTTGTAAAAGCCTCAGCTGAACTTGCAAATGACACGGCTGAATCATATTCTGAACAGGATTTGATGCAATGGCTCTCTCAAGATCTCGACATTCCACTTTAGATCGCTTGGATTGAGGAGATACTCTGGTATGCACATCTGATCTGCTTAGGTAGGACGGACAACCTGGAAGTTTCGTTGGTATCGCTCCTAAAACGAATGGTAAAAGATAAATAGAAGGTCAGCTGATTAATAAAATTTTTCAACCTAGGAAACTTCAATGGAATTTTCATATGTGTAACTTGTAGATCTTTCTATAAATTCTGTTTGGAAATGTAGTTCGCAAACCTATAAATAATTAACACCTTACTGCTGTTACTGGGAACGAAATCTTTCCTTTGAATTGCATTTGACCAAGTTCTATTAAGTTGCTCGTCTTAGGGAAACCCAAAGACTGCTACTTTTGGCTCTCCTGTATAATTGCCCCTGCACTTGGGAACAGAGCAATGACATGGTATTTCAGCTGGAAAAAATAGCGAGATTAGCATAAAACGAACCAACACCAAAATTAAAATAACCTCGAACATGAAAAGCAAAACTTTCATGTACTTGAAGTAAAACAAATAAATTAGTGGAAAAATATGAAGAGGCCTTTTCCTTACCTGTTAAGAACTGATTTAACACGAAAACAAGTAGAATTTTAGGCAATAAACTCCGAAAAACACTCACAATACTGGCAAAAACGTGAAAAAACATCAACTGTCAACTACAAATGATTGACTACTCAAACACTTCACCCCCCTACCGCTGTCATTCTGTTTCATGGCCTTGTGTTCTAGTAAGGTAGTGGGTGATGATACTCGATAGAAACTGTCACTTTATTTGTCAGTATAATAAAATACGAAGTGATATCCTATATTTCTGCACTTCGTGGGGGAGTCAGTTTGGTGTCATGTAGAACCAACGCCATCTAAGTGGTTAACTACTAACTGCAGCTCTTGACCTTGATAACTGGAAAGCATGGTTTGTGCATTCTATGGGAGAGTAAATTTGGTGTCTTGCAGCACCAACGCCTTCCGAATGGTAAACTACTTATTGTAGTTATTCAACTTGATAACATGAAAAGCTTTGTTTGTGCTAAATTGGAGGTGGTATCAATAGATACAAATATAAATCAATGCAAAAATAGCTGAAATATAAAATATTAAAGTAATGAATGAAACGAACGAAAATGAAACGCATTCTATCGAGCTAGAGAATCAAAAGAGAAAACATTTGCTTGCGAATGCTCCGGATGGTGTATACTCGAATGTTCGGTGGAACAACAAATTCAACAACTTTTCGAATGAACGACCTAGAGAATTAAAAATTCGAATTATGTATTTGTGAAACATTGAATCGAATCGTAAAAAGGAAAATGTAGCTAATTGTTTGAAGGTAATCTCTGAATGATTGAAATGATAATCATAATCGATTTTCCCCTACGATATTGGTCACAAGTGTTATGCTGTAAAGAATATAAACTACCTACGTGTTCCATGTCAAATCCGTGTTTACACTTCACAATTTTTAGATTAAATGTTCTGTTAAGTTTGAACACGAGAGATTCTATGTCTATTTACTCATGCGGAATTATAATTGAAAACAAACATTTATCATTCAAATGTTCGAACGTTTTCCGAAATATTCGTCGCAACTATCTCACGTGGTAGATTTTGAGATTATGACATTTTTGAATTACACATTTTGCTCGATCTCCATGATAATTCTTTACATATCGATTGAAATATATTCTGGGAGGATTCGGCATTTCTGAAAAAAACTTTATAGGTTTTCACTCCCAGTCTCTGAAACAGAAATAATTACCTAAAAAATTTTCAATTGAAAGGAAGTGCTCCTGCGAAATTCTTTGCACTTATATGTCAGGAGCAAATTGGTTGTGAAAAAATTGTTGCCTGAATGAAAAAGGAAATGAATGAAAACGATAATGTAACGTTGCGGTGTATATATCAGACACCTTCTTCGGACAAACTTGTAAAAGTATATAACATTACTAGCAAGGTAAGAGGGTTTTTACTGGCGAATGGAGGATATAACTGACGAGCCGCAGGCGAGTCAGTTACCTCCTTGAGGCAGTAAACCCGTTACCTTGCGTGTATTAATTGTTTTATATTTTATTTGTTTCTCATTAGTGAAAAGGTTAGATAAATTCCAAAAAAATCTCAAGAATTTGTCGCAAATGTCGTAAGTTGCATTATTTATGACATCTGTCAGTGGCTTTACGAGAGGGAAGTCCTTCGAGAATATTTGCTCATTTCTGATGAAAAAGGCCAGATCCAAATGAAACAAGGCATGAATATCGTTTTAAATACTTTTATAACGTTTATTACTAAAAATATTTGGTCCAGGAACGATGAAATCAGACGAATAAATGAAATTAGAAGCGAGTGCGTGAAACTGTCAGTGAGTTTACAGGTCAAAAAACCTCTAGGATATTTGCAATTCTGAGAAGGAAAACATATAGATACGAATAAAACAAGGTACGAATATCGTTTTCGAATAGTTCGAGAACGTTTATTGAGAAATACATTTGTACAGGAACTCTGAAATTACAAGGATGAATGAAATTAGAAGCAAGTACTTGACAAATCTCAATGTGAATAATACTACTAACTTGTAAAAAGTTTACAAGTTAACTGTCAGTTTTACAAGTTAGTGACTTGATAAAATAAACTTTCTTGATTAATATTGTGTTTTTGGAAACTGACGTTTACGAATGAGAAACAAATAAATCTTCAAATTGTGTATTTTTTCAATTGCAGTCTAATTGACATTGAAAGTTGTCAACATATACCTAGAGATGTTGATTTATTCAATTTTTAAATTTCCTGATGTCATTTCTTTCTTCAATAAATCAATCCAAATACGATTTATTCCAACAGAACAATTTGCCAAATTATCTACTTCATCTAACAAAATACATGTGGATACCTTAATTCTTCATTTTTAATTATGAGGTTCCGTCATGAGGATCTTTGTGTTGTTCCAGTTCATCGTATGATCTCCGCTATTTGAGCATACATGATCAGCGATTTGTGATCTTGTAATGTCTCTATTTTTGATGTTGTTCTTATGTTGCCCTTTTCTTATCTCAAGACCTTCAGAGATAAGAAAACGGAAACATAAGAACATTATCAAAAATATGAAGTTTAGTACAAAAACTAAACAATTTTTTGAAATCTGGCATTCCAGAAAAAAAAGTTACATAGGAGATTTGCAATAATTGAAATTGGTATGAAACTATGAATTCTGTTGTCAACTTTCAGTTGAATTCCGCGAAGAGAGCAGATAATGAAAAAAAACATGAATAGAATCAAATTTCAACACCCAGTATCTTTGAACACAATCCCATGTTCCTACTTTTTTCTTCAAATTATGCAAGCAGTTTCTTCCCTTCGTTAGAAGCACTACCCTGTATTGACTAAAAACGAAAATCAATAAATGAATTGAGAATTGTTAAAATTTTATTACCGTCAGTTTATTCAACTCAATTCGAATTCCCAGAATCAGTAAAATATTTTGGTTAGCAGTATAATACCTATTATTTTTTGAAACCACCAAAAACTAAAATGAATTCCACCTATTGCAGATTAATTAACGAAATTATTTTCGCTAGCGTGACGTGTTATCATAACGCGTTGATACCGGGAAATTTATAACGCCAATTTAGATACTCTGTACTAGCGGTTGGCAATCGTTTCTTGTTCCAACGAACAGTAGCGTATCATTTCAGAAGGCGCAAACAAAAGTACCTAGGTCCTATTGCACCAAAATACTTTGCAACTTTTCACTTCGCATTCTAACAAATTTGCAAAGTGAAAAATTATGTTGTACAACATTTTCATTTAGGCGAGGTGCTTTCCACTTTGCACTCAACTTCTCACATTGCACTTTATTTGATTTCTCCAATATCCTCCAAACTACGATTCCAACTGATCAAAACTTCACATCAAGCTGCGGAATAATAATACACAGATCGATGCATTTCCTGAAGATCTTTCGAAAAAAATATTGATTTTTCAAAATTGCATTTCATACAATTATATCTATTCAATTGATTAAAGAGCAGCTGCGCAAAACTGCAGCCCTCCAGCATAATCACAGAAAAAGGTTCGGGTATTTTGATTCGAAAACGCTACGCTATTTTGTCAAAAAGATCGAATGTATTTTTCTGATAGTTCCTGATCTTTTTTCGCATCCAATGAGAAATAGTAGAAAACAAAAGGCAAAGAATTAAAAATTTTGAAACCATATTCATTTATTTATACATCCATACCATAGGTAGGCGACCGACCGTCATGAGTTTATTTATGTCATTTATTTGTTTTTTAAACAGAACATCCACAAACCAAAATTACCTACATTGGCTAAATGATATAGCAGCATTTGGTTCCATGTCTTTCCGGTGAAAGCTTTCGTATGTTTTAAGCCTTTTTCATCAGGAATGGTTTCGCTACAAGACAGCGTTGAGGTTGTACCAGCATGCTCCAGCCGATAACTCTTTTTGAGAGCTCGTTCTACTGAAACGAGTGTTATATCGTTTTTCCCAAATGTCTGTAATTTTCGAATTTTTAGCCGAAACTGGTGTCAAACAGTAGGGTTAGACTTCCTGATGACGAATTCGTGTTCAAATTCATATCTGTCTGTCCGGCCGTTAGTAACTTTCGAAGGAATTGTCCTGAAGACTTGAAATATTCAGGATGAGTTCGAGTCCCAAATGCCGTTAATAGTCCGGTCAATTTAGACATAAAAATAGTGATCAAATAAAGAAAATTCCGACAAAGCCAAATTTTTGTAGAGACCTTAGGTTTATCACAAGGAATAAAGTCTCAAAAGTCCCCATCAGTCCCATGCGAGCTTCGGGACTTATTCGGGGTCAAAGGTCAAAATTTTAGGTTTTTTGGATTTTTCTCGAAAACGGTAAGTTTTATCGAAAAAGTACTTCAAAGCAAAGTTGTAGATCTTAAAATTCTCTATAAAAATGGTTCCCATGATTTTTTCTCTAAGACCCACTATTTCCCAGATATTGCGCTTGTAAGAATCAAGTTCTACATAATATGCACACATTTCCACACCACCTGTGAGGTAGTGTACTCGGCGCATTTTTTTTAACGTGGTATCCCCGGTAGGCCTATTCCACGAACCTTTATGACGTTATTTTCAGGAACAATAATTATTTAATAGTATGAAGATTATTGATATGGGTTACTGAGTTTAACTTTTTTTTATTACTTTAATCTGACTCATACTCTTCATATTCAACTTCACCAATCATGTTTTCTTCAATTTCTTCTTGTTCTTCTTCTTCTTCTCCTTCCTGTTGATGAACGCTTAGAAATTGTTCAAATGAAGATGAATCAGTTGTCTCTTCATCAAAATCACATGAATCTTCCTCTCTTGTATTTAATTGAACATTTGAGCAAGAGACACCTTGGCAATTGGTACACGCTGTAGAACACTGCAATCCTACTTTTTTACAGCCACATTTGGCACTGCAACCTTTCTTGCAATTGCAAAAAATAGTGTTAAGAAGTTTTTCTGGAGCAGGGGGCAGTAAAGTTCGAATCGGTTCCAAAGTATTATTTATCAATTTCCAACCCCAGTCTTCAGGGTTCAGTTCATTGCCTTGCCATGTCTGAACTTGATAGTATACTCGAAACAAATGTTGAGTAGCAGATGCCGATGTTGGAGGAAGACAAGATAGCTGTACTTGCTTTTTGTTTCGTGTATTTTTTACGTATGTTAAATATCTGTACGTATCTATGCAATCAATTTTTTTTGGAGCTCCATAAACCGCAAGAAGAAACCGAATTCCTTTAGTAATTAGTATTTGAGGTGAAGAATTAATTTCTGTAAATACTTTTGCGCAGTCAATCAAATCATTTTTTTCAAATAATTTTAATACTAAATTTTTGCCCCTTCTAAACATTGCTGACGTAGTATCGCATCCGGTTATCGCATGTAAAAATAAAATAAAGTTTTGGCATTTCGGATAAGCTGATAAACTTTTTGAAGAATATATTTCTGTCCGTTGCTGCGCCTTCCCAGGTTTCAAAAAGTAAATAATTTTATCAGATGGAGTCCTTGCAGTGAGTAGTACTAATAAATCAACATCTTCACCCACTACAATAGCTGTATTTCTTGCATTAAATTGTTCTATTGCTGTTTCAATTATGAGGACATCGGCGTCATTAGGAGCTTGTTTCACGGCAATATTTTCAGCTGTTAATTTGTTACTCAACATAGAAATAAAACGAGATTTATTATTAATGTTTGCAAAAAAATGTTGTTGATTAACTGGAACTGTCATAAATTCGTCAAACATTATGTCGGTACCTGAGGATGTTTTTGTAGCACGACGACGTTGTTCTGCAGCTTTTATGTTCTTTGTTGTGTCACTGTAGCCATCAAATACTACCGTAACTGTATGACCATAATGTCTACGTAAATACTGAACATATTTTTCAAAAATTACGTTAAAGGTTTCTTCTCGATCCCACACAACGTGATGTAGTAGATATCCCCCATCAATAACGTAAGCAGCGTTTGTACAATCAACCTCAGCATTGACTGATTGAAAGCAATCGTAAAGAGCCGACTTCATTGTTTTACGCATTCCAGCTGCATCGAAGAGTGACAACGGGTAAGGAGCTAAATCATATGCGAAAAATGTTTCAATTTCATCCTCAAAAGTCTTAGTGACACTCATACGTTGAAATAATAATACTGGGTCTATTGGTACTTCTTCGTCGTGAACTTTCACAGTGCTACTCACAGCTAAAAGAGGAAGTACTTTATCTGTGCGTTTCAATTTTATATGATTGAAAGTTTGACCAGTCATTTTAGACATCGAGGCAATCCCAACTTCACGAGCTTTATGACAATTTATCTTATCGTCACCAACGACTCCTGAAGCAATAGATGAGATTTTGTTAATTTCGGGAAAAGGATCATGTGATGAAAACCAGTCAAGAAGTTTTTTAATATCTTTACAATCTTTCTTAACTCTCGAATCGCTCGCATCTACATGTTGATCTGTCGTGTCCATTCGAACATTTTCTTAGAATAGTATAATGTATACATAGAAGAGGCACGAGTAGGCATTTTTGCTTGCTTGAGTACCTAAATACATATGTATATACGTGGCATATGTGTGCATACTATGTAGAACATGATTCTTACAAGCGCAATATCTGGGAAATAGTGGGTCTTAGAGAAAAAATCATGGGAACCATTTTTATAAAGAATTTTAAGATCTACAACTTTGCTCTGAGGTACTTTTTCGATAAAACTTACCGTTTTTGAGAAAAATCCAAAAAACCTAAAATTTTGACCTTTGACCCCGAATAACTCGCGAAGCTCGCATGGGACTGATGGGGACTTTTGAGACTTTATTCCTTGTGGTAAACCTAAGGTCTCTACAAAAATTTGGCTTTGTCGGAATTTTCTTTATTTCAATTGTCTAAATTGACCGGACTATAACTAGCCAAATCATACAGTGTTCCATAAAATATGGCCATTCAAAATTTTTGTTCCTCAATATCTCAGAAAATACGGAACCAATCAGTATGAAATGTTACGGCTAAATGTAAAATGCTGATAACAAGCCTCATGCAAAATTTTGTGGCCATAGTGTGAACAGAACCATAGAAAATTCAATTGAAAAATTGAAAAGAAGAAACTTCATATCTATGAAAAGATATCCGATTCGAGTGAAATTGAATGGTGATCAATATACTTAATGTTCATCCGAAATTTCGTGGCCATAGTGCCAACAGGATCATAGAAAATTCAATTGGAATATTGAAAAGAAGAACATTCATATCCGATTCGGGTGAAATAATTTTTGTGCATGAAAATTGATGTACTGAATTTGCATGCAAAATTTTGTAGCCATAGTGTTAACAGAACCATAGAAAATTCAATTGGAATATTGAAAGGAGAATCTTTATATTTCCACAACAAGATATCCGATTCAAGTGAAATTTATTTTGTGAATGGATATCGATATACTGAACGTTTATCCAAAATTTTGTCGCTATAGTGTTAACAGAACCATAGAAAATTCAATTGGAATATTGAAAAGAAGAATTTTCATATTTCCATAACAAATTATTCGATTCGAGTGAAATTCATTTTGTGAATGAAATTTGATATACTAAATGTTAATGCAAAATTTCAAGAGGATCACATCATCATAACCATAGAATTTAATTTTGAATTTATATTTTTTGCATATTTCATTTTCTGAATATAATTCCGATTGTGCTGAGATTCTGCATTTATGTATTTGGTATCCATTTCAAGTCCTATATTGAGGTTATAGTCTTATTGCCCCACCAATGAAGGAGCTCTGAAAAGTTTCTGCTCAGTGCTTTTCTTAAATTTTTCCCATTTTTTTTGAGCGCTCGTTCTACTTAGACAAGTGCTATATCGTTTTGCCCAAATGTCTGTAATTTTCGAATTTTGAGCCGAAAATGGTCTCAAACGATAGGGTTCGACTCCCTGATGGAAAATATGAGGTCAAATCAAATTCTGTAGGGCCGGCCGGCCGTCCGTCCGTGAGCACAATAACTCTCGAACGGATTGTCCTAGAGACTTGAAATTTTCAGGGTGTGTTCAGCTGCCAAATAGCTCGGTTAAGTTCGTTAACCAGAAAAATCGTACAGGGTGTTCCATAAAAAGTGGCCATTCAAAATTTTTGTTCCTCAATATTTCACACAAAACGAGGGCAAACGGAATGAAATTTTGCAGCAACTTGCCAGATGCTCATAGTGAGCCTCTCGCAAAATTTTGTGGCCATAGTATTAACAGAACCATAGAAAATTTAATTGGAATATTGAAAAGAAGAATTTTTTTATTTCCATAGAAATTCCAATTGGAATATTAAAGGAAAGACTCTTTATATTTCCATAACAAGATATCCGAATCAAATGAAATTTATTTTTGGAATTTAGATTTATATATTGAATGTTTGTGCAAAATTTGAAGATCATCGCATCATCCGAACTATAGAAAATTCAATTTGAATATTGAAAAAAAAATTATATTTTCATAACAAGATATCTGAATTGAGTGAAGTTTATTCCTGGTATAAAGATTGATATACTGAATGTTCATGCCAAATTTCAAGAGGATCGCATCATCAGAACCATAAAATTTAATTATTTTAATTTTCAAGTGTGACCATAGAATTGAATTTTTTTAATTGTTTATATATAAAGTATCAATTTCAAGTCATATACAGAATTTTGAGATGATAGTCCTATTGCTCCACCAGAGAACGAGCGCTCAGAAGCTCCTGCTCAGGGCTTGCTTCCATTTTTTTCTCGTAGTTCTTTTAAAAATAGTTGAGAGCAAATTCTGTATTGAGGGATCTCGCTATTTTTGTCTTAACAATAAAGAAAATGATGTACTGCCCTCATGAGTTATCCGCCACTGCCATTTCACCAATCTAACCAGCGTTTCATTTAGGATCGCTTTATGACGTGGAAGTTTAGTTTTCCTCACGGAATGTTGTTATGGTCGGTAGGACGGGTTTATGACGTGGGAAACTTTGTAGAGCTGGGAAAATTACTTGACCTTCGAAGAACAACCTATCGCTTGGTGGAATCGGAGTTGTGGCTGTTCAAAATTCGGCACTCGGCAATTTATATGTATTTTGCGAAAATGTGTGTTTCGTGCGAAGAGAACTGCCGATCGTTCTTTAGGGGTCTAAACACGAAACAATGGGTGTTATTCTGAATAAGATGTTTCATATTGTTGACATGAAACAGATTGTCATTTTCGCGCCTTTCATGGGGTATCCCAATTTGGGACTTTTGCGAGATATCTCCCTTATCACAAAAACTTGGACACATGTGTACAGTGCATCCCATTTTGGGTGAGACTGGCAGGTTTCTCGCTTGTTATTTAAGATAGAGCCTTGCGGTTTTCACGTTCCTGTCCTACTCTTTCGTGAAACTCAAGTTGGTCCAATCAGATTTTGCATAACTGTTTCTGTTCGAGAGATACAGGGCGGTTTTGGAAATTGTTACTTTTCGGACCCCTCCTTTATCTCCGAAGTTATTAGAAATAATGCTGAGCTAAAAACTACGTCTGAATCAGAATTTTGCGTAGAACCCAGTGGCGCACTCAATTTTTTTTCGGGGGATGTTTTTGAAGATTCAACACAAACCTATATTTGTTGATGGAACAACCTGTATAGTATTACTTCGTTGAATTCGTTATTTTTTTCCCTTCAAAATGATTTATGATACTATGTAGGTAAGATGTTCAGAAATGTTAAAAAAAACAATAAAACATCAAATAATAATGATTTTTTGTTAATGGGCAAGGGTTTTCCCGAATTTCAGTAGGAGGATTATTACTTTTGATTTTTAAAAGTAGTAGGTCATTGATGATACAAACATCCTTGGTGTTATTACGGCTATTATGCATTTGCGAGTATTGTTTTATATTTAAGTAGGTATCGGAGAGAAAAAAATAATCTGATCCAGCTGTCAAGATCACCTGATCTGTCCATATTAGACTTTCTCTTTTGGGGCTATTTGAAAAATAAAATATACAGTATCAGCATCAACAGAGGCAGTTTCCAGAAAAATGCACTCAGGCGTATTAAATAAGTTTGTCGAATTGTCGATTATGTATTAGGGAGAATGGACAGCAATTTGAAACAGTTTAATCTGTAAGATATGCAATGTTTATGAATTTTCGTATTATTTATTTGTTTGCTATAAGGTAGGTACTTACGTTTTGTTTTTCATGTTAGTGATGGGTGTATTATCTTTGTTTGCTTACTCAACTATAAATGAAAATCACAAATGAAAATTATTCAATTAATTTTTTTTATATGGAAAATCCATTGCCCATTTACAAAAATCATCATTTTTTAATGTTTTTGTGTTTTTTGACATTTCTTAACAACTTACCTACATAGTATCATATATCATTTTGAAGGGAAAAAATAACGAAATCAACCAAGTAAAAATATACAGGGTGTTCCATTAAAAAAATATAGGTTTGTGTTGAATCTTCAAAACCATGCCCCGAAAAAAAATTTGACGTAGTTTTTAGCTAAGCATTATTTTTAATAACTTAGGAGACAAAGGAGGGGTCCGAAAAGTAATAATTTCCAAAATCGCCTTGTATCTCTTGAACGGAAACAGTTATGCAGAATCTGATTAGACCAATTTTAGTTTCACGAAAAAGTAGGACAGGAACGTGAAAACCGCAAGGCTCTATTTTAAATAGCAATCGAGAAACCTGCCAGTCTCACCCAAATGGGATTCACTGTACATCGATTGATCACCTGAATAACTGAGTACGAGCACCCTGTAACTATCTTAAGGATTCAATAAAATTTGCAAAGTGTACCTAGTGTTCAAGTAGAGGGACATATTGTCTTCCGATTAAAGTGTATCTCACCCTCTATTCCCTATCAAGAATTAAGGGGTGACGACCCCTATACGTAAGATTGAGGAGATATTAGCTATGGTCTGCATATCCAAAAATTGCATTTGAAAAACGTGGTTTCTTTGTCAGTCACAGAAACCACAAGGTAGGCCATAATTGAGTGCGCTAGACATCTTAGCTACGATGAATGTCACTTAAGTCATTTTGACTTTTGAATAACTAAGTTTTGAAACATAGATAAATTGAAAATAGTAAGCATCGAAATGAATACAATCTTCAATTTATAGGCTCACAGAACCTTCTTCATGCGGACTGGGATGATTGAATAACTATTGTCAAATTTGAAATTTAGAATTATCCTGAATCAACCATATATAAAGTAAAGTACAGAATAAATCGTAGATAAAATTAAGTAATGATTTATTATAATAGTAAACATACCATCAAGACACAGAGGAGCACATTTGAGTCGTAGAACAAAACAATTCTTGAATCTTGCGAAATAGAAGACCACAAAAATCACGCGAACAAATCCAACCAGAAAATGCAGATGTGTGGATTAACATGGCACAGTTACGCTTTCAATTATTAGTATCTACATCCTCATGACCCCACACACTTACGGTAAGTTTTGAAATCAATATTTATGGGAGATGTCATTTATAAAAAAAATGTCGATCAATTCGTTTGCACAAATTCTTTTTCATTCCAAATAAAACCACAGTATACCAGATATAGCTTTGGACGTTTGTGTTGTCTCAATAGAAGTAAAAATCGAATACATATTGTGTTAGGGTCGAAAGGTTATTTCGTTATCTGAAGGGCACAATAGAACTTGGTACAAATCAGTCAAAAGCGTTGAGTTAGTAGCCTTCAGTGATGCAGATCAGAAAGGAGATAGTGACTGGTGTTTAATGCATGTATGCTGATAAAGATATATCTTGGCTTTGTCAACGTTTAACATCTGCTGCAATTACCGCAACAGAAGCACAAATAGTGGCTGCTAGTGAAGCTGCTCGTAAAATGAAACAGTCAAAGTGACTTTCCCTGGAAAGTCTGAGTTTTCAATTCCAACATTGATGGTGGACATCAAAGCTGCTATAAATCTGAGGCAAAACCCAAAATTGAACAGACGCAGACGTACTAAGTGTATTCATTCAAAATACCCTAATATTTCTGTGGTATCTTGTATAAATGCAAAATAATAATAATAATAACAATATTACACATGAAAAAACGAATTTAATTGTTTAAATAATGGTTTTAAAATATAAAAATGAAACATCCTGAAGGGAATACGAATTTTGAGTTGATTCTTATTACAGTTTTCTTTATATGAGTTTATAATCAAAATTACATAATTTTATATACACATTGATCTTCAGTGCCATCTGTACGTCAAATGTAAACTGAAAAAAGTAGTCGTTTTTAGTACTACGAATGCAAGGTCGTTTCGTATCTTTCTATACTCTATAATCTTTGGGCAATATTACATAGATTTATAATACTAACTAGATAGCGAACATGTCAAAAATTTTGAGGCAAACCGCGTCCATTTGAAGTTTGGGTTTTACTCGAGAGGTGTCAATTTTTCAACGAAAAAAATTCGAGCACAGTTGGCATAGAACATCAAAATATTCGTGTTTCATCCCAAACTGCAAATGGCGACCGTTGCATCACTTTTTTCTACGTGATAGTTAGGAAGTTCGACGTCCAGTTAGTATTAGGATAAGTCCATGCAATATTAGAAAGTGAACACAGAATAACAAACTCTTTATAATTTTCAACAAAGTAAATTTGTAGTAGCAAAAAAAGATCATGGTTTCAGAAAAACACATACCTTTCATTTGAAACTACATTTCTCCGAATAATAAAGATTTGGTTCGATTTGTTTTTTTGGATCCTCATTCCCTTCTTTTAATGACTTCATTTTTCATCAGTTGTATTCATGTCTGATTCATTTCTTCATTTCAGGTTTTGTTGAGAACCTCAATAAGTGTATTGATTCAATTGTTTTGAAGATTGATGAGAATCATTTATGTGATTTATGATATGAACAAGCGCGGAAAAACTTACGCTTATTGTCAGACTATTCGTGAACAAAAACTGTTTGAACTGAAATCTTAGGAAACTCGAATCATGTAAAACAGGTTTCTATTTTTAGCTGAATCATATCGTTTATTCAGCAATGTTGAGCCTGAAAAAATCCCTGAATAGATATATCACCAATACCTACATACATCTCATATTTCATCTGAAAATGCCCTGTCCCATTCCATATCCATTTCAACGGATGGAATAGGTGTCGAATTATAGATCTATGTCACTATTGTCCATTGTATATTTTTTTGAATGGACCATACATATGCTAACGAATACCGATTTTCGGAAGTTTATGCATGTATATCCCATAAATTATGTTTCTTGAATACATCAATAACTACAGATTCTGTCTGTGCACAAGCGAAAGGGCTTTCCTTCTGGGAATGATTTTCATCTTCTTGTATGATGATGTGATTTAGGTATTCGAACTGACTGAAAAACAGTATAAGAAAATGAATATTGATTGGAAATGCTGAATACACTCTGCTCCAGACACACATCGCATCTAGAAACTAAACCCTAAAACACTAACATACGATGTTGCGAAACTGACAGAACTGTCTGTAACAGACGCAAGCCGTTAATTTGAGACTGGGGGTGCGGTAGACGCAATATCAAAATACGGAATAAACATACGGCATGAGTTCGCTACGCCGAAATATTGTTCTCGTGCATAGAAAGACTCTACCTGGCTGCATAACAAATGCGTGAAGGCATCTTTAGGTTTCCATTTTTACTCTGAGAGTAAATCAATCTTCATTCACAAAATACATTTCATTCGAATAGGATATCTTGTTATTAAAATTTCATTTCGATTGTTTTTTTTGTCTGATATATTGAGGATCAAAAATTTTGAATTTCAATCCCTTCGAAATTTATCGTGCTTACGGTTGGACAGCCCTACGGATAGAATTGAATTTGACCACGGATTCGTCATCAGGTAGTCGTTTGAGACCATTTTTGGCTCAAAATTCGATAATTACAGTCTTACAGACATTTGGGCAAAACGATATAGCAGTATAGCAGCATTTAAGTAAAACGAGCGCTCAGAAGTAAATTGTCGGTTGAGTCAAGTAATAAACCATATTCAGGTTTTATCAATATTAAATACTTACTTATTTTTGCATGCTTGTTAATTCTCTAACGCATGAAGTTAGGGCTTCGTATTTTTCAGGAGCTCTTCGGATCACGCATGTCGCTATGGATGAGATTGATAATGTGACAAATTAGCCTAGTTATGTCGAAATCATTGATATATTGATTTACTATTTTCAATATTTCAGAAATAAATAATAAAAAATAGGTATCTGAACCATGCGACATTTAAAAGGAAGATACGCAAACTAGTAAATACAAATGTTTGTGTGGATGGTTCCATTAGTATGTTTTTGAACCCATATTTTGTCGTTTTACCAGCCTAGGCCTACTGCTAACATGATAACTTCCGAATGAATCAAATGAAACCAATTGCTCTCAGGATATTCCAATTCGATTTATCGTTTTTTTCAATACAAACAAGCACGAAAAAGGTTTTGACTTCACGTAACGGCTCTCTTCAGTTTTATCAGTTATAGGTGAGAGAAGAATATCGAAAAAGTCGGCATTATAAATCACTAAATACCTCAAAGACTCTCGTGATATGTTATTCACGGAAACCGGTCTCAATTAATGTTTGAATTGATATTTCCAAGGAAATACCTCATCCGAACTATTCGCAAACTGCATCCGCCAACTCAGAACGACAGTGGTCCTAAATTCTCAACGAACTTTTTGGGATACAAGTAAACAGGTGAATAGCGGAGTCGAATAAGTAAGGATGGGCCATATTTCAAGTCAGTTTCTCATGTCAAACCCCCAATTCCTTACAGAGTGCTTCTCAGAATTTCAACGCTCCTTTACGTGATACTACAACTTTAACGGGATACGCAAGAATATAAGAAGATCGTGATGTTCTTTTCAGGTAACCGGGTTTTAGGAGGTGAAACTATTTTATTTACGGTTTAAGCTTCAATTGAAAAAATAGAGAAGTTTTTTTAAATAAATTTATTAAAATTACCAATTCGTTTCGTCAAACAAACGCATGAGTTCGAGCTTCGAAATTTTGATGAGAGGTTCGGGAACAGAATGCCGTGGTTAAGTACATTAACGGGCCAAATCGATCCTGTTGTTTCAATATCTCTCAAAACCACATATATCCGATTATTTCGAGATTTAGTATCAAAAAATATAATGACTCGCTAACAGAGCTATGCCGAGCACTGATAAAAGTGCTTATAGCAGAAAGTACTGATCCCTATTGAAAATTCAACCTGATTCTCGAGCACTAAGGCCTTATTTTTGAGGAATGCTCGCGATTACTAAGCACTTACGGAAAGTAATTCGTCCTCACGAGCACCAAGCACTAACAACTTTTCGAAATGACAATTTGTATTGGCCATCGAAGTGTCTTATTTGTAAATTTTGGTCCGACAAAATAAATGAAATAGAAGATTCATAAAGAGTACAATGATGTCTTGCCAACAAATTGGACGGAAATGTTTTTTATTCAAATCTAGAAAAAATGCTGTCTAGCTTCAATGAAAAAACTTTTTCTGAGTTCCATTCAGTTCCAAAGTTTGCCAATAAATAACTTGAAATCATGATTACTGATAACTCAATCGTATATTAGAAAAAGGTCACATTTCTCCATGAAACTTCGCAAAAAATTTCGCCACAACATCATAAAATTTTGTCCTCAGTGTTAAAATAATGAAAACATAAAGGTATGTTCAAGAAAGTCCATAACATACAAAGAGATACAACAAGATTTGTAATCCAAAAAATTAACAAAATAGGTTTTCATGAAAGTGGATCGAAAGAAAAATTTATATTTCAGTTCTTTGTCTATTCCAATCACGTGAATGTCCGTCATTTTCATGTTTCGACTAGTCCATGGAGAGCAGAGTGCTTGGCAATTTCTGAAACTGCTTGAAAGCACTTCGGTGCTTTGGAACACTTTTTTGAATCACTAAGCACTAAGCCCTTTAAAAAAATAGCAAAGCACCAAGTACTAAGCACTGGTTCAATCTTGTGCTCGCGAGCACAGTGCTTATGAGCACAAAAGTGCATCGAGTGCTTTCACGAGCACTAAGCACAGGGCTTCGGCAGAGCTTTGCTCGCAAAGTAGTACTTCTGAATGCACTTTTTTTCGTTTTCTTGGCCTAGGCCTACCGTAAATATCTTCTGAGAGGAACGACTATTAAACTTGAAATTTTCAGGGCCAGTTTATGATTATTGAGAAAAAAAGTTGAATTCATGGAAAGGATGAACAAATATCTCTCAGGATATTTCGATTTAATTTGTCGTTTCTCCAATTTGTACGAGCGCTCAAATTTTTTTTTACGTCAGGGCTTCTTTTTCAAATTGAATTCTGAATGTCCTAGATGCTTCTGAGTTCGAGTCCCAAATGCCTCGGTTAAGTTCGTTAACCAGCCAAATCGTACAAGGTATTCCATAAAATATGGCCATACAAAATTTTTGTTCCGCAATATCTCAATCAAAACGAAACCAATCGAATTGAAATTTCGCAGCCACATGCAAGATGCTCATAATAAGCCTTATGCAAAATTTCGTGTCCATATAGTGTACATAAAAATTTCAATATTGAAAAAAAAAACGCGAAATTTTAAAGGAATTGCATGATCTGAACCATAGAATTAAATCTTTTCAACTGTCAAGTTTTCACATATTTCAGTTTTGGATATCGGAATCTTATTCCGATCGTGCTGAGATTTTGCATTTATACATTTAGAATCAATTCCAAGTCTATAAAAATTTTGAGGTAATAGTCTCAGTGCTCCACCCATGAACGACCGCTCAAAATCACCTGATCAGGGCTACTTTAATCTTTTTTTATTATATATAGAAAAGGAAATATCGAAACTGTGGATAATAAAGCATCAGACATATTATCACCCTCATACACCAAAAAGACTTTCGTGATATGTTATTGGGGGAAACCAGTCTCAATTAATGTTTGACTCAATACACTGCTCAACAATTGATAGGGATCACTTACTTGTTCTAAATTTATTTCTGAAATATTCGCTCCAAGATATCAGAGTATTTTCAGTTGATAATATGGTTCACTTGAGAAAAGAATGAAAAAAATGGAAAGTTGGAGAGAAAAAAAGACTTATTAGGAATACTCAAAATTCTGTGTTTGAATTAAATGAAAATTTTATGATGAAACATCAAGAAGGCTGAAGTTTCGGTTAAGCTAGTACCTAGTTGGTCCCCACGAGCTCGTCTCGAGCATTCTACTCTCCGAGGCATACTTTTGATTAAACGATTCATAAAATTTTGGGGCAAATTCGTCCAAATATCCCGTAAAGCGTTAGAAAGGTCCTCAGGTTATTGATCGGTTTTCTAAGGTTGACAATTGTCTAGACATCTCAGACCAGACATGTTCGATGCAATTCATGTCTGGAGAGCGAGCTGGCCAGTCCATCCTATCAATAGCATGAGTTTCTAGCGCATCATTAACCAGATGACTACGGTGTGGACGGGCATTATCGTCAATTAAAATGAAATTCTCGACCACGGCAGCCGCAAACTGAACAATTATGGGTTCAATAATCATATCGTGATATCTCTGGCTGGTCATAGTGGTGTTCTGCAGAACAACCAACTCTATGCATTGGTTTAAACAAATGCCTCCCCATACACATATAGAACCTCCGTCAAAAGCTGTTGTGGGTACCATAAACTGTTCTGCATACCTTCGACCTCCTTTCCTCCAAGCAAGAATACGTCCATCGGAGTTGACTAAACGAAATCTAGACTCATTCGTAAATAGACATCGGCTCCAATCTTCAAGTGTCCAATTGCGGTGCTGCTCAGCCCATTGCCGTCGATGAACCCGGTGTTCCCTGTTCAAACGGGGATGTTGTACCCTCCTACGTGCTCTCAAACCACGAACATGTAGTCGTCGTTTTACAGTCTGGTTCGAAATTAGAACTCCTGTTGTAACTCTCAGTAATCTATAGAGCCGTGACCCCGGGTAAGTGGGATATCTCCTAGCATTAAGGATCAAAAGACGATCTTGGGCAGCTCTTGTACTGCGCGTCCGACCTCCCACATGAACATAAGCTTACTGAGTCGTTTTGGATGAACCTATTCCAAGCCCGACTCACGACACTTTGCGAAACATTCAACCGCCGCGCCAGGACACTTCTCGCTGGGAGAAACCTTCCTGTATCCACCGTATGATTTGGTCCAGTTGCCCAAGAGCCAAACGTCTTCTCAGCATGACTGATAAGCTGATATTGTTCTCATTCCTTCAATTATTATCACCTTATGTGTTCGAAAGAGAGAAAAAAACAGATTTAATAACAAATACCACATTGCTTGTCCTTCCCCTTGTAACAGCCAATAGATAATAATCGATTTTGTGAACAAGAGCCGATGAAGTGAGGAAGACTTTGATATAATCAACTCAAAACATCTTACTTTTTCCTTAGATAACATATAATGTACAGTTATTCACGAGATAACTTGAAAAAAATACAAATGAAGAGAAGTTCATAAGTAATCCCTAACAATTGTTGATCAGTGTATTTCCGAGAAAATACCTCATCTAAACTATTCCCAAACTGCATCTGCAAACTAAAAGCGACAGTCAGAACCAGACACACAACTTCGAGGTGACATTGTGATTTTTTCACAAATTTTTTCAATACATCTGAAACCACTTATTTGATTAATTCGAAATTTACATTTAGAAAAGAAAATTATGATACGCAAATCATTTCTGAATACATATTTTTTTAATTTTTCTGGCCTATCTTCTGAGAGGAAGAACTACTAAACTTGAAATTTTCAGGTTATGATGATGATTTAAGAAAAAATTTTCAATTCGTGGATATAATGAAGCAATTGCTCTCGAGATATTACATTCAATTTATCGTTTGTCCAATCTGTACCACTGCGTAAACTTTCCGATTTCACGTCAGGTCTTCCATTTTATTTATCTAACATACATAAATACATATATGAAAGGAAAAATATTTAATACATTATGTTTATAAATTTTCTATTCACTCCGAAAAGACCCTAGTGATATGTAATTGACGGAAATCGGTCTCAGTTAATGTTTGACTTAACATTTCCCAGAAAATACCTCATCTAAACTATTCGCAAACTGCATCCGCAAACTCAAAGCGACAGTCAGAACCAAACACACAACTTCGAGCTTCAGGGGATACCTAAACAAGTAAACAGGTGAATGGCGTTAGTCGAATAAGTAACGATGGGCTATATTTCAAGTCAGTTTCCCATGTCAAACCCCCCAATTCCTTACAGAGTGCTTCTCAGAATTTCAGCGCTCCTTTACGTGATACTACAACTTTATAAGGATACGAGATGTAGTGGAGAACCCATTTGTATGTGGAGAAGAGGTGTAGATTAACTAATACTGCTTGAAATTATCTTCAGTAAAGACATAATACGTGTTTCTAATATAAATTACACTGGAATGGCAAAGGGTTGCAATTGCCCTAAATGGAGAGCTCATATAAGATCGTGATGTTCTTTTAGGTATATACCGGTGTTTTAGGATATCGAAAGTTATTTTATGAGCAGGAAATGTATCGCAATATGGTTTAAGAATTAATCGAAGAAAATATGAAAGGTCCTCTTTCGGACAATTATGGTATTTAAATTACGAATTCATTTCGATTTCATCTGACCATAATACACTAATACAGTGAAACCTCTCCTAGCGGACTCTCCCCTCAGACGGACAATGATTGCCTTGGAACCGAGAATTTTTTTGTAATAGCTGTCTCAGTAGTGCCGAGATACCTGCCATATACGGTCACGGAATTCTGAAGAACGTCCAAAATAAATAGAACAGCGAAGATTCTGTTACCTTTAAACACCTTGAAAATCACGAGACCCGCTTAAAATCTTGTCTACTGATAACATAGAGATAGAATAGAGAAGAGACGCTATGACATACAACTGTGTAAGGAAAAATGGAACCACTGGGCGAGGCTTAGTTAGGGACCAATATGGCGGAAAGTTCAGGGTTGAATTAAGTTGCCAGTTTTTTCTGTTCACGAATTTCACCAAAAAAATACGACGTGTTGGGTCTTTAGGAATCCTGTTCAAATAAGGTCAATTGAATATCAATTAAACAATTTTTTTCAGGCGATAATATACACATATAAAAAGATATCAGATTACCAAAACATACTAGCAAAAATTTCGAATGCGGATCTGCTCAGTACTCATCCCTACCTGAGATATGTTTTTCCTCTAATTTTCTTCTTATCTGTCCCTTCTCTACTTGAAGAAAGCCATACAGCACACGATACCATTTTATTATTGTATATTAAGCACAAGAAATCTCGATTTAACTTGAAAAAGGTACAAAAATCACTATTTTTAGAAAAAATTCAATGATTGTCAAAATTCGACGTATACAGGCAGTAATATGGCGGATCTGATACCACTTTTATTTTATTGATAGCAACTCTATACTATTCTATCTCTATGACTGATAACAAAAGAGACAAAATGATACTATTCTAAAAAATCGATTTTTTTCTAAATTGTGCTTTTCATAATGTAAATAATTTCGTTTTCTGTGATAGATCAATATTTCTGAATTCATTTTTCATTGTGTTCATAAATATATTCCAATGAATAATTTGTTCTCTGTTCTCATTTCTCTTTGTTTTTATCGTGTCCGCTCTTTGGGAGATTTTACTGTATATTGATAAATAAATAAATATTATAAATCAGAGTGAAAACAGTAAAGGAAATTTTCCGTGACCTCAAAATAAAGATCAGTTTAATGTGTACGAATGAAGATTAATTACCCATTTTAATGTTCAATTTATGCTATTTAAATGTGCAATCGTCATGGGCAACCGAACACAAAGCATTTTGAATCAAAATTAACGAGTAATGCCAAAACTCTACTGGAAACTGGAACATAAAAATATAAAAAATTTATTTTTCCGAATGAATGTCTTGTGCGAAATTTCAAGGTCTTTCAATAAACAATTTATTTACTCGTACGGACGAAAGTGTACCTATTTTCATTTCCAACGCTCATAGTCTTTAAAATTTCCTGAAATCAATGCTCAAAATTTCATGAAAGTTTACGTTCGTGATATTTTGAGCGTATATTTTCGAAATTGAAATAATTAAATCCGTTAGAAATATTAATTATTAATATATTAGATATAATTATCACAATTTCAAAAAATATACTCTCAAAATATCACGAACCTATACTTTCGTCGAACGAGTGATTACGAGAATTGACAGCCTGTATTCTCGACAAATGATATTTCAATGCCTATACGAATTTCATTGCGAGAGTCCCTCTTTTACCTGAAAGATCACTTGTCACTTTGTTCATCTTCTTCTTCTCAAATTGTTTCAGTTCTCTACTTGTCACTTTGAAAGATCAATTCTCGAGCATAACGTCAACTACTCGTTCAGGCGTAAGTGTACCTTCTTTTAGAACAGTTATAATTAATACAATTTCCAAAAATCTACGCTCAAATATCACGAATGTATACTTCGATCGAGTGATCCCGAGAATTGACAATGCGTATACGAACTTCATTGCGCGGTGTGCATCTTCGCAGGTAAAAGAGGGACTCGCGCAATGAAATACGCATTGAAAAATTACTTGTCCAGAGTACAAGGCCCAGATTGACTCCTAACTCTAGCAAAGTTGTGAACGTTTTTTCAGCGTTTTTTATCTTCAGTTGGCCCTCTCTTACCTAATTTTCCAAAATTTCTCACATAAAATTCAATATTGTACAACAAATCGGGTTAAAGGAATTCAAATAAATGGAATCAACCCAACAGGTTTCGAGACAGTTGAATTATACATTAATAACTCAATTTCCTTTTTGACACTCGCCAGACGATCATAAATATGTCAACACCAATCATCATTCGAACTGAACAGCGAGAATGAAAGATACTTTTCCTCGCCATTTGAATTTCCACCCTCTTTGCATTCATCAGGGTTATTCTTCGTTCCACTCACGTGTCTAAAATTGAAAAGTTTGCCAGCTTCTTCTAACTTTCTCCGCGAAAGTTTTATTGGCACGAGTAACCCTGGCAGATGTTGGCCTTCCTTAAACATGAATTGAAGGAAAGGATTTATTAGCGTCATGTTTTGACAGGATGGAAAGTTTTGAATAACACCAGCACCCTGTCTTTTCCACAGGAGAAAGTTTGTATTGCTAACGTAGCCTGAATTTGTGGAACTGTTGTTGGCTGTAGTTGGACTACTTACTAGTTACAGACTAGTATTCTAACTATAATTTTTACAGTATTTGCATCCATGTTCATCAAACTGAAGAAAGATAGCAGGAATTTGGACACTTATTATTCAAAAATTTTATTCAAAATTTGCCGACGTTTCGGAGAAGCATTTCTCCTTTCTCAAGGCTGTGGGAAACAAGTAAAAATTAACGTTAACATTGGAGACGAAAGCCATGACAAAGCACTCACCTTATTATATTCCGTTTTTAAAGAAGAAATTTTTGAATAGTCAAACATGAGAAAATTAAGTTGGACATTCGCCAGATATTGTCATAAAATTGTTGTTCTAGAAAGATTTTTTGTTGAGTTCTGTTTACATGGGTAAATTGAAGACTGTCATAAGAGTTGAGGTTAAAAAGGAACTAACATAGAATACATTTCTTTTCTTTTTTCTAGGTTAGTGGTATGTCACAGCTGTCAACGCCATCTATGCTAAGATGAGACAAACAGTACATTACACAAAGTTGTTAACAAATCGAGCAATGTTAGCTATAAGGCAATGGTATACCGAGCTTAAGTCTTGCGTGTCCTCTCTAAAATTCACCGTGCACTGTCTTTGTATCTGGCGAATGTCCAACTTAATTTTCTCATGTTTGACGATTCAAAAATTTCTTCTTTAAAACAGAATAAAATAAGGTGAGTGCTTTGTCATGGCTTTCGTCTCCAATGTTAACGTTAATTTTTACTTCTTTCCCACAGCCTTGAGAAAGGAGAAATGTTTCTCCGAAACGTCGGCAAATTTTGAATAAAAAAAAAATTTGAATAATTAGTGTCCAAATTCCTGCTATCTTTCTTCAGTATAATTTTTACTTTCAAAAATATTCTATTGATAATAGACTCAAAAAAATATTTTAAACTGTTGGTCATCAGTGGAACGTTGCCAAAAAAGTTTTAACTGCAAAGACCAACTCGTTGATGTCCCAAAATGAATGCACCAAATTTAATCAGTGATTCCAGAGACGAAATTACCCGTATTTTTAATTTTTGCCCCATGTCATGCCATTTCAAAATTATAGCCTACAGAATTTCACCTGAAATGAAATTTTTCCTTTCATATCTCTGGCCTTGGCTGTGCGAACTTTACGAAATGGATAAATGCGCCCAAGATTACTTCGATGTACATGCCATACTTTCTGTTAATGTTTGATGGTCAACTATAGCGGTAAGCCCTGCTTGGAACATTTTGTAAAGGTGGCTCAAATCTGTTTCGAAAATACAGTAAGTGTTCCGCACGAATAAACAGAGAGAAGTTTAATTGATCGAATAGTCCTCCGCTCAGTATAACATTGACTGACTAACACAATACAACTGAAGTGTCCGCAACCAAGCGAATCTATTTGAGTGAGAATATCAAACAGGGACTATCATAGTGGAAGACTGGATACTGAATTCAATCAGAACCTGGCTATATATGGTGTACAACTTAATGATGAATGTTTTCTAGTACTGACTAGCAATAGAGCATTGATAACATCAGAACCATACTGAAATTGATGTTCAAATTTTAGCGCTCGCTTCTACTGGCGAAACGATCATTCGAATATTCTGAAATAATTGAACTATTCACCCCACCTATCAATTCAACTTTACCACTTCAATATTAGCCTTCCCTGCAAGCTTCGAATTTCAAGTCGTTCCTCTAAGACGTTTCACGATTACAGAACAGTCTGTTGTATTCATGAAATTTTTTGATGTAACTATAAAAATATTTTCCGCCGATCCCGAAATAAAAGGTGAATTTGATGTGTACGAAATTGAACATTAATGATCCATTTTAATGCTCAATTTTTTTCCTTTTTCAATGTGCAATATTCATGGCAACTTTTTAAATGCAGAAAATGTGAGTTTAAATATAACAATAGAATAATTTAAGTGTATGAGAATTAACAAATTGAAATTAAACTTTGGAGCTAGCCAACTTTCAGCTCAGCTACAAGATGCTTATATCATCCAGAACATCCAAAGAAGCTCAAGAATTTAATATTATTTTATATTTGTTGATTTTTATCGACTTGTAGCATTCCTCACTTACTGATTTTAACTTGCGTCATCCGCATCAAACGTTTGACCGATTCCACATCGTCAAAGGTTGAAAAACTGCAGACCGAAGAGATGTAATTTTTTCGACCGACAATAACAAATTTAAGAAAGCGCTGAGCAGGTTGCTCTGAGCGCTCCTTCATTGGTGGAGAAAAGAGGCTATACCTCAAAATTTTGTATAGTACTTGAGATTGATACTCAATACATAAATGCAAAATCTCAGCAGGATCGGAATAATATTCTAGAAATTATTCAGAAACTGAAATTTGTAAAAGTTCACAATTGAAAAAATGAAATCCTATATTTCAGCAGATTCGATCCTCTTGCAGTTTTGCATGTAGTTGAAAATTATGTATTATTATTCTCAAAATGCATAAACCTGAAATGCGATGTTGAAAAGATAGTAGAAAAAAACATGCGTGAAAAAAAAAGTCCATAGTCCGCTTCGGTTTTTTGTGCTTTTCCAAAACATCCGTATTCTGAAAATTCGAAAATACAGGGTGGTGTTTTCAGGATGCGAAGTCATATACAATTTTTGTTGATCCGGACCAGGATTTCTCAAGGTATAGGTAGTAAGGTCGCTTGTGTAGAAGTAGAATAATGTGCGTAACAAAGATTATAAAAATATTCTTTGTGGTTCGTAAGTTATAGCCACTCAAAGAAATCGGTAAAATTGATATATCTGTGATAAAATATAGTACCTATATTCGGAACCACCTAGAGGTGCTTTATTCTCTCTCAATTTTTTCCGTTTCCTGATGAAACACCCTGTATATTTCGAATAAATCTTCAACAGGAGATCTAATGTTTTTCAAAGTATCGAAAGACGATCTTCGAATTGAACATTGAAAACTTATTATGTCATAGCCAGAATTTGTTCCAAAAAGATGACTAAGTGCCATGACCTTCTCCTCACGAAATCTAGCGAGGATATTTTATTGCCTCCTTCGGGAAGGGTCTCGGATAAAAAAGCGTTAATTCATCCCCTTGGAAATGGAACTTTCACGGTTCATCCGATAGCGAGTCATGTGTGGGTCAGTTTAACGTCCTGGCTTTGCGCTCTATTATTGATCCTTCCGTTGTTGGTGATGAAATTTGTATAAGGACATTACGATGTCGAAATGCCCGTACAATAAAACCCGAGAAATTTGCTATTCCGTACGATGACACTGGTAACTCATGCTCAAAGCAAATTGAGTGGAGCTAGGAGGTAGACATGTGACAATATGCGTTTTCGGAAATTTACTCAGGGTTACTAACTCGATCCATTGGGTCACGCGACGGAGCTACTCGGATCACGGACCCGGGTTCTAAGTTTACGAACACATCACGTTTAGGATTTGAAGTGACAGTCGTATCAATAATATAACCAAATATTTTATGCATTTATTTTTTCAGTCCCAGTTCATTTTCGGATCTTCTTTAGCTTTGCTTGCATTCATATTGGCTTTTGTAAAATATTTCTTATAATTTCGGGTGTGTCCTTCCATGTTTAATGTTATTTTTGAGTACCTATGTAAAAGAAGTAGAGAATTTATTTCTTCAGTTCCAGTTTATTTACTGATTGTCTCTAGCTTTGCTTGTATGTATTTATTGGCGTCTGTAAAGCTTTTTTATAATTTCTGGTGTGCCCTCAAAGATAGGCTGAAACTGTTTTCATATTCTGATAACTCAGGAAAAAAGAGCCCGAATATATGTTATCAGTTTTCTTCTAGCTGCTATAGTTCCCGAGATCCGTTCAGTAGATAACGAATTTTGCCTACCTTGTATATTCACTATATCATTTCTCTTCATTCAACCTTATGATATGAATTACTTTCTTCTTCCTCATATAATTTTCAAAATATATTCTTCTAGGGTCATATGGTGGAGCACCCGTCACTTCTTTTTCAAGACGTCGACAGTTTTGCAGTGAATAAGTATCAATCCGGTATTTTGAATGATTCGATGCATTTGCTCAAGCCAATATGCGTGGATTACCCTGTACTGGTGCCAATGGTATCATTCGAGAGAACCATAACACATTGCAGTAAGTATGTGTTATATCATTCTGAAAATTTTCATTCAAAAGATATTAACTTGGTTCCATACTTAATCCCAAATCTGTATACAATCTGATAGTTATCGAAAGAAACAAATTTCAACTAATATTTTGACAATACTTTAGGAAGAGTTTAAACTATATGGTTTGAAATATGAGAAGAGAGCACTAATGAGCGAGCCGAAATTTTTGGTTTTATATCAGTGTAAGAATATCGGAGTTCGTAACAATAAAGGCAAAATTTTGGATATAACAGATCACTATAACACTCGAAATATGTCTAAATTATGGTTAACTCAATAATAGAAGATCACGACAATTTTACACATCATCAGTAGATAAAAAGAAATCTATGTATAAAATATACAATAGGTTTTCAAAAAGGCCACCTCCAGCCTCAATACACATTCTACACCTTCGCAAAATTGTTTATTCATCTATTTTTTTTATTGTTATTTTAAAAATATTTTTTGTATCTACATGATGTGTGATTTATTTCCATACCTTTTTCTTTTCATTATCCAAAACTTTTCCCTTAATAGTAATTTACGTAACAAGTCCGGAAAATAGGTTTTTTTGGACGAATAGACAAAATTCTAGGACGAGCGCAAGCGAGTCCTAGAAGTCTATGAGTCCAAAAAAAACCATTTTCGGGCGTGTGCGTACAATATTTTTTCGGCAACCGTCTAGAATAACAAATCAATGAGACGACACATTTCTTTTTTATATATTTTAATTCTTATTTAAATTAAACAGAAACAGAAAATATCACATATTAACAGAAACATTCTAATTCTTATTTATATTAATATTTATATTAAAATTCGAGCAATTACTGATATTGAAGGGATTCAATTTGTTTGAAATGCCTGGTATATTTAAATTCCTTTTGTTGAAGCCACAACAAGATGGCAAAGTTTCCGTTTCGCATCGATTATTTTCTTCTGGTGATTTTTGAATGGTCTTGGCAATTTTAATTTTGTTTTCAAGGGAATTATCTATATATCCTTCAGCCACATTGGTAGACTTCCAGCCACCGTGTCTCTTCAAATTTGTGATGTTTCCACCATTGTCAGCAAATAACGTCGCCGAAGTCGACGAATGCTATGGCCTGTGTAATTTTTAGGATTGGGTAAATGTAAAAACTCTGCGATTTTCATTCCGAGACTCCCGAAAGTGTGGATACCAACAGGCTGAATCGAACATTTTCCCTTTTTGTAATTCACGAATAATCTGTTGTGTGGAGTATGAGATGGCCGTAAAGATAAATATTGTCTATACAACAGCAGGTTTTCTTGCCCAATTACAACAAAAGTTCTCTCAATATGTGTTTGGAATCCGGTATTTTCACAAGCAACATGTCTTCCTTATCGTTTATTAAATCAATCGACATTTTGTCAGTTCTTCTCTTCTGCACGCGCCGGCTAACCCAATAATTGTTGCTACCTGAAAAGTAAGTTGATACTTTTATATCCTACAATCGTAATATTTTGTTTAAAATCACCTTCAGCATTAGATATGTATCATTATCCGCTTCTCTAATGAATTTGCTGATCTGTTCACTGCTGAAAACTTCTGATTTTTTGGCTTTGTAACCAACATTCTTCCTTTTAAGAAATGCGAGAACTTTTGGGAAAATGGCTATGTTCACATTTTTCTTTACTAAAATGGTACTTTTCAACATAGAGTACATGCTCCACAGAGTGGAGGATTTGACTGTTTCTGATTTATGCGCCAAATAGGCCAACATTACATCCTCTGTTATAATTTTGCATTGCTTCATCTCCATCCATTTCGTGAACGAATCATACACGTTTTCATACCTTGATTTTGATTTTTCAGGCAATAATTGTGCTGTAGCAGCGGCTGCTATATTGGAAATTTCCCAAGGCACATTTTCATTGTCACTATCACTGCTGCTTTCCATATTTTAATGCGGATTGGGATTGCGATCAGAAAACATGCAAATTCTTGACAACTAATTTTATATGAACTGTCAGCCGTTTTCTCAGTGCTATGGTAACTTCATTTATCAAAAATATACCTACCAAGATTTTCATATTTACTATGATCAAAACGACGTGATTCTTCCCGGCCTAGTCCGGGAAGTACGTACTTCCCGGACTAGGCCGGGAAAGTGGGTACTTCCCGGACGGTTGCCGAAAAAGCAATTTTCAGCATTTTCAATCATAAGGTGATCAGAAAAATCTTAAAATGGCAAAAAATAATTTTAGTAAACGTCTAGTTCTTTGATGTTTTCCACCTCGCTAACTATGGAGGCTAATTCTAGCAAAAGTAGACTGTTGAGTACCATTTTTTATTAATGATTCTGAAAGCTGAGTATTGAGCGCAGTTCTTAACCTAATAAGAAACAATGAAGTAGCCTGTTTACATTTTTAATTTAAATTTGAAAATTTAGATCATGATCCAAAATACGTAACTTTTTCACTTGAGACCAACATTTCTATAAGTAATTTTTATCAAATTTACGATGCTGGTTATTTCATGTATAAAAGAACATTTTATGGCGATTTATATACAAAAAATATATCAGAAAACTCTTGTACTTTTTTTTAAATATCTTTGTTAATATGGTCAAGTTGAAAATTCATAACTCGGAAACCGTGAAAAATCGCATAACATACATGGGGGTGATTCGAATACTCTATGAGACGAGGGACCTGTTTTTTACTTTTGGACGTCATAAATGTTATCTATCATTTATTTCTTATCACTAATAAATAAGAGATGAGGGTATACTCGTATTTCTTATATCGGATCTCAGACTATTATTTGTTTTCATCTATTTTCAGAATTGGTATTCTTGAAAGATGCTCATTTCGAAGATCCAGTATATTCAGTTGAATTGAAACTTGTTGATATGAACTATGAAGGTGACAAGGATAAAGTGGTAAGTTTTTAACAAGATCAAGTTCACTAATTAAGTGTGTGGTCATATAGCCGCACCAAACATAGACCACCGCACGGCAATGTCATCAAATGACATGTTTGCTACCCTTAAAACATCGAATATTAACATTACGGTGCGAGGGTCTATACATGGTGCTAATCATCCATCCAAAAAAATTACATTTTGGGAGGCTGTCAAAATCAGAAATCAATTTGGTAATTGAACATACAATAATTTATTATTTGAGAAATTCAGGTTGATGTTGCAAATTTCACTGACCGAAATTCTGATAATTTTTTTTGTTTGGTTTTGATCGAATATAATAGGTTCAATCAATCTTGAACGCTTATCGATTAGTCCTGGGTACCTATACGGAGTGTTTTATGCGTTCCATTAAAAGTTTTCAATGAAAGTATTGTAATATGAATTTAAGATTTTGTGTTTTCGTATTAGCGTTCATGAACTCAATTTGAGAAATATTTTCAAGCGTAAGCTACTTCCTGTTCTACCGGAAACGAATGTAAAATTCGTTATTTTAAATGTAACGCACTGTATTTTTATGCATATTTAAATTTTTAGTTTGATTCTGCAATGATTTGATGTATGATGTAGGCATCCACTTCAAGCGATTTTTGAGTTATAGCCTGATCATTAAATATTTCGACAGAAAGATCGTCACTAATTAGTGCTTAAATTTTTAAAATCCATCATTCCAGAATCTTTGCAACAGTGGAACAAAAGAAAGTACAGTGATTCAGCTTCTTGTATAAATTATGAGCAAATATTATACAGGGTGCCCGAAACAGAGCTTCAAAGTGAGCCTCAATAAAACTATGAAATCTCTTATTGAGCGCTCGTTCTACTTAAACGAGTTCTATATCGTTTCGCCAAAATGTCTGCAATTTTCGAATTTTGAGCCGAAAATGGTCTCAAACGATAAGGATCGACTCCCTGATGACAAATTCATGGTGAAATTCAATTATTTATTTTTCGCTATCTTATAGGGTTGAAATTTATAGTTCAGGGATCACCAATTCTGGCTACCTGTGCATATATCAGAAAAAAATTCAGTTATTTCTTCATAACCAGAAATAAAGCTGCGTCTAGACGCTCAGGGAACACATCGATGGCAATCATTCTTAGAGGGATCATATATTCGTATATCGTTCAACAAATATTATATAACGCCCTTCTATTGATATGGCATAATAGTATGATCGATTTAAGAAGAGATGATATCAATTTATTCGAAAGGACACAAAAATCATCTACTATGCAGATGATGTCCCTTTTGAGCATGAGTTTCAGATGAATAATTCATAGTTCATTTAAATTCATGAATTTATTCACAATGTAGTTTTAACTCCGACCATTTCATTGAAATTCGAATGTAGTTCCAAGTTTTCCGCTCACTTTAATTACGTATTGTGTAATTAACAACTTTTCTAATCGCGTGATAGGTCTCGTCGAAGTTGATTAAATGTTTTCGAGTTTTTCGGAATTTATTATCGGCGTTAATTAGGTGTGTGGGGTTTTTCTAATGTTGAATATTCTCGTTTTTCCGAGTAAACTCACAGAGAGCTTGTAGGAAATTGGCTGAAGTCCAGAAATTATAACAATTGCACCTCGCATGTTGAGGAGTGTTGAGTTCAAGAGAAAAGTGTGTTTATTCGAATTAAACCTCGAAGCATCATAAAGAAATTAGGTTTTTTGCTTATTATAATTGGCAAACAGTTACATTTTGTTTAGACACAGAGATTTTAAAACACGATTGATGATAATATAACTGCACAGACGTGTGTATTATCTTTTTATAACAACATTTCGAACCAATAGGTGATTGATAAACAATTAATATTGGTTTGTTTTTCATATTGTTGAAATTTGAGAATATGTTAATTTTTTCAATAGAAATTCCTTTTTGAAAGTTGTTCTGTAGCTGTTAAACTATAAAACCGAAAAAATATCTCAAATTCATTTAAGTATTCTATACAATTCATTATCGGTAAAAAAATGTATCCAGATTTTTTTATTGCCTATATTGAAAAAGACACCCGAAAAAACAACCAATTCAATGTTCGATTGCCAATTCTTGGTTCCTTCATTCGATTATTGATATATTTTTGTTTAGGTGAGTTTTTTACATTGCGATTTCATTCGGATCTCTTAAATTAAAAAAAAATAGTGATATAGTGTTACTATAAAATTCGAAAGTTATTAAAAATAATTATTCATTAAAAAAAGTTTCTATTGCATTCCATGATATGAATGAAACGCATCATATTGATCATGAACATAAGTTTTTCATTCTGCAGATTCAAAAGTTGTACAGCAAAATGATGCAACATTTCGAATCAATACCTAGGTAATTGGTAAACAATTGACATTGGTTTGTTCTTCATATTGTTGAAACTTGAGATTATGTTAATTTTTTAATAGATGTTCCTTCGAAAGTTCTGTAACTTGGTATACTATAAAATCGAAAAATAACTCAAATTCGTTTATAAATCTATACAATTCACTATCTGTGAAAAAATTTATCCAGATTTATTTTATTGTCTATATCGAAAAAAACACCCAAAAAATTAGCCAACTCAATGTTCGATGGCCAATTTATGAGATTCTACTAATTGGATTATTGATTTATTTTTGTTTAGGTGAGTTTTTTACATTGCGATTTCATTCGAATCTCTTAAATTGAACAAATAATTGGTGGTAAAGTGTTACTATAAAATTCAAAAGTTATAAAAAATAATTATTCAATTAACATAAGAAAAAAAAAGTTTCTATTGCATTCCATGACATGAATGAAACGCATCATATTGATCACGAACATAAGTTTTTCATTCTGCGGATTTAAAAGTTGTACAGCAAAATGATGCATCTATCTTCGTTTTTTTGTCCTCCAGCAAAATTGGATACTTTTGTTTAGTAATGGTTTACTTTTAAAGGTGGGAATTGTTGAGAAAATTAATTTTTTTATGATTCAATATTATACTTAATTTTAACAGGTCAAAGTTCCCATACACATCCACTTCGACAATGTGTCCATACCAGTTCCAGCCAGCCTCAAAAGCAGGTTATTACGGGAGCCGATTTTGTATCCAGACCAGCATTTGAGGATTTGAGGTAAGCCGATTGAGCGTTCAATAACAAGCGCCGAAAACAGTTATCTGATAATAATTATCTTTACGCGGAAGGGATACGCGCGGATTCCGAAATATCCGCAGATTTGCTCTGCCTATATTTCCGTTGGAATGTGCGCAGCATCCAAATTTTGCAGATTGGAATTTACCTCGATTGAATTATTGGCGTTTCAGCAACGTATTGCAGATATTGCCTCAATAGGACAGAAATGAAATTTGGAACCGTTTTTGCTGTACCTAGTGCTTCTTTGAAGTGAAACCAAACACGATCGTGGGATCCTGGATATTCGATCTTGAGAATAGACATCGCAGCTACTGAATATTGAGAATTATACAGGGTCCCAAATTGAACGTACAAACGAAAAGGGGAGATTCCTTGAGTGAGTTTAAGAAAAAAAGTCCCATAAACATGGGGTCGCAAACGTTTCGTTTTCGAGATACAGGGTGTTAAAGCTTTAATCAAAAACATGTGTGATTATACGAGTTTATCGAATCTTTATGAATCATCGCTACAGATCAGGAAAATTTCCATAAAACTGACACTGAATTCATTCACCACAGCTTACAAAGTGGCCTTCCCATCATAATTTGGATTTTCACGAGGATTTCGAGAGAATCGTTCAAAATTTTTTTCTCGAAATCGTTGGTAGATACGACAAAACTACAAGAGACCGAAAAGTTTAGCATAAAAACAAAGCTTCTTTTTACATTTTTTCAAATTAACATTGCTCGCCAAAAAAACTTTTCCAGAAGAACAGGTGGCAATATTCCAGAAAAAATATCACCCTGTAGATCTTCTATCGAAATTGCCATGTCACGTGGTGAGAACTCTTAAATGTAATATTTATGCCAAATTTCAGTTGAATATCTTGTGAAGTGTAGATACTATGAGAAAAAAACTTGAAAAAAATTCAACACTCTGTATCTCGAAAACGAAATGTTTGCGACCCCATGTTTATGAGACTTTTTTTTCTTAAACTCACTTAAGGAATCTCCCCTTTGCGTTTGTACGTTCAATTTAGGAACACCCTGTATAACATGTTAAATACTAATTTCGAAGTTAAATACAAATTGTTATCTCGCTGAAATGGATGAACTATGACGTTAAGACGTATTACAACATACAAGTGACTGGTGACCCAAAGTCAGACTTTGGTTGTTGTTAGCATATCCCTAGACCAGCTTCAAATGGGTCATCTAAGCTTCATTAAGTTTTTTAAGTTTTCGTTTAGAAGAAACAGTACGTTCATCAGCACTCAACTGTTAACATAGAGCAAAAATCAGTTGAGTAGAGTTGAGTTTCAGCGGATGAAAATTTTCTGAACGCGTCGCTGAGTGATTTACAAATCTGACATATCATGATATACAGGGTGACTGGTGACGTAAGGGACAACGGCTAACTGGAGATAGAGGACCTCAAACTGAATGAGAATTGGGGTTTAAAATGTCCCATAAGGCTATTAGTTTCAGAGATACAGGGTGTTTTTTTTGCAAAAGTGCGAAAACTATAAACTCCCATATCTTCGTCAATATGGCAAATTTTTCGCTGATATTTGGCAAGCTTGTTACTATACATATTCTCCATCAGATCGAGAATAAAAATTCCCAAAATTGCAGGTTCGTATTCAAAAAGTCCAATTTCCGTGTCAGGTTAG
Organism: Propylea japonica; assembly: GCA_013421045.1. NCBI lineage: Eukaryota > Metazoa > Arthropoda > Insecta > Coleoptera > Coccinellidae > Propylea > Propylea japonica. The sequence continues at coordinate 31,255,033 of CM024245.1, read as the reverse complement.
AAATATCACTCGGTATAATCAGATAAAAAAAATTGATTTGGAAAATTGGAATCTTCAAAAAACACTGAGTGAAAAACTGTTTTTAGTTTGAATGGCACAAATTTTTCATAGTTTTTATGATATGTTGAAAGTCGAATATTACAATTTATTCATATTGAATTCAAGAAACATACTATTCTTGATAGGAAAACACTGAATTTGAGATGCTTAAATAATCTTGACGCATTTTGAATATTCCTTCACATCTTGAACTCTTTTTTTATTAATTTTCTATCAATATTATAGGAAAAATTAAAAAACAATAAAAATACAAAGGGAGGAACAGTAGCACATATGATTCATAAAAAAATGGAATAAACAAATGCTGGATATGCGAGAGCCATTCCCCTCACACACTTAATGACTCTTTTGAACAATTGAAGTACTTTTCATATCCACAAGATGAAAAATTATACTCTTGATAAAACAGAAACACTGGATTTCAGCTCGAGAAAAGTTTGACTTTCTTCTCAGAACCCCTGAACAATTATCCATCTGGTACTTATGTTTTCAACAGAATTTATTCTTCAATGAAATAATGTATGAATTTTGAGGACTTATTTTTCTCTTATATGTACTTAGGTGTAGCAACTTCATCTTCTTTTGAGAAGCATATAAATTTCTTTCATGCAAACAGAATATTAGGGAAACAAGTAATTTTTTAGAATAAGAGGTTTATTATTCATTATAAATAAAATACATCCTATTACACAGAGTAGGCTTATTTCAAAAATGACGTTTATATTCATACATTCATTGATTGTGAATTATTGGGAATTATGTCGTTTGTTTATCATGATATACGTATAACCTTATTTTTTGATACCCAGTTGAGAAACTTTTTGTGATTGTACTTGCAAATTATAAATAGAAGTGTATTGGAATAACCAAAAAACTCCTTAATAAACATCCACTCACAGAACACAACAACTTCAACTAAAAACCCTAAACAAATCACAAAATAGGTATATGCGCATGTCTCAGCGGTCAGATGAGTTAAAAAGCGCAAATTTTTACCGCTGCCAGAAATCGACAGCTGCTGAGAAACATCGATTTGTCAGCGTTTTTGCGGAAAATATGAAAATTTTTAACCCTTGTACATTTCGAACAGCTTAATATTATGGATTGATTATTTGTGTCATAACATACTATGCCAACCTTTGTCTTTGAGTGGTATTGAATAATTAAGTCAGTGGCGTAGGGCCAATAATCATTTTCGTTCGAAATTAACATACTGTATGTGAAAAAAATATTCATCAATTATTATTATTGAAATGGTGGAAAACTGTGCCAGTAAACGAAACATGATATATGTTTTATTTCGATTGACACAATTTATTTATGGCACAACGATATTTCAAAAACGCGCTTAGTCAAGTTTTCACATAGTTTTATCGAATACGAAAGATTTGAAATGCTCTCGATTGTGAATATATAATCGAAAATGAATGTTTGAGTTCATCCTACATAAAACTGAAGTTCTAGCTATCAAGCAAAATTACTTGGAGAACTACGATTCGAAAGCAATGCGGATGTAGAATCCTCCGAGCTCAATGGTTACATGACCAGCTAAGAGATTTTCACGAAAAAGGTATCCCATAGAGATAGAATAGAGAAGAGACGCTATAACATACAATTGTGTAAGGAAAATGGAACCACTGGGCGGGGCATATATATTACCAATATGGCTGAAAGTTCAGGGTTGAATTAAGTTGCCAGTTTTTTTCTGTTTACGAATTCCACCCAAAAAATACGACGTGTTGGGTCTTTAGGAATCCTGTTCAAATAAGGTCAATTGAATATCAAATAAACAATTTTTCTTCAGGCGATAATATGCACATATAAAAAGATATCAGATTACCAAGACATACTAGCAAAAATTTCGAATGCGGATCTGTTCAGTACTCATCCCTACCTGTGATATGTTTTTCCTCTAATTTTCTTATGCCCCTTCTCTGCTTGTAGAAAGCCATACAGCACACGATACCATTTCATTATTGTTTATTAAGCACAAGAAATCTCAATTTAACTTGAAAAATGTACAAAAATCACTATTTCCAGAAAAAATTCAATGATTGTCAAAATTCGACGTATCGCAGTAATATGGCGGATCTGATACCACTTTCATTTTATTGATAGCAACTCTATACTATTCTATCTCTATGAGGTATCCGAAAGTTTTCGAAAAGGTGGCAAATGTGTTTGAGTTTGACAGAAACTATCTATAAAAACAATGAAATAATGCCAGCTCGGTAAACAAATAAAGAAATATTCATAGCAAAGCACTCAAGAAATTGTTTGTCAATGAAAAAGATCTGACGATCGTCAAAGATAAATTCCTAAGAGAGGAATCAGTTAAATGTTTGCGAGATTCAAGAAGCTTGATTGGCTATCAAATCATTGATATTGGATGATGGTTGTAGTCCGAAACGAACTGAAATATCTGCACAAAAATAATATCTCATTGATAGTTGATTTTGAAAATTGTTCATCCGAATCCAGTGATTCATCTATTCTCTTAATTTTCGGTCTATGTGAAACTGATATAGCTTGGATTAAATCTGAAGAAAAATGAACACCTCATATATTTTCCAGAACCGCAGGACCATTTGCCAGAGTGGCACAGCCCAGAACACCGTTGGCGAACGGCACTAAAAATTTTAAGATTAAGGGTAAGAAGGGGATGAAGACTATCTTTAATATCACGCAGACAGAAGGTATAGTCTATGTTCAGGATTTCACGGCACTCCGGAAAGCGAAGCAGTATATAACGTGAGTATTTTTATATAAGATATTTTCAACAGTGAAATTTTCATATTTCAACCGCATGGATTTTTATGTCTTGATATCAGGGGGTGGATAGTTATTACTCTTGATATTAGGGGGTGCGATATGGATAGTTGTGTTATTGTTCGTGAAACTTAATTAATATGAAGTTGGAAAAAAACTGATTCTAACCTCATATTATTTCAGATAACTCTATCAATTGTAATATATCTGCTCATTTCGATTTCTTAGATGTTATTAGAATATAATTAAGATAAATAACATTATAATGAGAAGTGATGATTTTGTCAATTTGATTCCATAATCAAAAATGAAAAAACACCTGTTGTGAGGTCAGGAAATTTTGCTCCTATACGCTCGACCTTTAACAGAATATCTCTCTCAACTATGAAACTTGAAGTTTTCAAGATTTGAACAGAATGGTTGAATAGAATGAAACAAACAGCTCTCAGGATCGAATTTGAATGATTGTCTTTCGAATATGAACAGCATAAGCTTCGGACTTCTATGAATCAGTTGTTTATGAATACTCTTCGAACTTACATTACGATAATGGGGCGTTTTTTCAGTTTAATTCTATATTTATTATAATCTCTGAAACTGATGTTAAGCCATAACCAGGAATTCAAGGGAAAACGCGGTGATTTTCAAACACCCTTGGACTGTCTGTTTGTGTCGATTGTGTGTTTGATTAATTGAAGAAAACTGAAGCTTGTTCAGGGTTTTTCACTATAATTTGACCCACCCTCTAACTTTGTTACTAAAAGAGATACAGAAAAATGTTTCATACAAAATTTCACAAAATAGCTCTTTTTCCCCTGATTTAGAATATGTAACATCTGTTGATCTATCTCTTTTATTCTGAGTACCAAAGAGTTTCACATTTTAAGATCCACCTGGCAAGCTCTGTAATGATTTTTCAAGTGGCAGACTGCGTTTACTGAAAATGCCCATTTTTGGAGTTATGATAACGTCAATTGAAATATATACAGGAATAACAACATATTGAATGCAACTATATTTTTTCAAATAGGACACCCTGTCCTGTATATTCTTTCATCTTTTGATAGGCTATTTTCTCCTGATCTCGAATATAAATGCGTATGTGGGCGTCTCTTCAATTTTCAGAGTTTTAAAGTTTTGAAATGATGATACCGAATAAAAAAATATGTGAAATACCTACGACGTTATCATAACTCCAAAAACGGGCATTTTGAGTAATCGCAGTCTGCCACTTGAAAAGTGATTGCTGAGCTTGCCAGATGGTTCTTGAAATTTGAAATTCTGTGGTGCTCAGAATAAGAAATATAGACCAACGTATGTTACATATTCGAAATCAGGGGAAAAAGAGCAAGCCAAATATGGAAAAATATACAGGGTGTTCCATTTGAAAAAATGAAGTTGCCATCAATATGTTGGCCACCCTGTATATATTCCAGTTTGTGAAGTCATATTGAAAAACCTCAGTTGATTTCGTGAAACTTTTGTATGAAACATTTTTTTGTATCTCCTTTATTAACGAAGTTAAAGGGGGGTGAAATTATAGTGAAAAACCCTGTACGTGAATTCATCACAGACTTTTGTTCGCTTGTCCATAATGGACGTATTCAGCAGAGGGTACTGTTACCAATCTACGCTCCCTGGTTTCGCAACCGACAGGTTTTGTAGCGGAATTCGGCGATAGAGCTATGCTCCAATTTTTTTCATGGATCACAGTCAAAACCAAATTGCCTAATTTTTCGATAATCATCCTATAGTCACATAACAGTGTGAATTCTGGTATCTGTACTTATAGTTAATTTCTCTTAGCGATTGCTTATGCCTTCAGATGCAACAATAATTTACAATTTTTCAAACGAAAAATGGTCATTTATCAAGAGGCTTTCCGAATCAATCGGAAAATACTGATTCTGTAATAACACCATTTTATTAAAATTTTAAGTTGAAGTCTTCATGTTCATTGAAATTCCAGATAATAATATAATAATTCGAATACAAATGTTTATACCCACCAACATGTAGTAACATGTTGGTGGGTATATCTATTTCAGTAGAAAGTGAGCATAATCTTAGGACGCTTCCTAAAATGGCGTCCGCTGCACATGTTGCACAGGCAGCGCTGCGTTCAGCAGAAAGAGCATAAAATACAGGGTCTTTCACGAGGAACCTCACCCATATTTATACGGAAAACTACCGAACGTATTTTCATGAAATTCAGCACTTATGAGTATTTCACGATGCTGATGAAATCTAAAATATTTTCAAGGCATGAGCACCTCCGGTTTTTCCGGAAATGACGTCAACTTCCGTTTTTCAAATTAGAACACCATTTTTTTATTGCAGAAATAGATTCCTTAGAAAATTTCAAGTTATTTTGATGTAACATTTTTCAGTTTTGGTTGGAAAATTCTCTCTGAGCGGGAAAATTCGAAAAAAAAATCGAAAATAGAGCTCCGCTGAAACAAGAATTTTTTTTTTTTTTGGATGGAAAATTTTCATTTTTGGGATTTTTCAAGATGTAAGATTGATGTATCCACTTTAGAAATCGAAATCGCGATTCATGATACAGGGGGTGAAAAAATCGCTTTCAAAGTTAGGGATGACAAAATCGTGAAAAATCAATTTTTTTCCAATTAGAACCCCATGTTTTTATGGCAGATATTGAATCCACGTTAAAAAATAATGTGAGTGTATGCATCACACCCTTGCCCTAAAATGGATATTTTCTGAGCTATTCACAAAAACTGTTTCTCGTCTTGAATTTTCAGCTATTTCTTTTCCCTTCACGCCAAAAAGATGAAATTTTCAGGAACTGTTATTTGAACAATGCTGTAGATTTTCACCCCTTCTTGAAACCGACTTAAAGTTACTATTAGGAGAACCATGGCAAACTCTCGCAGTTATAACTAGAGAAGATGCTCAAAGTTTTGACCGTTGTAACGTTAATATTTTGAATTTATCATAAATGTAGTTTTGCCAAATTTACTAGATCTTTTTCGGAAATTATTAGTTAGGTTAGGTTAGGTTAGGTTAGGTTAGGTTAGGTTATTTAATTAGTTAGTAAACTTATTTGGGTGGTTCGTTTTCAAAGTTTCCTCATTGTTGTAATTGTTCACTTCGTTTACCTACCTTTTCTCGAATTGTTTTCCATCAGAAAACGGTTGTTTATTGTTTAAAATTGTGAGGTTAGTGGTTGTTGTCATTTTGTAGTTGTCATTTTGTAGTTCAAAAGCAGTGGTTGGAATTATTTGGCCTCAGTAGAGTACTTCGGAAAATCGTGGAAGCATTATAGAAATGGATTTACAGAAGCCCTCTTCTGTGTGTAAACTGCGTAGATTATCAGTACCGTAATGATTCCTTTATATTATTCTGGTTTTGATGTGTTTTCTTCTTTTTCGCTGTGACAACTGAGAGACTCTGTGAACCTTGAACATTTCTATGCGACTGTCAGGCCGGAATTTTGTTGTGTGGAGGACGTGTGGAAGGTTTAGGCATTTTCGAAGAGAATTTTGAATCTAGATTCATCCTCGTTGTGAGGGATTATATCTTCGAGTGTCATTGTTCCCTGAGAAGTATTTTGGAATATTTTGGGAAATACAGACTTTTCCACATGGAGTCCGTACAGAATCTATCTTGCACCTCTAGGTATGCATACATTATCTATCTGGAACCAGTAGTCTGGCCTTTTCTTTTATTAGGTTGTTGTATAGCGAATATTGTATTTGAAGGAAGTTTTCGACTGAATTGGAGGTTGAACCTATCTCCCTCGAACAACAGAGGTAACTAAAACATCCTTAATAGCTTTTGAATCGTTTCTTATAGTGTTTTGTTAGGGTCTACGTGCCTGGCATGTCTACTTGCCTGAGTTATCTATGTACCTGTCTGCTAGAGGTACCCACGAACCTGTCAGTGAGGGGTATCAATTGGCATCCACTTGCCTGTCATCTTGGAGGTATCTACGTACCTGGCGTTATTAGTTGGAGCTATCTACGTTCTGGAGTAGTTGGTGAAGGTAACCAGTGTGTAGCACTGGCTTTACCATTGTAAATATTGGTCTTTTATTTTAATAATTTGTGATATTATTCTGTGAGGTAATTTATATATAATTGTGAGCAATTATAGTGAGGTACACTTCATAAGTTGCGTTGGGTACCAACAAGGGTGCTCGTGTATTCCTTCAGGATTTTATTATGGGATAATTGATCGATATTCCCTTCAGGAACCGTTGTTTAATTTGGTGTGGTTGTTGACAGTCTAGACCAGAACGTTGAGGTGAATGTAAGCTGATTATGCGGGTTTGTTTTGTTGGCTTAGATTATTTGTTCTCATCTGACTTAGTGTGTATTTAGTGTTTTCCTTTTGACTACCCCTTGGGGGATAATCTTCATTCGTATTGTATCAACAGCACTGCACATATATTTTTGTGTTGGTAATAAATTATTGTGACTTGAATTTTGGGGGATTTTTGTTAACTTTTACTCTGGTAGAGGAGTAAGCAGTTCATTTACCTTGAGTAGGCAGGCATTACTCTACCTGGCGCCCATTACATTCTATCCGATAGAACTCACTCCCGCCTTCACTGAGTGTAGCCGCGAGCCTTTCATTGCCTTGAGACCGGCTTTCCCCAAAGTCTACGTTACACCGTTAATTTCTAGACATTTATTTATACGTCTCAGGAATGCTTCGTGCGTTGCTCTTCTTATTTCATCGGGAGGAAGAGATCTGCAAAAGTGTTTAAAAACCAAATTGAGTTTCAAAACTATGAATCTAAAAATCTAAACAAACCTGAACGCATTTCTGACTCGTTCTATGCAGTCCCCTTTATCAGTCAGGAGAGTTGAGTAGACAATATTTTTTATCCTACCCCAAACATAATAGTCTAAAGGAGTTAAATCGGGAGAACGTGGTGGCCAAAGATGTGGACCATTGTTCGCCAACCATCGATCTTCAAATAGCCTGTAGAGGATATTTGACACATTGAGTGAATTGTGAATCTTGTTGATACCATAAGTCATTATGGTTCAGTACTAGCGGCTCAATTATTTGATTCAATATGTCAGAATATCTATCTCCTAAGGGAGAACATTCTTTAAATAATGCAAACATGTGTAGTGTTCTATCTTACCAGTTAAAGTCCCAACATAAATGTGAACATCGAGAATTGCATTATTTTTGATGGCGCAAAAAAAATTGAAACACCAGGTCTCTTGAAAGTTCCATTGTCTGAAGTGGTGGTTGTTCGCTTCATCCCAATAATGACTGTTATGCCTATTGAAAGAACCATTCTTTGTGAATTTAGATTCATTTGTCCAAATTATACAGTCCAAAAAGTTTTCATTCTCTTGAATCGAATCATCATAGCTTCGCCAAACTCTGTTCTCCTGACGAAATCAGTTTCCTTCAAATGCTGTACCCTATTGAATTTATATGGGTGATTTTATGTTTTTTAATATTCTCCAAACACTCGATTGAGATAATCCCAGATCAATCTCGGCATCTTTGAGAGAATTTTGAGGATTCACACGAAAATATGCAAGAACTGTAATTTCGTTGTTCTCATCTTCTACTACACTTTTTTCTCTGTGTATAGTTTTCTTAACGAAAGATCCGACATTTCTCAAGTTTGTCATGGTTCTGTTAATGGTATCTCTCGTTGGTGTGGGTCGGTCAGGAAACCTCTCAATGAACAGTCGAATCGTTCGATCTACAACTTTATTACATTCTCCATGAAGTAGAATGAGATTTAAATAATCTTCATTGGTAAAATTAGGCATAGTGATCGATTTTATATATATATATATTATATTTAATACGAATTATCACCAAATTAATGGTAAACACAAAATGCTACTGAATAAAGAGGAATTTGGCAGATGTAATTAATGATATCTATCATTAAAAAAAAGAATGTAAAACATGGTAAGTTTTGCATATAGTTCATAAGGAATTATTTATTTATCACTGGAGAGAAAACCGATGGCCGATTAGTTGAAATAAAGGGTTTTCCGATACAAATTCGAATCAAAATTCGCCATCTATTTAGGAACAACCTGTAACTTCTTTCTCTTGCACATTAGGGTAGTAAAATCTAAAACATGGTTTAAGTAACAGTTCCCGAAAATTTCATCTTTGGCGTGAAGGGAAAAAAATAGCTGAAAATTCAAGACGAAAAACAGTTTTTTGTGAAAAACTCAGAAAATATCCATTTTAGGGCAAGGTGTGATGCATACACTCACATTATTTTTTAACGAATATTTAATATTTGCCATAAAAAAATGGTGTTCTTATTTGAAAAAATTGATTTTTCACGATTTTGTCATCCCTAACTTTGAAAGCGATTTTTTCACCCCCTGTATCATGAATCGCAACTTCGATTTTTAAAGTGGATACATCAATCTTACATCTTGAAAAATCCCAAAAATGAAAATTTTCCATCCAAAAAAAAAAAAATTCTTGTTTCAGCGGAGCTCTATTTTCGATTTTTTTTTCGAATTTTCCGCTCAGAGAGAATTTTCCAACCAAAACTGAAAAATGTTACATCAAAATAACTTGAAATTTTCTAAGGAATCTATTTCTGCAATAAAAAATGGTGTTCTAATTTGAAAAAAGGAAGTTGACGTCATTTCCGAAAAACCGGAGGTGCTCATGCCTTGAAAATATTTTAGATTTCATCAGCATCGTGAAATACTCATAAGTGCTGAATTTCATGAAAATACGTTCAGTAGTTTTCCGTATAAATATGGGTGAGGTTCCTCGTGAAAGACCCTGTATTGGTTACAGTTCCCTCTACTAAATGCAACCATTGGGAATACGATAATTCGAATTGTATATCTTGGGAGGGATTGCTTTCATTCCATTTATAAGAAATTCAACCTTTCTGTTTGAATCTTAAAACTATCTTGAAAATTTCAAGTTTCGAATGGTTTTTTTCAAAATGATTCCGCTATATGCAGTTTATATTCCTCTGAAATTGTTCGCGCAAGTGTGCAGTCAATGAAATATCATTCGGGTATTTTCCATCATATTTACTAAAGTTCTTACTTATATTAACTTTTAAGAAATCAACTTCCTTCGAAAATGTATGTCATTTTTGACAGTTCGTACAATACATACATCGAGGAATTTATTCCATCTCTTTAGGCTGGATCTCATTATTGGAGCGCAAATTTCTTTGATATCAACAGACAATTAACTGATGTAAAATGCGGTTAGTAACATGAAAAGACAAAGTAGATTTAATGGTGATAGCTAAAATAATATTTCAATGAATGTTCCATCATCGAGAACTTTACGTCAACAATAATAGTGCGCAGCCCCCATGCAGAAGAATTAACTCTTATTCTCTTGATGAGGAAAATTACGATTTCGTCAAAAATCTGAAAGTCAATCTTCATCTTGAAGCAGGAGATTGTTTATGACGGTTTTCACACATACATGGTATTCTGCATGTAGTGAATTACTCTTTCATAATGGAATTTTGCCGAAATATGGCTTTTTCCTCACTGCCGCGATTACCATAGGAGCTAACGGTCTATTGAAATATGAAGTGAAAGTGGAGGAAATACAGCAATATTCAACAATGTTTGGTTTTCATCACGCAGAAAAGGAATACACACAGACAAAAACCAACATTATAAAGCAAACTTCATTCAAGTATAATTTCAGAAAGTTGTTCAATCCATATTCTGAATTATGTGAAACGAACGGCAAAATTACAAGATGAGCTCTATGAAGCATCCAACGAAATATTTGCCAATTTTCACTTGAAATCATGACGTAAAACACAATAACAATAAGTAGCACACATTCACCATTGGAATATGAATATGGTTATGGTTCATGTGACATAAAAAAAAGATACAACAATAAACGAAAAAAGCCTAGATTATAAAAGTTCAAGACTAGGAAAATATCAAAAGTTATTGAAATGTACAAAACAATTAACAACACATACTTTCAAAAATATGTATAAAAACACAGCCATGTAGGTACTCACTGTCTAGACGAATGTATCTTCCTAAAATTAATTTGAAGATTAATTCGACAAAAGTCCATTGTGAGGTGTTCAATCAATGTAAGGGGTGAAATAAGTTTTATCCCTCACTTATTCATTCGCTTCATTTATTGTTCGGTCAAATACCTACTTACATGTTTCGGCAATATGCCATCTTCAGGTTATAAAATTGATCCGCTGTAAGCAAGGTTGTGTGAACGTATTTGTTAAATAAAAACTGTTATTATTTACTTACAGCGTTGAAGCTCAGTCATAGTCAGAATAATGAAAACATGTCAGACAAATTTACGATGGAAAACAAAATTGAAAAGCAAAATTGACATCAATGAGATGATTCTAGGTTGAAAATAGGAGGAGGGGGGAAATCGATAATTATTATAAATTACAGAACTGCATGTAAATCAATAATTTAAAATACAAGAGGACAAAGGAAACATCAATAATTTTTGAAAATTCTGAAAAGAATAGTGTTCAATGTTCATAGACATAATGTTTACGGGTTCTTCATATCTGCTTTGGGAATGTTTGTGTATTTCTAATTTTTTCCAAGTTTCTTGATCAAAACCATAATCTACCGGGTGAAGAAGTTCTACTCCTGTGTTTGGGTCGAATACATGGTTGGTGTCTTTGAGGTGTTTACCGAATGTTGACTTATTATTGGACATGATCCTTTGACTCATGAGGTATTCTTTCATTCTGATCCCTATGTTTATTCCGCTCCTACCTATAGACAACATTGCAGCTAGGTTCACCGCATTTTTTCTTTTGCATGCAATGGGTTGCTAAAAAGGTTTTGCTGGAATCACACTTTTCATTCCTCCTTATAAATGATTTTGATGATCTTGACGGAAAAACAATTTCAACCCTCATTATCACTTGTCTTCACAGCCAACGATATCATAGAGGATTTCTGTCTTTTGAACGATGAAAGTAAAACTGGGGGAGATACAAAAATACTCATGGAAATTCTGTCATCGTACATACATGAATTTATATATTATCTGGTTATTTCTATAAAATTTACTAATTCTGTTCAACTTTTTGGTCAGCATTCGCCAGGCGTCTCATCATCAGGAAATACCTACTTGTTGTCTGTTTGCAATTTTTGACAGTTCTCAGAAACCATACGATGGCTTCGATCTAAAATTGATATACTATTCAGTTGTCAAAATTCATTAGTCCTTCTTTAGGCAGAAGCTTGTTTTTGATATCAACAGATGGTTGATGGATGATATTTTCGGCTATTGACAGAAACGCTGCTTTCTTCAAATTTTCACGTCCCAGTTTTTCTTCTTCAGATATTACAGAAGCTTTACTCCATAAAATCCGGTTGTTTTCAATCGAAGCACAAATATACTGAGAAGAAAGTTTAAGCAAACAGCTTTCTTGTCAATAACCAAAAAACCATCCGTAAACACTGGGCTTCAACAAAATTATTCAACCTAAGGAAAATCCTGACAAATAAACGAATAAAAAACATATCGAATGTTTTCTGAGAACTGTTAATAGTGATAACATCTTCAAAGAATGACAAAAATTGCTTTATTGAGAGTTACTAGCCTAAAGCATTTTTCTGACGATGCTGGCCAGAATATTGAACAGTAATATGATGTAAAATGTATTATCGCAAGTAATTGCACAAGTGCATCAAATTTTCCGATAATTTTGCATGACAGCATGTTGTCAAAAAACTGCATTAGTTCATTTTCATTTTTGAGGCTCTTTCGCCCAAAACGAAGATGACCGAATGCAGTTTTTCAATGACAAACACGATGGAATGCGAAATTATCCGGTAACTGTCAAATTTGACACAGTGCAATTATCGCTGGGCTTTTTCGCTTTCTGGAATGCAATTATCAGTAGTAATAACCCACGGACATTGATAATTGTATCAAAAAATATTATAACAGATTACGAAAGCTTTTTGCTTGGAAACATAACAGTAGGAGGAGGTCTGTTGCCTACAAGCAAAAGCTTGAGAAAGTTGTCATAAAATTTTTCTTCACATTTCGCAATATTGAACATTTGAAACTTCAAAATCTAATTGAATCAAAATGAGTCCATAGCAACGTGAAAATAGCCCATGGTCTGTTATCAGTGCAATGTTGACATGTTGAGTGAAATTTTTCATATGATATGAGGAAATTTGATTGATTCTTGGAACTTCAAAACATTTTCGATTTAATTATGCGGTAAATGCACTCCTTTTGCATAGAATTTTTGATAGGGGGTAAATATTCCAAATAATATATCAATTTTGGTCATCAAAAATGTTACATCAACAAACATACATAACATACCTAAACATAAAGACAAGAGTCAGCTTCATCCTTGTATAATATCAGAAACTCATTTGTTATATCAATATTCTGAATTATGTGAAGCAAACGTTCGAAAGAGTACAAGTTGAGCTCTTTGAAGCTTCCAACGACATGGTTGCCTCCTTTCAATTACAATCATGCTAAAGAGCATACAGATATGGAAAATGTAGTTGGAAACAATGGGATTTCAGTACAAAATTAGAGCAGTCTTCTAGTCCAGTGGAACAATGGAAGAATCGAAACCTCAGTGCGATTCGATATCGAATAAGCGGCTGGTCTAGTTTTATGTTTTTTTATCTAGTTTGTAGTGGGAATGCCTGAGCGCAGCGATCTAGGATCTCTGATCGAATTAGATTAGACGAAGGAATCATAAAGCTGGGTCGATCACGGTTTTTTCGTGATCGGGTTGATCGCGACCGATTTCCGACTTACAGATTCGGGTACAACACCTCCGTTCGTGTCACCACTGAAGAGGGTCATCTGTTCTTTTAATGATTGGCTCGTTTAAATATTTGTCAACCTCGATAATGCTGGCTGCGGTGGGGTTCCTAATTATTTCTTTTTCCACTTCTTCATCAAAATCTGCCCATATATTCGTGGTGGGTTTCGATGAAGGAGCAGCTTGTTGTGGAAGATCTGGTTTTGTCGTTTGTTCAGCCGAAATCAATGATCTTAATTTAGTCATTAATTTCCGACACTGCTCATAGTTCTCTCTATGCAGAATACCGTGTTTCCTGAATCGGGGATCCAGTAGAATGGCATCCGCAACCAATGGATTCTTTTCCAAATTTCTGAACCTGTTACTCAGTTGATCCGGAAAACTGAATAACAGGTTCATATATTCTTCAAGGCCATTCTGCTGGATCGCCCTCTCCAAGTGAGTTCTCATTATTTTCACTAAGGCCATTCATTACCTTAGAGATAGAAACTGAATTTTCGCCACTCATCTCTGTAGTGACCAATGAAAATTTTTAGAATTTCCACGCATTTTTGAAGAAGTACACAACCATCACTAGATAAATTGATGAGTCGAGCCTGCTCTATTGAGAGGACACTCAAAACGGCGTTTTTTAATCTAATGATCCTTTCGATCATGTCATCAGTGGAATTCCACCTTGTAACCACACTCTGTTTCAATTAAAATGGTGGCAAATTCATTTGTTTCTGAATCGCAGAAAGTCTACTGTTAAAAATTGGATTGATTTATTTGAAGTGAAAGATGGTGTAGGAAGCTTTCGAGGGGGCACCACCGGGGACTTGCAGAATGGCTTACTGCTGAGTTTCACTTCATGAAGTAGGGAGTGGTGACGACTCCCACAGATTTTGCAAACCTTGGTCGTTTTGCAAGAGTGGGTATGATGCCTACCGAGGCAGTTGGTACACAGGATTCTGTGTAAAACAACATCAGCTTTCTCTTGAGGTAAACGCTTTTCGAATCGAGGGCAATCAGCAATGAAGTGGTCACGACCACAATCATCGCAGTTGTAAGAAGGCATTGAGGCGGATCTGTTTATATGTTGTAATTTGACTTGATTTTACTTCATGCGAGTGTCTATTTATATTGTGAAGTGTTTGATATACAATAAAGATTTTATTTTACCATCTTCAACTCAATCATTTGGTAACAGTTCACATTTAAGTAATTGCCAAAAATCTCAACACCCTGATTTTTGAACATCTACTACAGGCTGACGAACTGTGTTTAAAATATTGCACTACGGCTTTTATTTTATCTAATTGGGGTTTTATCGCCTCTAAGCTATTCTGCACCACCAAATTTATGGTGTGTACGAAGCACGGAAAATGCCTCCAATTTGTAGTGTGAACAGCTGTTACTACATTAGCAGCGTTATCCGTTACGATTCCGGTAATTTTGTGTGTAATTCCCCAAGATGTATTTCCACTTATGAGAAAATTAGCAAGATTTTCAGCTGTATGCCTCTCATCAAATTGGTTGCAGCCTAAAAGAACCGATTGCTTTCTGGTACTTCCATTAATAAAATGTGCTGTGCGAGCTATAGGCATAACTCACGTTACTTAACGAAGTCCAGCTATCCGTCGTTAAACATATTGCATCAGCTTCTCTCTTTATTCCTTGAACTTTTTCCTTAGTTGATTGGAAAAGTGTGAGTATCAAATTTGTGGAAATTGTTTTCCGAGTTGGTAATGTATAAATAGGTTGAATCATCTTATACATGTTTCTGAACTCAGGTTACTCAACAATATAAAATGGATGATATCCTTTAACAATAAATTTCACAATCTGCTCATCTAATTGTTTCGTTCTTCCAATTGGTATCGGTCTAGTGAATTTCGTAAAAAAATGGACTGATGGGGGAATACCCTGGCTTGTACTTGTACCTGTAGACTCGGGAATTACCTCTACCATAGGAGTCGCTTATGCAATTGGTTGTTGTTGTTCAATTGTCACTGTCCAATGCACTTTATTTATATGCCTGGTTAAATTACCAGTGCCGCCGCCACCATAACTGATAATTTTCGAACAAAATTCACATTTTGCCTTCTGATTGTCAACAATTTTGAAGTGCTTCCATATTGCGCTCCTCTTAGTACCAAGATCAGACATTATGAAATAGATAAATAATAATTACTACGAAGCAATTAATGAGTCCAACAGTTTTCCACAAATCACAATCATTAGTTTTTCTTCAACTTATAGGGAATAGTTGTAATTCAGGGATAACCAATTCTTTTCACCATGTACATTTTCTGTTTGTTTCACATACACGTGAATCAAACAGAAAATCGGACGGTGGAAAGAATTCATAATTATAATTATGAATGCGGATATAAATAATGAATTTCCGATATTATACTTGAATGTAGTTAGCTTCAGGTATTAGGTTGACTCTTATCTATACCTTTGTAAAGGTATGTATAATAAACAAAAAATTTTTTAAAATGCTGTATTTCCTTCAGTTTTACCTTCATCATTCATAAGTGAATGTGCAGACCAAATAATTTTGAGGGCTGAAATTTCCGTTCAGCCAGAATCATTCAAATAATTTTATAATAAGGAATAGGTAGGGCAGGATCAGTGATTTCGGTGCATTCCTCATAGTGAGATTCCACTAAAGTGATTCTTCAAATTTTCGTTCCAATATAAGTATTAGGGTGGTAATTTTTTTCGGTTGAAGGAACAATAAAAAACGTAGATCTCTATGGCGACGTTTCGGTGATTTATTTTCACCTTCCTCAGGCTACAATTGATAAAAATAATTTCAAATACAATAACGACATTACAACA